>OW240923.1:107904262-108052933 GCA_933207985.1 Pelobates cultripes
GTCAAGGAAGAGCAAACAGATTTTCCTTTTAAACCAACTGGTAAAGGAGTAGAGCATTCACTACAACAGAGATGTAGGCACTCTGTCTTTATCCATATTATTAGTAGAGACGGGACTAGACATATCTAATACATAAGCAATAAATCATTTTGTAGAAACAATAAAAAAAATAAAATAAAATAAAAAAAAGAGAGTTTCAAAGATGAGAGTCTAAAGAATCATACCTCTAAAATCTGACCCGTGTGGGGGAGCTGGTGACACGGGAGACCTTCACTGCCGAGCATCCATGCTGACAGGAAGATCTGCACAGCATAAATAGGCAGATCCATTTTAAGTTTGGCGCCATTTCGGGGAGTTCAGACCGCGCATGCGCAATAGCGTGGTCGGAACTCCGGTGGACCGCAAACCCACCCGGGCGTGCGTTCCACCGCCGTGCGCATGCGTCTCCAACGGGCAGTGATTTGCTGCCACTAGAGACCGCCTCCCTGCTTTGCCGGTGACTGCACTCAGCATAGAAGCAGGTTTACCATACCTGCTCCGTAATCTGCAGGATGTTTTCTGGCCATTCAGCTCTCCACCCGGGAGGCTATAAGACCGGATCCCCCTGGCAGCAACCCATGTGCCTCACCATCAACATTCCAGATGCCGTCCGTTCCTGTTGGAACAAGAAAGAGAACTGAGGTCCCTGGGCTGGTTGGGTCTCTTATACTTGGTAAGGAGAGGAATGTTAATTTATTTCAGATGCTTGTCCTGAGGGAAGAGTACATCCCTATTGTACTGCCATCATGTGTCAGGAAAATAATTATTTTGTAAACATGGGAAATAAATTAGTTTCAGATATTCATGATGTCTCGATGCGCTCAACTTAAAAGCGAAACTAACCATTAACAAGCTCTGTCGGATTATGATCAGCGAAGTTTCCCTTGTGTTCATCACAGCAGTTTGCAAAAATCACTAGAGCTCTAAGCCCAAACCTACCTGCACATCAAAGGAGGAAGTGCATGCAGGAAGTTTTAGAACCTACACCAGCACTCTTACTCTTATGAGAGTCTGCAAAGCCACCGTACTCCTAAAACCGTGACTAACTTCAAACTACCTGGTTCCTCTACATTTATACAGAGCAAATTTTCAAACTATTAAAATATAAACTTCATGAGCTTGTTGAAAAGTTTGTTTAAGTTCTTTCCCTTTGTTGTGAGCAGACTGAATTCCCCCCCAGATTTCCACATTTACTGTGAATATCAGTCTAGTGTTAGACTGTGAATATCAGTCTAGAACTTAAAGGCACAGGAGCCTTCATGTGGTTATGGCAGGTGGGCCTGATATAGAATATTAGTATTGTATCAGTTAATGGGTTTTTCTGGAACGTCTCTGTACTGTGGGATCTTGGGAAAAAGTAAGGAGCAAAAAGTAGTGCAGAATAAACCAGTGTCCAGAGCAAAAACAGTGAATAATTTTACCTGCTAGAACTCTATTGACAGAAGAGTGAGTGGCTAGTCCCGGCTGACCTCGCTCATGGAAAATTCCAGCATACGGCAGGTATTCTGGCAACAGAAACCTCCTGCAATGGGAGAGAAAAAAAAAAAAAAACACAAAACACAAAGAAGCATTAGAAAACAGAATAAGAACCAATAACGGAGTAACTTTAATGTTTGAGATAAAAGAACATTTTGATTATGATTTATAAAGGAAACCTTTTGGGCCAAGTTTAAGTAAACTCTAACTCTAAAAAAAAAAAATTACTCAACGATTACTCACCTCTTTTCCTCCACTGCAGCCACTAGCTGCTCCTACGGTGATGTTAGCATCCAAGCCAACATCACCCGCGATCTCCTCCAATCCAATGCTTCTTACAGAAAATCAATGGATAATAACTAACACCGCTATAAGTAGCTTTTGATTCCAATACAGAGTTTTCATCGGTGTGTAGGAGGAAGCTTCTCTAATAGCGTTCAGGAAGACAGCCACTGGAGGTGGGTTTGAGATGAAGTGGTCTAAATGACCATAGTGTGGGGCAATTACAATGATGGTTAAATGTTGTATTGTCCTTCATTCCCTGTCCTTTTACATCCAAAGATTTAAAGGAACACTAAGAAAACTACCTACTACCTCTGTCTGAATTGCTTAGGTTGCCTAAAGTGCCCTGGAGCAAGAGCTCTCAGCCAATCAATGTTGTCTAGGCTGGATGAAATGGACACTGATTAGGTGGAAGTAAAATTTCACAGTGCCCTTGGATTATACCAAACCCTTCTTAAACAGTTTGATATTAAACCAGGTGGAAAGCTCCAGAGGACTCTAGGCAACATAACCACTATAGTAATCTCTTTAATTAGGCACCAAACAAACAATGACTAGCTGTGGTCTAAACATAGAAAAATATATACCAATTAAATATTTAAAATGTATTGTTCTTACCTAGTTTACAATGTTTATTAAATACATAACTGGGGGTAGGGTAAAGTTCAAAAAGTGGAGCAATCACCATTGATGACAACATATGTTCCTGCTATTGCTACACTCTAAGAACATTGTTTCAGAATTGTGGATTATAATCTCCATTGATATAAGGGACTACGTACAGGAGAATTAGACAATTAAAAAAGGTGTTTTACAGATTTGATAATGGAGACAAGGTGACAACATACAATGACAATTTAGAGGATTCGCTCTTGGAGTATGAGAAAGGTAACCAATGGGGGGGGGAGCAGGGCCTAACTATCAGGGAGGTTAGACGCATCTCAGACGAACTCTTCCACAAGCCTGCTAAATTTGGCAATTTCAAGCCTACTTACGCCCGATCTGAGTCAAACCTAACAAAGTCCATGCCACCTGATTTACCTGCAACTCGGGGAGGAGGTTGGTGACTCAACGAGAGCATGTTGGTACCATCATGGCAAATGTGGCCTGGTGGTGCGGCCGATCTCCTGTTTTGGGGATGCCCAGGGGTTGCCTATCCTGAGCAAGCGACTCGTTTCTCCCCAGCCCGATAGGGGTGATTTTCGGTCCCCACCTGGGTAGATGCCCAAACCCGGCAGCTAATGCCCCAACAAGCACATCCTGCTGCGTCCGCGGCCTGCCTAATATGGAGGATGCCACATGGCCTCCACCTACCAGCGATGATTCCGGAGACATACTGACCCGTCTGGACGCGCTTTTCCTTAACTTCTGGCGGAACCTAGAACGCAGGATCCATCCATCTGCTCCATCGCAGCAGACAGCTACTGATCATCGGGGTCCCTTTCACGAGTCTGGTGCTCCACACGGGAAGAGAACTCCAGCATGGTGGCAGAACAGGCTGCATACTTCACACAAGGTGGCACAAATGCCTATCACAAAGCTGCTAAGACACAACCCAGGGTCTCCATGGAGAGCTGCAGTAACTGTGGGACACCGGACAATGCCTGGGCCCCTGCAGAGTCTACAAGCACCTACTCTGTATGTCTGGATGCTCCTCTCCATAACGCCTGTTTGCACCCTACCCCTCGTGGGCATCGGTTGAGCTGGCTACATAAGGGGGCTCTCTGGGACTCATGTCCAACATGTAGTATCCTGCCTCTCACAGGAAGATAGCAACTGCAGCTAATCAACAGTCCTGTTTATACTACGACTCCTTTAGTTTGCTATATTGACACTACTGGGCATAGTCCTTGCTTTGCCTAGATTTGTCTGATTTTCTTTCCTTTTGTTTCACTTATAATAGAGCAGTATCTCTGGCATTTAACTTTTGGCCTGTTTACAAATCTACCGATTTTATTTTTGTTTTAAATGCCTACACATGCCTGTTTGTAACACTACTTCTTAGGTCAAACCTGCCGTAATGCATGCCAGTTTAAACAGGAGACCAAAGCTTGTTTTGTCTCTAAACTGTTTAAAAAAAAATAAAAAAAAAATGGTGCACTATCACATGCCACACACTTGTTCACACTTTGTAATCTATAAAGCTTATTGTTTATTCTGTTGGGGCATTGCAGGCTTGTTTGTAACTCTTTACACTGTATAAATAAAGATTTAAAAAAAAGGAGGAAGAAAGGTAACCAATGCTCATTTTACTGTGTGGCGGAGGGTGAATTTTCTTACCTTGGAACAAAGCGACCTAGTGATGGTGCCGACATGCGTGCGTTTCTTGGAGTCCGGTGCCTAGAACGGTCTCCATTATCCCTATGTACATAAAACAGGAAAAAGTAATCAACAGGACAGCACGACAAACTGCCGGACACAACAGTTAACCAGGCAGCTGTCTGTTCTGCTTGTGGGCATTGCGTCATAATATTTACATTCTGGGAATCCTCATCCACAAAAAATACACTTCAAATACACATCAATATGGCATTTGACCACTTAGTTTTTCATCCACTCCATTATAGAATGTTACTTGTTCCCATGCATCAATATATCTATTTGCTAGAGAGAGAAAAACGAACAACAAAAACAGCACATTTGGGGTTTTTAGGCCTAAAAGAGTGTGAGAGTGTGTGTTATACATACACATTTCTTCAATAAAAATGGAAAGCAGGCTATGCATAAAGTGGTAGCTATATCCCAAGTTCAAAAGCAAAACAAAAACCAAAAATAAATTCTATAATGGGCTGTAAAATTTGAGCAAACACTGTTGTCTGTCTTACTTTGCTCTCCCATGTCTGACCTGATTTTCTCAGCTGTAAGAGAGCGAAGATGTTCGGTCGAGAGGCAGTTAAGTAGTTATGGCGGCAATGAAAAATGAGAAAGCTATTTTTGTTCACAAAGAGTCTGCAGGTGCATAGACACAAAGATGTTGCTCCTTGCCATATTGTAAAGTGCATGGAGCTGCCGGCAGCCGCTGAGCAAGGAAAAAGGACGTTTCCCAAATTGTGTCAGCACCCCACTGTCTACATATCAAAGCTTGTCTCAGCAAATGCTTCATGTAAACCTTCTGACAGCAGCGCATCTTCCACATTCAACCTCACAATCAAACTCGCTGTATGTAGAAATTCGCATCCATCCTCCCATTGCAACACACAGATCTAATAAACCTTGCAAAGTCACAAAATGAAGAATGTCAGAAGATGAGGAAAAAACACAAAACAGTACAGTGGAGGATATATACACAGTCTTTCCTACAGACAATTTTTCATTTTAATAATCTGAGCTTAAATATGTTGCTTAGCAACACTTCTGTAGCTTGGGGGTGTATTTGTCAACTGGACATGCAGGCTCACCCCAAAACAATTGACCCTCCAAACCAGGCTTGACCATACGGCTAGGGATAACATTTTGTCAACATGCTTGTACAAGGTTTAAAATTTTTAGCAACATGTCATTTTTTTTTTTCTTTCTCAGAACAAAAAGATGTTGTGGTAGCATACAAGCATGAGATTGTATCTGTATTTAGCTACAGTTATGTTCTTCGCAGTTCTGTTTATAATCCTATACTATTAGTGGGGAGAGTCCCAAGGGCTGCCAAACTAACCTGGGTCCAAGATTATGCCCATTATTGGACACGAACCTGCAGTAAGTTGTACGTTAAGTTATAGAGTATAATACACCTCTGTGCTGCTGCCAAAAATATTCATCAGATTAAAAAGAAATTTATTTTCTTTTTAATCTATTACTTTTCAGCTTAAGATGGAAATTGGTAGGGTATGGTTCTCAGGTATCTCAGCCAAACCGTTCCAAATGTGTCAAAATGATTATGATAACGTTCATTGGTACTTTAACTCCCAGAGAAATTAAAACTGTAATCTTTGTGTGTTTTTTTCTCTCATCTCGTTGTCCAATGTACAATTTTTTTTGTAGGATTATTGGATTATATCCTTTTGGTTTTCTATTATGTATTTATGGTATGCAAATTTATTTTTATTTTTTTCCCCAAGAGTAAACTGCAAAAAGGTGAGAAACATACTGAAGAAGGTGCTTCGGTATACATTTATCCCCCCCTCCCCCCAAAAAGAATACTATCTGCTTCTATTTAGCTTGCTTTTCTTTTCCTGTGAGTCCGTGTTTGCATAAAAACACAAGGAGAAGTCAAGTCAAGACTATTTTTCTATATATAGTCGTCATGTTGACAAAATTACAATGGGCAGAGCTTAGTTGCAAATCCAATTTACCCACGATCCATTTCTCCCCCAAAAATCAATGCTATACTTTAGCATCTTACCCATTTCTCACAGATATTCTAACAAAACATTGCAGTTAGATCTGTTGGCAAAACCCAGTTACAGATTTTCCTCTTTTGGTGCATATATACACCATTGCCAATTAACATTTACATTAGTGTGAGAATATTGACAGCAGAATCCAGTAGTTATAGCATTTAATCCAAACACCGTGCCCGTGAAATCATTAATCTATACTTTAAATGTTATACGGTATGAGCGTGTAGTGTCTGTCCCTGTGGAGGGTGTTCTAAAGCCCCCACCACAACTTGCACATCTGTGCGTGCACCTGCTACAGCCGCCATATCTGTAGATGACATTTCTAAGTCTATGGCATAGAAATATCTAGAATTATGAGCAAAGATAACATTTTAGCTATAAAACTGCTAGCAAATCTGCCAGCACAAATAAAAAAAGTCGGTCGCCAAAAATAAACGTCATCTAATCTGCTTCTATTTATTTTGCTTGCCGTTCTTTTCCTGTGAGTCCGTGTTTTCATACACAAGGAGAAGTCGAGACTATATTTCCTTATATATAATAGTCATGTTGACAAAATTACAATGGGCAGAGCTTAGTTGCTAATCCAATTTACCCCCGGCCCATCAGTAAAACAATGACATTAATCAGATCAAGATATACCGTATACCTCTCTCACTTGACTCCTCCTTTGAACAAAAAACAGACAAACTAGGAAACAGAAAAAAAACAAACAAAAAAAAAAACTGCTTGTATATTTCATAGACCGGTAAGGGAGATTCCATATCTAGAGTACAGAAAGGAGCACACATGCAACTGTAACAGCTCATCTTCGTGCATAAAAAGCTGTTGGAAGCTTCTATTCATTTGTTACTGCTACTAAAAATGGAACGACCGTTAGGTTAAACAATCCTTTAATTTAGAAAAGTTTTAAAATTGTTCACAGGAATAGGGGAAAAAATGGGTAAGATATATATATGTACCACCCACAGAAAATCAATATTAATCAAGTGTGATCACAAGCAAATAAAAAGTTTCCCTGAACACAAACTTGTGATCACGCTGCCCCCCTAACTGCCATCGCTAGTGTTCTCACCGGGTGCAAGAAGCAGCAAATTGCAGATAGAGTGGAATATTCCATCACTTTGACTTCCGCAAAAGAAGCTAGAATGTTTTTGACCAAGCAATGCTCTGCGAATGTCATGATGCCAGGCTTACATTACTGCGCAATAAATCTTGGTTCTATTTATGACATGTAAGAAAAGGCCATTTCTTTTCATAGAACATGCGGAGAACTGGCACAGTGTACAAAGAGAACTGCTTCGGGATAAGAGGAATTTGATTATTTCATCTGTCCCTATTATATCAGGAATACAGATTACAGGCAAAGAGAAGCATGCTGAGCCGAATACATAAATAAAAAGAGCAAGGGAAATCACGTTCATCAAGACGGAGTCTCAATGGCCCCACACAATACACTTTAGGATGACATTTATAATATACTGCAACCTATTTACATTCTAGGAATAATTACCTGCCTCTAGATACACAGATGTTAATAGCTTTGAGTAAAAGGTAGGGGCGTGGGGAGGGCCGAATACTACAGACCCGGGTTCTGATTGGCTGACAGGAAGTGTATAACTGCACCGAGACACAGAAATAGAGCTTACTCCGACGGAGGACTGAACGACGATGCACAGACAGAGAGCCACGGTGGAACAGTCTGTGCTATGAATAGGTCTTGGTGTAATATTGGGTTTACTGGTGCACTTTTAAAGGAGAACCATCATATCCCAGGATTTTTAATATTACGTTTACTTATCCCCTATATTTAACAGCTGTTTGTGATGTTTGAAATATACAATAAAATGTAGAAATCCACACCAATGTATTTACCTCAAGGACATCACGCACAAAAAAAAGTTAACAAAAAGGTATAAGTGAATTTCAATGTTTTATCTAAATAGTGTAAGACAAATTGAAAGGAGAGCTGATACTGCTACAGCTGTTAAACTGCCCTGAAAGACTATGATTGTGCGGTGGAAAAAATACAAAAAAAAACCTTCAATGCCAGCCTTGTCTGGATTTTAATAAATTACATCAAAAACTAAAATACAGACATTGTACATTATGGATAAATTGTACAATAAACAGATTTTGTTTGCAGGCATAGCAGTAGTTCCACTAATGATAACGACAGGTCATTACAGCGTCAGAAAGCCAATTTGGAATTATTTAACATTTATGGGAAACGAAAAGCTGAAAGGACGGCAAACTAGCATGCCTTTAAATGATGTGGTGACATCCCATGACCCCTAGCATGCACCTACACCTAGGGATGACAGCAGTTGAGATTGATATGCGGTGTATACAGCAATTACTTTTCCGCAAAGATGTCATACTTGGTGTGAAAGAAGCAATTTTCACACATGTATCTTTTAAGGTATACATTTGAGAAAATTTCACCATTACAGTGTAAGGATTGGATATATACCTACCTGAATGTAACCATGTCACACAGACAACTTACGGATGACCGATTCAATTTAAACATGCATGTTAATATCAGTTACAAGCATTTAAGGCGTTTAATTGTTTTGTCCACGCCTAGTGCATTTCCTACTTATTTTTAAAGTAATAATTGCTTTAATTATATTCTATTTAGATGTTTATTCAGGGATGAGGTGTAATAAAAGATGCCTACTTCCTGTCTGAACTTGTGTGACCTTACATTGGCAGAGAGTTCCGTCTACCGACAGTTCTCCCCTTAAAGTGACTTGTCAAATTCTACACAAATTTCAAATTTTCTGTAAAAATAGCCAAAACTGAAAGGTTTAGGGCTAAATGTTTACGTAAATTTAAAATATACTTTGAACTCCAGACAAGTCACAATTCAGTGAATGTGAGTTGCGTGGAATCCATGCAAAATGTAAGCCAAATCAAAGATTTTTCAGAATTACGTAATTTTGCCAAAGTTTTGTAAACTGTAGTCAGTACAGCACAATTCAATGTTTAGTGAAAATTACCCGGTTTTTACAGTGTAAATGCAAGCACAGTTTATAAACTACATATAACCAAGGGAATTGCAAAAAAAGATAATGATCCAAAGACAAAAGGAATTGAAATTACTTGTTTCTCTTTTATATAACAAAGAATTTGGATAAATTACTGTCCATCACAGTACTTTTACTGAAAATGTGGGAATATGGTTTTTACAAATTGGGCAAGAGTGACAATCTTTAAACCCTTTTAACTCAAACAATACACACCAGGGTACATGGTGAGGTATCTGGTTTGGCAGCAGATTGCGGGACCTCTTAATAAAGTGCAGCAATGGGTGGGAGGTTAGAGTGTTAAAGATGAGCTAACAAAATCCCCCAGATGCCCTGCTTAAAGGGCATTCACTTCCATTTGTAAACAAACAAGCATTAGTTTTATTTGGATCTTGATCATATCTCGTGCTACAACCTTTTTCGCCCAAGTCCCCAGCAAATGGAAAGAAGTCGTCACAGGGTAGCTACAAATACCATGATCCATAGCATGTAAACAAAAGTTTTTTCTCAAAACAGAATTTGGGGATTGGTGTTCACTTCACTGAAATCTTAGACTCTACTTGGGAAATGTAGTCCTTCTTGACCCACTTACCCAGGGATGTATTTACCACAAGGCAAACAAGGCATTTGCCTAGGGCGGCACTTTCAGGGGGGGCGCCAAAAAATGCCACCCCAAGCTCCCAGACAAATGCCCTGTTTGCCTCGTGTTCTGGGGCTGTCCACCTTACTGTGAGTGAATGAGTGTAGCTGTCAGTGTGTGTCTGTGAGTGAATGAAAGTGTGTGTGTCTTTCAGAGAATGGGTGTCAGTAAAAGTGTGTGTTGGTTAAACAGTGTGTGCCAATGACTGTATTCGTCAGGGAGTGTATATCAGTGCATGCATCAATGAGGAAATGTGTCTGTCAGTCAAAAAAGTGGCCTTGACACGAATTGGGAGGGACAATTTAGATTTTGGGGGTGCCCGAATTTAATCGTGCCTAGGGCAGCACAAATCCAAAATACACCACTGCACTTATCTGTAAAGCAAAGGGGTTACAGATAAAACAAAACTTACTCAAACTCTTCAAATTCAAGGTCCCCAGTTTCCACAGCTCCCTGGCCTTCAGTAGATGAAGGGGCAGATGCAGAGGAACGCAGACGGTTTTGCTGGTATCGCATGGAACGCTGCCTGATACTGTCCCTCCGAGACAGGTACTGGATCATTCTTTGTGCGTAATAAGCGGCTGGAGACAACCTGGGAAATAAAAATAGTCTGAGTTGAACTCACACAGACTAAACAATAAGCAAAGGTGGCCGCTTCCGGGGAGAGAGAGTAGTGAAACAGGCACCATTTTTTTACGGTTCTAGACATTTACAACGTTCTTTTTTCTTAACGACTATGTTACTTGCATTTGAAAATGTGAAGCTGTCATCTACAAAAACACACACACTTTGTTCCAAAATAGAATAAGGACTGACGAGAGAAGTAACCATGGGAATTAAAGTAGGCTGTCTTTTTTCCTTTGTTTTCCCTCTTTCTTTGTTTCCCATGCCAAACATAACTGGCCTTTCCAAGGAGATACATTTAGGATGTAAATAATTTAATCTGCTAGCAAAACTGACAGCAAATATGTAGACAACACAGTGCACCAGGCTGGATCCTAAAATTCATTACAAATAGCAACACACTGCATTACCAACTGAACCACCGACCCAGCCTATGCTAGCAGCGCATACAGAAAAGTAATCAAAGCAAAACAAAAATGCTTATTGTCCATATTTTGTCAAATGAAAACCAGTCTTTAAGAGGAATATTGTACTTACCTACTGGACCAATAACAGGGTATAGAACAGGGTGTAGAAAGCTATCCAGAAAGTAAATTGTTCTAATCACTCAATAATGCATACTGTTAAGATCTAGAAAATGTTAGGATGATCTGAGAACTCAGAGAGCCTGTGGCTTAGCATGGCTTGACAGAGATCTTAATTGGTCGAAACGCTGCCAAATCCACGTTTGATGGTAGAATAAAACATCACTTCCAAATGAACGTTGGTATTGTTACTCTCGCCTATACAGACTAACCAGGAGGAGGTATTCTGGAGTAAGACAGAAAACAGAGATATGATCCCACTTACCTGGCTGGGTCAGGGTAAATCGGATGTTCCCGAGATCCAGTGCCATCGTAACGGGACAGTGAGATCAGCGAGGACTCAAGAAGCCTCCTGGAAGAGAACAAACATGGATCAACAGACATTTTCATGGAGAAGAAACTATATTACATTAAACAATTACACCATTATACCATTTCCTGGCAATGTAATGTATATAATGTTATCTTTGGCCCATGTGGAGATGTAGCTGTCAGATAATCAGTTTTGGCAGATAATCGATCTTGTGGCTGATCAGCCTTTGGAGACTAATTATCAACATAAAAAAAAAAAAAGAAAAAGTTACAGGCTTCTACAGCTTGTAAGAATAGATCATCTGCCAAACAGCAAGAATTCTTGACAGTCATAGTTGGACAAACATTTGTTTATTTACTGAACTGCGAATGCAGAAGGTAATGAATTTGAGAATGTTGGTTTCCAAACGAGCTGTTTTTATGCCATAACCTATCAAAATGCAGCTATTTTTATGCTCATAGCCAGCCTAAAATTTGCATTTCCCTGTCAAATTCACCGAAAATTTCTGATTTCGTGAATAAACCCTAGAATGCTTACAGATACAGAATTCAACCTTAGTTGCCAATTAATAAACGGTTACAGAATAAGCTTAGCTACCCTTGCACATATGTTGTAATTAGCGTATTTAAAAAAAAAAAAACACTGTACGCTTTAAAAAAAAGTTTTGTTTTTTTCCTTTAATTATTAAAACCAACAGAATCCCATCAGAAGATACTGTACTTTCTTATATAAGACAATATTTCTTTCTCCTGTGAAAATATATATATTTCTTTTTTGATGAAAAGATTTGCACTTGATGGAATGTATAAAGTGAATTCACACAGTGGGTGAGCAGCAGACATAAGATTTAAATTAATGCAAGAACACCGTACATTCTTTCAGATCAAAAAGATCTGAAGAAGCCAAGAAGCTGCACAGGAACTAAAATATGTCACAAGGCAGGTACTCTGGTGACCCTGACAAGCCAACTTGTTTTAACTCTCACAACAGGCAGAGACCAGGCTAAAAGGAAAGCGGATGTTGATGCATTTTCATTTAGTATGCACTATAGAGATAATGCATTAATACAAAAAAAAAAAATCCTCCCCTTTTCCAACTATGAAAGTCGATTGAATTTTTGTGAAATAACTGGCGGTTTTGCAGTTTGCTCAGGCCAATGTTCATTTAACGTCTCCTGAAAAAGTTCGGTTGATCCCATAAGCAGCGCTTAATGGCCACCACGATGCTTTCTGGGAGTTGTAGTTCAGTTGTCCACTTTCTAACCTAGCTAATGGTAGCCTATATAGTGGTCTAACTAAACCAAAGGGTGCTTGGGAGAGGCAACAGAGGGGTATATCCCCTTAAGGACCAATAATAGAATAACGACACACACAACTAAAAGAAAATTGTTAAAGACACCCAGTGAGTATACGTGACCTGTATATTGCATGTGTGGGTGCCAGGCGGGCCCAGCTAAACCCTTCGAGAATTTCACGTTGTACACATTGTTATGCTCTACATTGGGCTGCTTAGAACAACAACAAAAAAAGAGGGGAAGAATGTACAGAGTCAGAAAGGAAATACAACGGGATCTCATTATTAAGCTATAAACTTAGGATAAAAGTATAGGTTTCTATGGCTACAGTTGATTCTCACATACTTTAAAGTGAACACGGTCTGCATCGAGTAAATTATAACATTCTATACACCCCGCTGGCAAAAATATCCCATAAAAAAGGGTATATTTTATATAAATAGAAAATGTTAAATTTGCTTGAAGTTAAGATCCAGGTGTCTCCTACGAGTGGCACATAAATCTGCATATTCTCACCTACTTGTTCCCAATACTTCTACATTAACCCCTTAAGGACCAAACTTCTGGAATAAAAGGGAATAATGACATGTCACACATGTCATCTGTCCTTAAGGGGTTAAATAAATAAAAGTATAGACCGACGATGCATTATGTGTCACCATGTTACACTGCCATGGCGTTTAAAAGCATTTAAAAAAAAAAATTATATACACACACATATATATACACACACACACACACACACACACACCCCCCAGCACTTATCCAGCAGCTACAGTTGCAAGAAAAAGTATGTGAACCCTTTGGAATGATATGGATTTCTGCACAAATTGGTCATAAAACGTGATCTGATCATCAGCTAAGTCACAACACTAGACAATCACAGTCTGCTTAAACTAATAACACACAAAGAATGAAATGTTGCCATGTTTTTATTGAACACACCATGTAAACATTCACAGTGCAGGTGGGAAAAGTATGTGAACCCCTAGATTAATGACATCTCCAAGAGCTAATTTGAGTGAGATATCAACCAACTGGAGTCCAATCAATGAGATGAGATTGGAGGTGTTGGTTACAGCTGCCCTGCCCTATAAAAAACACACATCAGTTCTGGGTTTGCTTTTCACAAGAAGCATTGCCTGATGTGAATGATGCCTCGCACAAAAGAGCTCTCAGAAGACCTACGATTAAGAATTGTTGACTTGCATAAAGCTGGAAAGGGTTATAAAAGTATCTCCAAAAGCCTTGCTGTTCATCAGTCCACGGTAAGACAAATTGTCTATAAATGGAGAAAGTTCAGCACTGCTGCTACTCTCCCTAGGAGTTTCCATCCTGTAAAGATGACTGCAAGAGCACAGCGCAGACTGCTCAATGAGGTGAAGAAGAATCCTAGAGTGTCAGCTAAAGACTTACAAAAGTCACTGGCAAATGCTAACATCCCTGTTAGCGAATCTACAATACATAAAACACTAAACAAGAATGGATTTCATGGGAGGATACCACAGAGGAAGCCACTGCTGTCCAAACAAAACATTGTTGCACATTTACAGTTTGCACAAGAGCACCTGGATGTTCCACAGCAGTCCTGGCAAAATATTCTGTGGACAGATGAAACCAAAGTTGAGTTGTTTGGAAGAAACACACAACACAATGTGTGGCGAAAAAGATGCACAGCACACCAACATCAAAACCTCATCCCAACTGTGAAGTATGGTGGTGGGGGCATCATGGTTAGGGGCTGCTTTGCTGCGTCAGGGCCTGGACGGATTGCTATCATCGAAGGAAAAATGAATTCCCAAGTTTATCAAGACATTTTGCAGGACAACTTAAGGCCATCTGTCTACCAGCTGAAGCTCAACAGAAGATGGGTGTTGCAACAGGACAATGACCCAAAGCATAGAAGTAAATCAACAACAGAATGACTTAAACAGTAGAAAATACGCTTTCTGAAGTGGCCCAGTCAGAGTCCTGACCTCAACCTGATTGAGATGCTGTGGCATGACCTCAAGAAAGCAATTCACACCAGACATCACAAGAATATTGCTGAATTGAAACAGTTCTGTAAAGAGGAATGGTCAAGAATTACTCCTGACCGTTGTGCACGTCTGATCTGCAACTACAGGAAATGTTTGGTTGAAGTTATTGCTGCCAAAGGAGGTTCAACCAGTTATTAAATCCAAGGGTTCACATACTTTTTCCACCTGCACTGTGAATGTTTACATGGTGTGTTCAATAAAAACATGGCAACATTTCATTCTTTGTGTGTTATTAGTTTAAGCAGACTGTGATTGTCTATTGTTGTGACTTAGATGATCAGATCATATTTTATGACCAATTTGTGCAGAAATCCATGTCATTCCAAAGGGTTCACATACTTTTTCTTGCAACTGTATATGGCTGCTAAACAAGGCAGCTGCCTGTGAAGATACTTCAAAATTATCTGTTTGCTATGTACACAGAATGCAAAAATATACAATTAGCAGGAGGGAGAAGTTAGGGAAGGCGAGGGGTTTTGCTAATTGTAGGCATCATGTTTTTACCGGAGAGGTTTGCGATGCACGTTCTTTATGATACTCGGCCAGCCTAGTTGTAGGAGTTCGGTAAAACCAACTCATTTGATCAAGAGTGCAGAGCATCAAAATGCCAGAACAGCCACAGAAATGGCTAAATGTGGATTGCAGCAAGCGCTTGTTAAATGGAGACTATATACAATGTGTCCAGTTGATGCCAAGTAATGAACTGCTCAGTTAGCGCCCTGCTGGATACTTGTGCCAATTAAAAAAAAAAAAACCTAGACTGTGTTCGGCTTGCAGATCTGACAGCTGGATCGATCCACAGAGTCACGGATTACACACTGCCTGCAACCACTAAACTCTCTGGATGTGTGTCAGTCACTACAAACACAATCAGATGGGTGTCCTGCAGGGCTGTCCCTCACTTCCGTGAAGACCCACACATTGTACTTCCACTGACAAAAGAAATGTTCCCAGCACAGCACTCGGAAGCTAGTTTTACACATAGAAAATGATTTTATAGAAGAGGAATGGAGGGATGGGGGTGACATACAGGGTTATTCACATTATCAGGAATTCAAAGTATTTTTAAATGTTACACCAAAATAGCCAAAAAGGAAAGATAGCCGAGAAATGCTCACAATTCAGCCATTTATCTTAGATGAGAAATTAACTTTGAATTCCCAGCAATTCTCCGTTTTAGAAATAACAAAAGGACCCACTGTATTAAATGTGAATAAACTGCAACTCTATTAGCTTTGAATGATTAAGTCATTACAGCCTCTACACCAGCCAGTAGCTTCATTCATGAATTAATATACAAGAGACCCATGAAGAAAGTAGAAGAAGTCACATTGAGATTTTAGCTTGCCGAGTTTTAGTGTGTGCGCCGAGAGATTCACTAGGATTGGCAGAAAAATCTCAGTGACTTCCTGGTTCATATATAAATTGCAGAATTGCAGCAAATTAGGTAATTCTCTCAATTAGATCTGCATCTCTGACATAATGCTTTTACAAAATGGGAACGATGTAGGATTGTCTACTCCAATACAGTGTTTGCAAATTCCCTTGTATACACGACAAACCGTGCCATACAGGAGGGGTGAGAAAAACAAAATTGACCACTTCAAGACAGTGTTTAAAAGTGAAATATGTCTCCCAAGGCACTGAACACACTGCTTCTACACGACACCTCAAATAACAGCCTTCTGATCAATAACAGGCTGCTTTGTATTTCTTCAAACAATATGGTTTTAGAATGAGAGATCGTGCACTACAGCATCTGTCCATGGCACGCAGAGAAAGCTAAATGGTAGAGGCAAGCATTCGTTGTGCTCAGCGAGGCTGAGAACAGGGGTATTTTCATGCGCCAAGTGCCAAGCTCTTAATTCCATTAAATGAAGAATCTTCTGCTGCGAGAAGCAGATTTTCCGCCTAGTGATGGGGCAGAGAAGAGCGTGCGGGCAGAAAAATATTAGTAAAAGAAAGAGGCAGGGAGTGAGGGAGTCTGACTGAGCCTGGGGAGATGGGTTTTAGAGAAGGGTTGGCAAATGCTATGCCTGCTCATAGAAAAGAAGCACTAACAAAACAGATAGAAGATCAGGACTAAAAACAAAAACAGACTATACCAAAATTTACAGCAGGACTTGTGCCAGATCAAAATCCTTCATAAAGCAATCTGTCAATGCCCAGTACTGGGCTGGGAATGGAGGGAAGGCAGAATTGGACAGAATCCAGAATGTTTCTGCTGTGTATATAGATCCCTGTACTGTCAGAACAACTTTACAGTCACGCAAATTCAGACCTACATAACGTGCATGACCAGCCATCGACGGGTTAAACTCTTTGGCTCATAAACATAATTCAAGTTAAGCAACTTGTCAGTTTTAGGATTCATCCTAATTAGCATGTAATCAAATAATTAACTATGTGCGTCACTGTGCTTTGTTGTAGGGAAGTATTGCGAAAATCTGGAGTTTTATTTGGACGCCGGGGTGGGGGGAGTGTGTTGAAGTACATGATATGCCGAACCCCCAGTAATGAAATCTCCCACAATTGGAACAGCAGTGCCAAGATGCTGAAGGACTGAATTCAAAATCACAGTATGTGGTGTGACTCTTCACCAAGCAGTAAGTTAAATAGAGGCTTGTCAAGGTTCTTTACAGAGAGTGACGGTTTGCCCTTTTATATTTTTTTTCTGTGATATAATAAGAGTCTCTTCACTCAGTGTAGCCATTTCCCTAATACTTACTAATTGCCAACTAATCCCTGCTACCTAAAAGTTAGCTATGGGAAAAAAAATAAAAAAAAAATAATCTGTTGACTTTTGTTTTTAATTTGGAAATTTAAATTACCCATGTAAATTGGTTTAGCTCCCACAGCATCAAATGCGCAGTACGGCAATATGGAAGGAACAGTGACTGGTCACATGTACTTACCCAACACTTTTCTGTAGAGGAAATAGGGAGGGCAGGCACGCACACAGCCACACACATTAAAAATAGAGAAATAATAAATAGACCGTAGTTCTCATAGTAGACTAGTTACTATTTTTGTAGCTCTCCAGTTACTGATGAGATAGCCAAGTTGGTGAACACAATATGTGTAGCACCTAACAAACTTCCTGGCTGCTGTTCCAGGTAGCGTCAGCTTTCCACCACTCCAAGGTAATGAAAGTAATACCACCAAGATGGTCATAGGTAAAACATTTTGAAGTATTATAACTACTAGCCAGGCCTTAAAAGATACTAGCAACTGCAAGCCATACTCCAGATATACACAAAACCTTTACTTACTTATTATAAAGTAGACTGAAAAGAATCCTCTGTCTTTTGCACAGAAAACAAGCCAAGTCAATTTTTTTTTTATTTTATTTTTTTTTTTTAATTGTGGATTTGCCGGGGCCAACCTTAATTTTTACTTGCCAATGGCTAGGGGCGAATGGAAGTTTTGAGCCCTGGGGAAAATAAATAGCTACGAATCTGGTTAAAAATGTCGAAAACCGTAAATTGAAGCATTTTTAAGGCCCTTGGGTAGAACAGAGCTACAAGAACCTGTTAATTACTCTATGTCAAACAGAAAATAAAGTTAAAGTATTGGCATACACATTGTATTAAGGCCTCTACTTAACAGAGCTATCTCTAAAGATTTATTTATAAAATATTTTACCAGGAAAGATACATTGAGATTTCTCTCGTTTTCAAGTATGTCCTGGGTCAACAAAGATCTCATTCAAAGCTGCACTGGCTACACAGTTTGCATAACCAGTACACCGGTATCCCATACAGAGCAATGAATGAGTCCACGGCATGCATAACTATACAGAGTGACCGCCATTCAATATAATGTACTCAGTACAGGAAGGAATTTGCTCAGATGGATAAAAAGGCAGAAGAGCTGGACTATTCAGGGTTTCAAAACCCTTCTCTTGAGAGCCCTAAAATCCAGTGGCTGATTCACAAGCTCATGGATTTTCCTTTTGATTTAAAAATGCTTTTGTGCATGTCGTTTCATTCAAATGTTCCATTTTCCCCAGACTAGAATTTACATATCCTATTAGGACGAACAAAAGGAGGAGAAGAAGCTGCACTGTCAGGACTTGTCTATGTTCAACGCCGCTTCCTTGCGCTCTGCTCCCCACCCCTCTCTCGAGCGGTTGGCGCTGGCTACTATTCTTTACCAAAAGAAGAATGGAATTGAGGGCAGAAAAAAGATGCTGAATTGTGCTTAATGCTACTAAACTTATCTGTGACAGCAGGTTTAAAAAAAAAAAAATGAAAAAAAAAAAATTATAAATGAAATAAAATAGCACCACAGGATGACTGCAAGTTGCCTGAAGCCACGTGGACCTAAGCTTCTTTTCTGAGCAGCCAGATAAAGGGGAGAGAGAAGAGTAAAAAGAGATAAGAGAGAAACACAGAGATAGTGTGAGCGCGGGTAAGACACCGAAAGAGAGACGGTGCGAGAAAGCGAACGGGCAGACAAAGCGAAGACGAATAGAGAGAATAGAAAAGATGGCGCAGAATGTAACTACAAAAAAAAAAAAAAAGAGCAGGAGGTCAAGCAGGAGATGTTAAATAAAAAAAAAGCAAAGAGAGCTCATTATAAAGACAGCAAGAAGGTGGACAAAGGAAACTCTCTAACCCAATATAGGCATAGCAAACGCTATTTGTTCGAGGAAGGATGGACAGAATGACTAAGGCTGCAGCACTAGCAAAATATCATGCACATCACAAGTTGTTAAAGAGACTCTTGAATAGTATTTTTTGTTATTGTGAATCTACAAAGAGAAAAAAAAAAAAAAATAGATCACTGCAGGGATTTTAATTACTAAAAACTGTTTGCTTATATGAGAAATAACAATGATATTTCAAGCCAAGAAACCATGCGGGTTATGTATAAAAGATAAGGAATCACTTTTTTGTTTCTGCTTATGTAGTGAAGTATGTACAAAAAAAATAAAATAGACAATACCTTTGCGCCTATACAGTGATTTCTCTAATGTTTTGTGTTACGAATATTTGTGCCACCAATGTCTAAAGAGCATTTGTGAAGCTGTGCCATTTGCCAAATTAGCGGGGTTTTCTGTAAAAAGTTTAAGGTGTGAAAGGTTTACGTTACACATACAAAAAACGGTATCCACACAAAAGGGAAAAGAAAAGTGTGGACTAAGAATTTCTAAACGTTATGCCAGTTACACAAAATCGCTCTTTAAAGAACATTCACAACCATGCCTCATTTTTATTTATTTTTTTGTCGCCACAAGATCCGAAGGCTGTTAGGAGGTATGAAAAACCCTGCTAGCAGAACTGTAGGTTATTCAAAGAGGTCGATTGAGAATAATAAGGATCCGGTTCTTTTCTGAACCCCATTTTGTGTGGGGTTATTACTGGTTTATGTACTCTATAAATCCAGAGGCAGATAGCACCCACATGCAAGTTTTATTTTCAAATGGATGGGCTGGCAGACATCAGTTTAAACAACTTTCCACTAGTGGCCTACATTTTGCAGTGCTTGCCTCCGACCAGTTCTGAGC
Source organism: Pelobates cultripes (assembly GCA_933207985.1). NCBI lineage: Eukaryota > Metazoa > Chordata > Amphibia > Anura > Pelobatidae > Pelobates > Pelobates cultripes. Next base: position 107,924,429 of record OW240923.1, read on the forward strand.
TTACCACATCTCACAGATTTGTGCTTAACTTGTAAAGTAGCATTTGAATTAGTCCTGCTGAAGAGTGAGGATTGACGTAGTTAATGAATAAACGGTACGAAAATCATTCCTTGGAAGTCCAGAACAGCTGGCATACGCACAATCTCTGCGTAGCTAAAAAGGACCCCAGGAAAACAGTGAACACGTTAGTAAATGAAGAAGGACTGAATTGACAAACTGGAAGGGATTGCATTAGGAGAAGATGAAATCCTAGAGTAGCCATTAAACAGAGGTTAGATTTGTGTAACTGGAAAAATAAACAGAAGGGTTCCCCTGACACCTCTCTACATACAGCTTCCCTTTCTGCAGTGAAGGGGTTAAAAAGGTACAGCTCCCAGGAATCCAGGGCACGGGAAGACCCCCACCACCTGTGTCTATTCATAGATGCTCACAGAACTGCAATAGCATGGTCACTCCAGCCAGACTAAGCTAATCACCTTTATTCTGCACTAGAGCTTTGAAAGGAAATGGTTTACCAGTATCCACAGCCATGCCATATCCTAAGATCACCCACACAGAAAGAAGAGTGTACTGTGGTGAATCGTGCAGCAGCTTTAACTGATCTACACAATACATCATCATTGTACAATAATGATCCAGGAACACTAGGGCATGCCTTCAGTGGAGCTGTGTTTGTGCACATAGCACTGCCAGGGGTGCATAATAATTTACATGGCATGCCCTTGGGAGGCAGAGAGTAAAATTATTTATATCATTACAGCAGCCATACTTTTAATGTGCAAAGTTTCTGCACATGTAATTTATTTTTTACATTCTTTATTTTATAAAAGTATTGGTGTGTACACACGTAACATAACATTGATAATCCACAAAAAAGACCTGAGCTATATTCTCATCGCAGAGAGAGAAAGAACAAAAATGGCTAGGTCGCACGACTAACAAACAGTGGCAGTTCACGGGTCTGTACATACAACTGGACACAGGGCATGAGAATGGTATGTGTGAGGCGGGTAGGGTGTGTACACCGGGGTGGACAGCCACATTTAGGTAGTTCGTGTTGTCCGGTGGAACGGGGAAGAACAAGCTGCCAGACCCTTGCAGATAAGTGAGGCTAATATTCCTGAGGGAGGTGAGGCATGCGGGGCGAGGCCCCGGGTCTCCAGCGTCATGCCCAGCCACCCCCTCCCCCCGGTGGGCGCCACGCGCCTCCTGCACCTGTCATGATAAAATCTTGTCACCAGTGATATGTTCAATGGGCAACTAACTACCATAACCACTACCATTTAGTAGCTCAGTCTACCACTGCTGTCCAAAGTTGATAGGCTAGTGCAGAAGTCCATAACAGCAGGCACAGTACAAGAGAGGCTATGTTGTATCTGATGAGCATCTTTGCTTCTCACAACATATGCACTCTCTCATATCTCGCACTAAGTGCACGGACAGGCATACTGAATGCACATGTAGAGAAATCTCTGACTACACAAAAATCAGATAATTAAAACAAAAAAAGCCTGTGTGCTTTTCTATCTTGCATGGTCTTCCCACAAGCATTAAAACATAAATCCTAGGAGCCATCCTTCGTACACGCCAAGTTCATCAAGCCTCCATTGAGAGACATTAATCGGAATTAAGGTAATTAACCTATCATCTTCAATCTGTCTAGTGTATGGAGTCATTTGCTATTTCTGGGAAAATGCAGGTCTCAAAACCTTCCCGTGTGCTTGTGTACCCTGCAATTCCACACAGTGAGGCTTCCGAATTACATCCTGAAGTGCATTATCAATTGCTGTATCTCTGCTGTACATCACTAATTATACACAAGTCACACGGAGAGATACCATCAGCCAAATAACAGGGGCCTATTACAATAAGACAGATGGATCATGTTCAGGTTAGGAATCCGTACATCCATCCTCACTGGTCGAAGTACCAACTAATCCATTGCCTAAACCAAGCATATCAAACTCAAAGGCTAACACAAGCCAAATAAACAAGGTTTAAGTTTATGTGGGCTGCAAAAAAACAAAAACTTCAGTTTTCATAGAAACGTAGGTTTATTTAGAAAAGTACAGTATTTAAAAAAAAAAAAAAAAGTTGCCTGACACTGGCTTCCTCACGCTCGTGGGTGGCTTCAAAATAAACAAAAGAGCAAATTTATTTTAAGCAGACGTGCATTTGCATATAACCAATATTTCAGTCCCACATATTAAGAAACGTTTGGTAATGGGACTGGAATGGTGAATGTATGCTGTTGCACAGTTGTGAAAAAAAAAAAAAAAAAACACAACTAATGACGTTATCTTATTGATTTTGAAGTTCTTTGAGTGTGTTCTTCACTTTGGCTGAGATCATCAAATTTGATGATCTCAGCCAATCCAATGCTTTCCCATAGGAAAGCATTGGGAGGCTATTGTGCATGTGTGGCAAAAAAGCTGTGCTGCTGATCAGCACCTCCATTGGGAGCATTCAGCACCTCCATGCAGACCCAATTCAATACACTACCCCCTCCTTCCACTCTAATACACTGCCCCCCCTCTACCCTTATTGAATACAACTCCTTCCCTTCCCCTATTTAACACACTGCCCCTCCCACCACTCTAATACACTGGCCCCGTTCCTCCCCTATTTAATACACTGCCCCCCTCCTCCCTTATTTAATACATTGGCAACCTCCCTCCCTCCTTCAAATTAATACACTGTCTCCCCCACCCCCCAATTTAACACACTACCAAGGAAGGTCCTCCAAGCCCCTCTTCTCCTACCTTAAGATGACCCGCCAATCCTCCAGTTCCAGCCCTGCTCTTCTAAAGCAGGCCAGACGCTCCTCTGGCACTGCCAGCAGGAGGGAATGGGTAGTGGCTGGTCAGCTCTGCAGACAGACAGCCACTCTGCCCTCTTGTTGCCGTGGGAGGGAAGACAAGAATCAGACAGGAAAGATCTTTCCTGTCTTGCGGCTGATTGCAGCCACAGCACAAAGCGGCCCCAGGGCAGGTGGGCCGCAAGTTTGACACGCTTGGCCTAAACTAACTAAACATTAATCAAGAGGAATCAAAAAGATAAAAACTGCAGAACAACAAGTTATTTTTCATGTTAGACTATGCAAGCTAAATAAATAAATTTTAAAAAAAGACAGATCTTTTTAGTTTTATTTGATTGTATCATGACGTGTGTAGGAAAATGCAAATTTAAAAATAGTCCAAGTCTCATGCGTAGCTTTTCGTGTCGCTTTAGTAAAGCAAGAAATCACACTGAACAAGTTAAAGGGACACTCAAAGCACATTATCGTATACTGTAGCAGTTGTGGAGCAGGGAGTCTTGGATTCCAGTTCTACCAGTTTTGGCTTATTTACAAAGAATAAATAAATAATCCTGGTATGCAAATTCTTAAAATCTGAATAACAATGACAGGCTGTGAGTTCTAGAAGCCTATCATTACCATCAAATCTGGATGAACGTGGCCGGGCTACTGAGGAAATGCAGTCTTTTTTTACGCCTGGTCACAGCCCAAACTAGTCTCTCTCTATCCTAAACCTTTAGGTGTATTATGCAAACACATTGCTCTACAACAGCATATCTCAAACCAGTCCTCAAGACCCACCAACAGTCCGGGTTTTGTTAGTATCTCCATTGGAATAAAACAGGGAAATACATAAATCCTGGACTGTTGGTGGGCCATTAGGACTGGTTTGAGAACCACTGCTCTACAAAAAGCTAGCTTAATCCCTACCCTGCATTGCCTCCTAGTGGAAAGTTGAGGAATGACCTTAAGGAAGTAAATACAGTCAACTGAAATCCATCCGCTGTGTGAAAATATGTAGGGTAAAAAAAATAAAAAAATAAATAAAATCTATAAAACGTTCTTGGCGAATTGTTGAATCAATTAAATTCATACTTCATGGTCATAGAGAGAACAATACTGTTTTCTGTATTACACTCCAGATGTTTAAAGAGAAACGGTAAACTGTGTGCTACATGTCTCAGATAGGCAACATTTGGATACCTGTCATTTATTGCACCGAACTCTAATATATACCAAATAGGTTTTCCCCTCTTACCTCCGGAGAGAGTCCTCTTCTGTGCTCTCCTCTGGCAGATCCTGCGGTAAGGCCTCTTGGGATACATTCGGAGCTCTAGTAACAGATGCTGGTTGGCTGTAGACCCTTTCCCAGTGTCCAGTTTCAGGGTTATATACCACACCCACTGTTCTCTCTTCCTGGTTTGCCCCAGTTTCCAGACGACCACTGCTGCCCGCAATGCTTCCTATATCTGCTCTCTCCGCTCCTGTGGTCCCAGGCTGCTCTGTGCTGCCAGCGGCAAGACCAGCCTGAAAAGAGCTAGGAGGGGGTACTGGTGGGGGCTGCCAAGCAGATGTCCCTGCAGGCTCTGGATAAGCCGGTGGTGTCCTCTCCCACCTCAGTGTGTCATTATTAAAGGTCAGCAGATTGTGGCATGCTCGACAGCGGTTTAAGTGCCCTCTTGGCTGACTAGTGCTGGCTTCCCCACCATGTGCCTGGTTGGTTTGGTGAGAAGTACCAGGCTGCTCAGGTTCCAAGTTATTATTAAGCATCTCATGAGTCTGTCCCTGTGCAGGACCGGGTGCTCCTGGTTCCAGCTCATGTAGCCGATCATATTCAAGAAAGAAGCGCCTTAGATCACACTGTAGCTCTGTTCGGGTGGCTGTGGGGTGGACGGAAGGCTGAGATCCTGAGCTCTCTGGCTCTGAGCTGGAGAACCCACGCCCTTCTGTGGCAGATGTGTATACAGAAGAAGAAGCCTCTCCTTCTTGCTGTCTAAGAACTGACAACAAGCTAACAGAGGAGGCACTCGTCCTGGGTGGAGGCATAGGCTCGAGTTCAGTCCGTGGTGATATGTTCAGCACTGTGCGTGTCCAATCAGACCCCAATATGTCAGTAGAGGGCTGCTGGTAGCGGGATGGCTGCCCTGCAAGTGAGCGACGCGTGGGCCCCAGGCTCAGATTGCGCAGTGTGTTTCCAGCTGTGCTGCTATGAACACTGCTGAAAGCAGAAGGGCGGCTTAGAAGCCCATGATCATGCTGAGCAGAGGATTGGTGCTGCTGCCTTTCCAAAGAATGTGGGGGCTCAGTTTGTACTGGGGAAAAAGAAGTGGAGGTAACCCCTGAAGAGGTGGAGGGCGCACCTGGTGCTTCAGGATGGGGAAAAAGCTGAGAATTCAGTCGTGCACTGGAGCATCGGATGCAGAGGCACAGCATGTTGGGGTCTTGGCAGCAAGGAGCATTCACACCTGTGGCCCGAATGCGAGTGTAAATGAGCCTTTGATTGCTCTCTGTGGTTGGGGGAGGAAGAGGAGGAGGAGGGGGTGGAGGTGGAGATGGTGTAGCAGAGTCCTGCACAGGTGGCTGTTCACCAGCCTGAGTGCCCGAGGAACGAGAAGAGAGCATGTGCAAAAAATTGTGCAGCAACGGAGTTCTGCGTACCGGCTGGGTCTGCAATAAGGAGCGCTGACGGTATATGGGAATCTCAGCACTGTCCAGGGGAATCTCTGACTCTTCATCACTCTGAAACAAGACAAAGCAGTCAATACGATTTGCCAACCTATAACTGGAAGATTGCAAACAGCGTTAAACTAACAAACATATGAGCACATCGCAATTTGCATTTTGTTTATACTACACTCCTCTTTCTATGTAGATCCTCAAAAGGGACACTCCAAGCACCACGTTAAAGAAACACTAGAGTCACGAGAACAACCACAGCTTATTGCATGTGTTCTGGTAAGTAGTATCATTCCCTTCAGACTTTTTGCTGTAAACACTGTCTTTTCAGAGAAAATGCAGTGTTTACATTAAGCCTAGTGATCACTTCACTGGGCACTCCTCAGATGGCTGCTAGAGGTGCTTCCTGGGGCAGTGCTGCACAGTGAGCAGCATTGCCATTCAGTGTCTCCACTGTCTGCATGCAGACACTGAACTTCCCTCATAGAGATGCACTGATTCAATTAGTCTCTATGAGGAGATGCTGTTTGGCCAGGGCTGTGTTTGACTTGAGCTGGCTCTGCAACCTGATCAACCTGCTTGACAGTCTCATCCAATCCTAAGGGGAAGCAGTGTGATTGGCTCAGAACACCACTTCTGATTATGTCAGCATACAGCAGGCAGGTCAGAGGCAGAGCCAGTAGCTGCAGACTTGAATACAAGATTTTACTATATTTAGGGAGGCAATGGGGTGTTACGGCGTGCTAGATGGTGGTTTTAACACTATAGGGTTAGGAATACAGGTTTGTGTTCCTGACCCTACAGTGCTCCTTTAAGGATAATAGGTTTTGGCCTCATTAATACACTTGTTTCTGATAGCACTGAGCGACCTGCACTACAAAGCAATCTGGATTAAGAGTGAACATCCAGAGGGGCACCCTGTGTTTGCAGTTTCTATGATTACATGCATCTAGTAGTGTATTAAAAGCATTCAGCTCAGTGCTTTTGGGAGATGAGGTTGTGTACATACATTTGATAAGGAAGACTTTCAAGCATGAGGGAGTGTGCCTAAAAAGAAAGGCATTTGTGTGCAAAATGTATACATATTTAGATCTAACCCAATAAATAAAAAATATAAATAAAAAAAAAAAATAAATAAATAAATAACACACCACACACACACACTCGAGGCCCAAACTTATCAAATGCATTAAACTTCTATGAGTTCTCCAAGTTCCCATTTAATTATCATGACTCAATTATTCTCTATTCTACTTTTATTTAATGAACAGACCACTTCTAATGTGATGGGGACCAGGCACTACTAAAGAACTGGGTGCAGATAAAATCTCTTTATTTTCAGGCTGAGATTAAAAGAATGAAGGGGTTTACCTGCTGGTTAGAGGGGTTCACAATAGCAGTGAGAAGAAAATGCCCAAGGGGGTCAAATCGTACCAATCTGTGGGAAGAGGGGAAAAAATATTATTACATAAAACAAATAAAAAGAAATTAAAACAAAAAGGAAACTCATACTTGTTGCAAATAACAGGCCATTATAATAAATAGTTAACAACAAGCTAAAGCATTACACATTTAGTACATGCTGAGCTTTGCCATGTCAGTGAGTCCTGTCGAAAATTAAACAAGGTAAGAATGGTCAGGAAATCAAAGGGAATCTCAAATTTAAGGAGAAAGTAGCCAAACTGGAAGATTAGCTGACTTGGAGAATTTCTCTCAATTCACCTAGTTTAACCTTAAATTTGAAATTGACTTTAAAGTCCCAGCAAGTATCCATGTATGCAGGACTACCAAGCATAAGGAGAACGCTGGTATTAACAATTCAGAGAGCGGCTTGCAGGTAGTTTGGAGACGCTTGTTTTGATTAAACTACCAAATGGTTTAACCAAATACCAGGAAACCGCACTCACTAAGAGTACCATAAACACTCATGTAGTGGTTATGGTGCTTTGATTACCATTTAAGAATAGGCTATTTGAAAAAGCAATGAGATCTAAACAAAACCACATAAATAGTGATGAAAGATGAACATACATGGTGCAGCAGAACAGATTAAGCAGTTTTAAAGGGTTAATGCTCGGGCTATGGTGGGTGGAGGTAGGAGCACCTGGTCTCATTGTGTTCCATCCGTCACCCCATTTCAGTAGCCAATATGGTTTGGACCGGAGTACATCGAGGCTTTGCCGTGCGTGTGTAGTTCCAAAAAAAAAAAAAAAACACACACACACCACAGTCTTATCCCAACGCAAAGAGCTTTTCGGCGACTGTTCAACATTCCGCGCAACAACGCCGTTCCTAATGCGAACACAATTCGGTCATGGGTTAGGTCGTTGGAGGAAACTGGTACCACGCTTAAAAGATGTACACATGGCCTACGCAGGTTCATAAGAACACCGGAAAATGTGCAGCTGGTGAGAGCAGCAATTGAGCAGTCGCCAGGACGTTCTGCTCGAAAGCATGCTGGTGCTTTGGGAATGTCAAACTGCGGTCTGAGGAGGATTCTTCATTTAGATTTGCCGTTTCACCCCTACAAGATGATGTTGCCTCAGGAATTGAGTGTAGCAGATTACGCCAACTGCAGATTTCTTCAGTAGCGACGAGTCATATTTTCATCTCAGTGGAGCTGTGAATAGGCAAAAATTTCCGCTACTGGGCTCAAAGTAACCCCCAAATGATTCATGAAAGACCGCTACATCCCCCTAAAGTTTAGGGCCTAAACTACTGGGGTTGTGTGCCGTATCACAATTTGGAGGGATAGGCCCATACCTTTTTGAGGAGGAAGGCGTGACCGTGAATTCTGAACGTTATGTCTCAATTTTGTAAAATCTTCTGCATCCCAGAATGGAAGAGATTGTCAAAGAAGAGGAATTGGGGGAGTTCTGGTCCCAACAGGATGGGGCTACAGCCAACACAGCCCGAAATTCACTCAATGTTTTGAAATAAATGTTTCCCGGATGTCTGGTCTCTCTAAGGAGTGATGTGGGGTGGCCGGCACGGTCACCAATTTTGAGCATTTGCAAAAAATTTTGGAGGGGGATATCGGAAGGAAAAAGTATTCAAACATCGCCCTCACACCCTAACAGAGCTACGGGAGCAGATTATGGAAGAAGTTAACATCATACCCCGTGATGTTTGTAAAAGAGCTGTACAAAACTTCAGAGATCGTTTCCAATGGTGTGTTGCTGCTAATGGCCGCCTTACCGAGGACATTATTTTCAAAACTTAATGAATATAAAATGGTATTTACTGCTGATTTAAAATAAAAAAAAAAAAAAAAAAATTATATAGTTTTCTCTGTATACATCAGTTCATTTTTTTCTTTATAAAGCCTCAAAACTGCTTAATCGGTTCTGCTGCACCCTGTACATGCCACTTGTAATCAATTAAATCACTATTCTCCAGATTTCAAATGCCAGTGATCGATCCTCTAGAAATCCTAGAATAAAGATAAACTCACCGCACACGCTCCATTTCACTGCCCGTTTTCACCACAGCAAATGGCTCTCGTCGACTCCAATCCCAGAAGTGGATTTCGTTGGCAGTGGCAATGAGGAGTAGCTGAACAGTAGGGTGGAAGGCCAAGGAAGCAATGGCATTGTTACTGTCTGTGAACCAGCTTTCGCTGCCGCCCTGTATTAAAACATGACAGAATAAAGTTAAAGCCCAGGCAGGGTTGGGATTGTGGACAGGGAGGTCAGTTTTCTCCATTATATCAACTGCCTAAATAACAAAGAAGGTTCGAAAAAGTGAACCTTTCTTCACTTTAGTGTTCATTAAAGGACCACTAAAGTCACCCAAAGCCACTTAATCCCCATTTTTGTTTTGCTTTATTTTTGGGCAGCAATGTTCACGTTACAGTGTTGACAAACCTCCTCAAGAGGAAATTAAAAAAAAAAAAAGTCATGCGACTGTTGACCCCACAGAAAAGCATTTATTCAATGCTTTTCTTTGAGGAAGTTAGAGGAGCATGCCATGCTCAACAAAGATGTGCATCGGATCCTCAATGCTGCCTATGAGGAACATTGGATTGAACCAACTGAAAGACCCCCCCTCCCCCCCCCTATGGTGACAATACAGAAGGAGACGAGTTTAGTAGTGCAGAGTTAGCCTTATCCTTATAAAAAGATAAGTAGATTTACTTTTTTGGGGGGTGAACGATGTAGGGGTCTGGCCGATATTCGGTATTTTTGGCAATAGCCAATAAAGATACTGATATTGCTAATAATACATACCAGGACCGCCGGGCCCACGACAAGCCTGGCGGACCAGCACACTCTTCCCAGCAGTTACCATAGCAACGCTCTGCGTGGCACACAGGCCGCAAGATTTAGACAGACGAGCTGAAGAGAGCTGCTGGGCTCCCTCAGCACAGTCCACCGGACCACCAGGGAATGCCCCCCTCACCCCCCAAATTAAATACCGACAGAAACACACACACACACTGCATTCACTTTACGCACACCACACACACTACACAAACACACACACTGCACACAGCTCCCCTGTCTAAACACACTGCATCCACTACATGTGGTGTGTATATTTTGTGCATTTACCTTTAGAAATCATTTTTTCAAAGTGGTAAATGTACAGAATATTGGCAAGTTATCGGCTATCGGCCTGAAAGTTCACAGATTATCGCCTCTAAAAAAAAAATTTTTTGAAAATCAATATCTGTCGATCCCTAGAACGATGGGGTAATGTCTACCCAGATACAGGAACACAAATCTGTATTGCTAATTCTTTAGGGTTTCTTTAACGAATACCAGCACAACAGCAGGGTCCCACCCCCAGACAAATCTAGTTTACACCACAGATATTCATGGGATGCAACAAGTTTCCACAGGCTTTACAACGTACATTGCTCTTGTCTGAGTGGAAAGTAGTTTTAAAGTGTAACGCTCATGGCTAACATGACCTGGTGTCAGCTGAAACACTACCACAGCTAGTTATCGATCATTTTATACAATTTCACTTTCTTCGGTTTTACTACCATTGGTATAGTAATACATATACGGGTGCACAAGCACAGCATTCACATCCATTCCAGGCTTCCATATTTGGATTTTTCAAACATGCAGAAAGCGTCAATTCATAAAGATGTCCAGACGGTATCAAGACTAACTTATACAAAACTGTACCGAGCCAAATAGAGAGCGGTGAACAGCGGAAAGTTTATATTCCCAAGTAGCGGGCACTTTTGACAACCCTCGCAGATATGTCAGTCGTTCTAAAGAACAGCTGACAGATTTCTTTAATTTGACATCCCGCTCTAGCGGTGTTATAATGACTGAATGGAATGGGTTACAATTTAAGCCTATTTAGGGACTATCCTCAAAAATGGATGTCCCTAAAAAAGCAAAGCGCCACAATAAGAAAGAAAAAAAAAAAAAAGGGGGGGGGGCAAATTGGGGACAAAAAATCTCTCCCCTCCTCCACTTTTTACAAACCATTTTCATCCGAACGGTCAATTCAGCACAATTCGTAAATCTCTAACCGTTCTCATGGTACCAAGTGACTGCAGGATCAATATTAAGAACAGATAAACTCCTAAGAAAGGAATACTATACTTACATGTAAATCCCATATCCGAACCTCCCCATCCAAGCAACCAGATGCAATAAGTCCTGGGATGGTGGGATGAAACGTTACACACCAAGGAGTGCGGCGATGTCCAACGAGAGAATGGATACAGCGTCCGGTCTTCACCTCTGTGATGTAAATGTTGTGATTCACGTGGGTGGATGCCAGCAATGTCCTACAATTGAGAAAGAAATTATTTTGGATTAGAAATGCAGTGTACTCTCACAATTTAACCACAAAGCATGTGTTTTAGGTTATAACAATGAACTCTCAGGAAAAGTACTTTTTTTTTTTTAAATAGATACCTAGTTTTTTAAACCAAAATCAACCTCAGGGAAAGAAAGACTAAGCTATTTGTCAATTATTTGTGTAGGAAACTGTATACTTTTTAAGAGGACAGATTTAATGCATTATATAGAGAATATATGGGGTCTTATTTTGTCCCATAAGCCACTATCTAGCATGTTAGTATGTGATATCTTGCTCAGTTACCAATCACAGTGTCACTCATCAGATCTGATGAGTGGACTTGCTGAATAAGACAACAGCAGCAATAAAACAAGGCTACGTTGATTTTCCATAACTGTTCTCAGAATTGCATAGCACAGGATGAAGTAAAATTTCATCCTTAGACAACAGTCACAGAAGAAGCAAACTGCTGCATTTATAAAAGTAACATCGTGACTGGAACTCATTGCATAATATCTAGGTAAATGTCCCTTTAAACACACAGCAACAAGCGTGAGGATTCCCAGTACTTCACAACATACCAACCCAGACGATTTAGCACCTGTGATTCCGCTTCGGTTAGTGTATGTTAAATGGGCATGCTAAGCATCGAAATAAAAATAAAAAACCATGTAAAAAAAACCTTAATAAAAAGTAGTTTTGGTGTACTGATGCCAACCTTTTTTTAAAAAAATATAAAAATTGCCGAGAACTCATGTGTTTTTGGCTTGCCAACAAGTTCTATTACTTTTCTTTTTTTTTTTTTAAAACACAACAACTTTTTGATTATTCAACACGTCAAAGTATTTATTTTCTTAAAGAGGAACTTTCTTTTGTCTTGGATTTGTTTTTTGTTTTTTCAAAGCTGTGGGTTCTTATTCAGGGGGGATGCTCTTATATTGAGCACCGTATATTGTTATTTCAACCTTTTAGGCAGATTTATTAGCAGCCTCAAATAAATATGCTCAAGACACAGTGCAGTTTCTTGGCAGAACTCATAAAACCATAGGGATGGTTTAGTATGCTGCTCTGCCAGCAAACTGAGTGATTGCTATTTAGCTACTCCTGCCAGGAAGAGACATGGAGAACGAGGAAGCTCACCTGTCTGGGCTGAAAGCCAGTAGGAATGTAGAACGCGGACTGTCGGGAAGCTCCACCTTCTGAAAGACAAACATGAGACAAGACGGTCACGAGGTTTGTAGAGCTCTGACTACGAGCAGGCAAAGAAGACTCTTTACACCTCAGTGGAGTCAAATGATTATTTAACAGATACCTTTAAATATGTTTCACGTGTTGATTTTTTATGATGTTTATAGAAGTCCTTTAAATCAGAGCATTAGACTAAACTTTGTCCTAACCATGTTTCACTGTGAAGACTTTTCCCAATGTCTATCTGTAATTAAGGGCCACTATAGTGCCAAGAAAAACTCGTTTTCCTGGCACTATAGGGTCTTTAGGTCCCCCCACCCTCATTGCCCTCCTCCCACCGGGCTGAAGGGGGAGGAAGAGGTTAATCCCTTACCTTTCTCCAGCACCGGGTAAATCTCCCTCTTCCAACGTCAACGCTGCGCATTCATTCAGTCCATAGGAAAGCATTTCTCATTGCTTTCCTATGGACGTCAGTGTCTTCTCACTGCGATTTTCACAGTGAGAAGCGCGGAAGTGCCTCTAGCAGCTGTCAATGAGACAGCCACTAGAGGCTGGATTAACCCTGTTGTAAACATAGCAGTTCCTTTGAAACTGCTATGTTTACAGCTGCAGGGTTAACCCTAGGTGGACCTAGCACCCAGACCACTTTATTGAGCTGAAGTGGTCTGGGTGCCTATAGTGGTCCTTTAAGCAAGTTACTTGTATTAAAGTAGCACTGACACCTGTGTTTTCCATAAAGATATCTTTATTAATTTCAATTAATCGGATATCTATGAGCTTCAGACTACTACTTCTGTCACTTCTTGTAATTTTCCACGATCTATCACTCTCTCCTGCTGATGGCAACCTGTATTTTCTTGCAAGAAGATCTGCTGAGGATCCCACAGCTTCACACACACACACACCGGTTTTGTACTCGTGTACTCTGACTCAGCTTTCGGCAATCAAGCATTAGGTGCTGAAGACACAGATGAAGAGGGACATGCTCAGGAGAGCATCAGGCAAGGATAATTCTTGTACTGTTCCTCCACGCACCAATATGTAGGCAGTCTTACAAAAACGCATAGACACGATAGTGACAATGTCACGTTAACATTACCTATCAGGTAACCACTGGCTTCTGAAACGCCACCTTAAATTATGAGCTAGTGATCGTTTACCTTGGCAGTCCAGCTGTTTGTTACCTTTATTTCCTAAAAACTTAACGAAGCCAGAAGCCATTTACATTCACTGCCACAATGAATACATACCACAGGTTAACTCTGCATTAGACTATGCAATTTTTCCAGAAAATAATACATGTGATTATGGCTGTTAGCAGCTAGAGATTGTAGTGCTTCTAATAAGCTCTACAAAAAAAGGGGAAGTGTTATTAGGAGGTATATATGGATTATATCAAGAGACGGGATGCAATACTTAGTTTGCAGGATCACTTCAGTTTTCTGTGAAATAAGGATGGGACAGCTCTGTTTTAAAAAAAAAAAAGTAGTGGGTTCTGGAATGAAAAGGGTCGAAGGGATGATTGAAGAAAAAGATAAATGAAATAGGTAAACAAATTGGACTTGGGTAACTGGATTCCGGATTACTTTTCCATCCGTATTTACAAATCCAAAAAGATAAGCAGAGAGGTACAAGCTTAATGGTCCAAACACGTTCCTCACCTTGCCCTCCCATTTCATGAAGCGGGTCTTGTCCTCCACCAGACACTGTAAGAGACGTTGGGCTCCCAGAGCCTGCGTTCCCCGCTCACGGCCCGAAAGGATCCGGACTGCATTCTTTTCGGGCACTACCCTCATGACACCACTGGTGCTGTCACAGCAGTTTCTCAGAACACAATGCAGTAGCTGACATTCAGGTTCAGACAAGCAGACTTCATGGAGGCCTTAAAGAAAGACAATGAATATCAACATGGTGAAAGTATACTTTAGAAATTGCAGAACCTAACTCGAGCAGGATTCTACGGATGTTTGGAATATGTGTGGTAGATCTATTGCTGCAAACTTGCACTCTGTCTAAATTCTGCTTTGCCATTTACATCCGTCAGGCAAGAATTGATTCCCCATTTTTTTTTGTCTCCCATTTCGGAGACAATTTGACAGTTTCATTCATGCAAATTGACAGATAACACCATTGCACACACTAATACAAACTGTAGGACTGCTTCTTTTAGCAAACTTTGTTCATGAATGCAACTAGATGCATTACCACAACACAGATGGTTTCATTGAAAGCTATAAAAGGACCTGTAAAAACCAGCTGTGACTATGGCAAGAGAACTGTGAGGTCATTGAAGTAGTTTCTTATTACTGCAGCAGTTTTTGCCAACCATTACAGCAGGATACATGGTGGCAGGGTCTACTCATACCATAACCCATGAAAAAGGAGTACTTTACGTGTCAACTTAAACTGTACCTGATGATCTGCGAGTTTAATAAAAACACGTTACAACATCAGATGTGTTTTAATCATACGATCAAAGAAGTGCAAAGTACCGTCCAAGGAAGACAGCCATAAATGTAGCTTTACACTACTGTCCTGATTGTGAGGGTGCAAGTGACACAATGTTGAAAGGACCTGTGTAATTTTATTTGCAATGGTTCAATGTACAGTGTCTACAGATGTTGAACAACCGCTTCCCATGATGCTTGGCTGGCCATCTCTGCCCAGTTGTGTAACAGAGGTATAATGCAAATGTGTGCTTTTTTCATAAATATTGCACTAAACCCTGAATTTACTGGACATTCTGAAACACTACCACAGCTAGTTCTCATTTAAAGTGTAACGCTCATGGCTAACATGACCTGGTGCATCTATTATAAATATTAAGAAGTACGTGTCAAAACCATCTTACAAGACATAAAATGTACACTATTAGCATACAGGAAAATGATGTGCGTTTACCAAGTCTATTTGCTAAAATGTTAAGTGCGGTAAACAGAATCAAATTTGACAAATTGCAAATGGTTGTTTGTTCAACTTCCAATTCACTATTTGGTAAATAAACCGTTAAACCTTCCTCAAGTGACATATGACCAGATATAACAGTCATCCATCATTAAAAGAGGGGACATTAGCTGGTAGTTACTGATCTGGTGGATATTATTGAAAGAAAAATTACGCAATTGAGGATATATGGCTTGCAGGCCACTAGATAAACGATTGTTTAAAGCAATTTAATAGACCTTAACATATGAAACCGCATTTGCTAGTTGTAAGGACTAGGACAGAAGCAAAGTGTTGAAATTGCTCAAAACAAGTGCAGGTGAGGACTACCCAAAGGATCGGCAATTACAAATACAGTATAAGCAACATTACAGATGGTTTGGCATGCTTCCAATTATACCCATAAAGAAAACAGCTGTATGTTTGTTTCCTAGTGAATACTTAACGTCTAAAAATCAAATAAGGAAGTGGAAATTAAAAAAAAAATTTAAAAACACTTTGATATCCATAATTCTCAAATTTGTACATATTAAACAGCAATCTACCCCAAAACATGACAGACAGGTCCAAAACATAGAATGGAGCACTAATATCAGCTGTGTTTAAAAAACACATTACTTTATCTTTTTTTGGCACTGTACATTCTCTCCATGACGAAAGTGCCTTTCAAAGAGGTTATAAAACAACCGGTTGGCGTTACTGCATTTGTAAAAGTTGTGAAATTGAGATCTTGAATAAAATGAAAACTTCTACAGTCACTAAAGTCAATTGAATTGACAAAAGGTAAACAATGGATGAAGGAGGGAGCCAAAATATGGCTTCACAACTAGAAGTAAACTGCAACTAAAAACACGGAGTGCGGATTCCTCGATGAACCATTCATATGGTAAAAACAGTGCAATATTATAACGCACACTCTGGTTTTCCATTTTTATTATACTTTACAAAGTGCCAACACATTCTGCAGTGCTGCACATGAGTGCAATTGTTCAACTGGTAAAAATACAAAAAGATACAATACGTCTGAGACAAAGCAGAATTTGACAAACAATTACAGGAGGTGCTGAGGGCCCTTTTCTCATGGGAACTTACACTCCAGATGGATGGAAGGGGATAGAAACATTTGTGTGTGTTACACGTTTAGTTCAACGAGGAAATATTTGAGGCCAAATCCATACTCTATATTTGTAGTTTTTGCTTACTTCTAATTCTTCATTCCATTAGATAGCTGTGTGTTTTTACATTCCATTAGGCATTCATATTACACTGGGTCAAACTATGGCAAATAATAAAATCCAAAATGTAAAATAAATATACTTACACACACACAAAATGGATCTCTACTTTACATTTTGAACTATACAATTTGTCAAAGTGTGACCCAACAAATATGAATAGCAAGTGATTTTGTGTGAGTAAACATTCCCGTAGAAAAATGTAATTTGAATGTACATAGTAAGTAACATGCCAAGCACTATAAATACTATATTATGTAGTGGTTATGGTGCTAGAAGTGCTTTGCCACCCCCGCCATGCAAGTAGGTAAACCATTATCTTATAGTTAGACTTCTTACCTGGAGTACCTGCCAAAGGAGCAGATGACACTCTCAGTCAATGAGCTGTACCTGTACTAGTGGGGTTAGCTCAGGTGAGCTAATTACAGCTCTCAGTACTATAAATAGGGAACAGGGGGTGGTGGCCAGTGGACTACTTATAAGAAGTCAAACTGACTACCAAAGAAATGTTTCACTACTTACATGTGGGGGAGCCAGGGTACTTCTGACACCACAACATCAAGCTGTACTAAATGCTTGCAGTGCTCCTTAAACCCCCCTAAAGCCAGATATAAATCCACCACGACATATTGTTCTCTGCAAATGTACGAGGTCTGGCTATCTATCCAGAATACTCAAACACCTATTTAATATAAAATATATTAATATTCCTGTTGGCAGTTTTCCAAAAACAGAACAAACAAAAAAAAGCTGCGATTAAAGACATGAACTTGTACTTCCTCACCTCTATCCCTCCTAAAAAAAAAAATAAAAGGAAAAAAAAAAATTAAACATTCACACAAAAAGGTTTTTTGTTTTTTTACATACACCAGTTGATTTTCCATAACACAGTCTATCTGGGTCAATGGCTAAAAAGTGTGGAACTCAAAGTGAATTTAAAATTTGGGGCTTAAAAATACCAAATAAATGGTTCCAATATTGTCTAAATCGTTCTCCAATTTATAAATACCTCACACTTTACCTACAGACACGGCTATTGTATTATACAGACCGCCTTGTGGAATGCTATGGAGTATTTCCTGGTCTATGATGAATCCCTATCTATCATGTAAAGCACAGTAACCGGGTGTATGGACAGAGACAGGGCAATAAATAGACAATAATTCTGTATCCTGTACAGACCGGCCCCGGTATCTCACCCACCCCCGGTATGAGGGCAATAAATGGAGAATAAAATTCTATATAAACTGATACACGGTGACTGCGGGCTCAGATACCTCCAATAATGGGATATATTACCAGATACCCGCTCACACACCGGGAGAGGCCCCCTGTACCCCGGACAGACCGGCCCCGGTATCTCACCCTCCCCCAGTATGAGGGCAATAAATGGAGAATAAAATTCTATATAAACTGATACACGGTGACTGCGGGCTCAGATACCTCCAATAATGGGATATATTACCAGATACCCGCTCACACACCGGGAGAGGCCCCCTGTACCCCGGACAGACCGGCCCCAGTATCTCACCCTCCCCCGGTATGAGGGCAATAAATGGAGAATAAAATTCTATATAAACTGATACACGGTGACTGCGGGCTCAGATACCTCCAATAATGAGATATTACCACATACCCGCTCACACACCGGGAGAGGCCCCCTGTACCCCGGACAGACCGGCCCCAGTATCTCACCCTCCCCCGGTATGAAGGCAATAAATGGAGAATAAAATTCTATATAAACTGATACACGGTGACTGCGGGCTCAGATACCTCCAATAATGGGATATACTACCAGATACCTCCAATAATGGGATATACTACCAGATACCTCCAATTATGGGATATACTACCAGATACCTCCAATTATGGGATATACTACCAGATACCTCCAATTATGGGATATACTACCAGATACCTCCAATTATGGGATATACTACCAGATACCTCCAATTATGGGATATACTACCAGATACCTCCAATTATGGGATATACTACCAGATACCTCCAATTATGGGATATACTACCAGATACCTCCAATTATGCGATATACTACCAGATACCTCCAATTATGCGATATACTACCAGATACCTCCAATTATGGGATATACTACCAGATACCGGCTCACACACCGGGAAAGGCCCCCTGTATCCCGGACAGAGCGGCCCCCGGTATCTCACTCTCATCCGGTATGAAGGCCATAAATAGAGAATAAATTCTGTATAAACCTATACACGGTGACTGTGGGCTCAGATACCTCCAATAATGTGATATATTACCAGATACCTCCAAGTTTCCCCCTCCCGGTATCCTCCCCCCTCCCCAGTATATCTCCTCCCCATTATCTCCCCCCCTCTCTCTCCCCGTATCTCCCCTCTCTCTCTCCCCGGTTATCTCCCCTCTCTCCCCGGTGTCTCCCCCTCTCTCTCCCATTCTCTCTCCCCAGGTATCTCCCCTCTCCCGATTTATCTACTTCTCTCTCTCCCGGTATCTACTTCTCTCCCCCGGTATCTCCTCTCTCCCCGTTGTCTCCCTCTCTCTCCCGGTATCTCCACATCTCCCTCTCTCTCCCCGGTATCTCCTCTCCCCCGGTATCTCCTCTCCCCGGTATCTCCCTCCTCCTCCCCACATCTCCTCCCCATTGTCTCCTCCTCTCTCCCCGGTGTCTCCTCTCCCCCCCAGGTATCTCCCTCTCCCCCATATCTCCTCTCTCCCCCAGTGTCTCCTCTCCTCCCCGGTATCTCCCTCTCCCTCCCCGGTATCTCCTCTCCTCCCGACATCTCCTCTCCTCGGTGTCTCCTCCTCCCATTCTCCCTCTCCTCCCCAGGTATCTCCTCTCCCTCCCCCGGTATCACCTCTCCTCATTGTCTCCCTCCCTCCCCCGGTATCTCCTCTCCCTCGGTATCTCCTCCTCCCCGGTATCTCCCTCTCCCTCGGTATCTCCTCATCCCCGGTATCTCTCCCTCTCCCTCGGTATCTCCTCTCCCCGTTATCTCCCTCCCCCGGTATCTCCCCCCCGTTATCTCCCTCTCTCTCCCCCGGTATCTCACCTCTCGGCGGCAGGCCTTTACTCCAGCCCGGGGATGCGGCGGCGGGCCTTTACTCCAGCCCGGGGATGCGGGGGAGGCCGGGCAGGCCGCTGTCTCTCGGTCCGGAGCCTGGAAGCCCCGAGCTGCCCGGATTATGAGCTACCAGCTCGGGGAGGGAGACGGGAAGGCGGTGCGGTGGCGCCAGACAGCCGGAGCACTAACAAACCGGGGCAATGGCGGCCGCCAGACCAAAGCAGCGGAGAGAAGAACGCACCGGATACCCGAGCGCATCGATAGGCGGCCAACTAGGATCAGCCTGAGCCAATCAGAGGGCGGTGTCTAGCCCAGGGCAGACTAGCCGAGCGCCGAGTCAGGCTGAGGAGGAGCATTGGCTCATTAGCATTGTGGCTGCTTTATCCCCAGATTAAACTGCTAGCACGTCATATTGTGTTATTATTCCTTAATTAATTAATTACAGGGAGAGGGCACCTTCACTGATATAACAGCTGTACTATTATTGTAAATGGGGAATATAATAAACAGCAATGGCTGCCAGTGTGATATAATAAACAGGAATGGCTCCCAGTGTGATATTATAAACAGGAATGGCTCCCAGTGTAATATAATAAACAGCAATGGCTGCCAGTGTGATATAATAAACAGCAATGGCTGCCAGTGTGATATAATAAACAGGAATGGCTGCCAGTGTGATATAATAAACAGGAATGGCTGCCAGAGTGATATTATAAACAGGAATGGCTCCCAGTGTGATATAATAAACAGGAATGGCTGCCAGTGTGATATAATAAACAGGAATGGCTGCCAGTGTGATATAATAAACAGGAATGGCTCCCAGTGTAATATAATAAACAGGAATGGCTCCCAGTGTGATATTATAAACAGGAATGGCTCCCAGTGTGATATTATAAACAGGAATGGCTCCCAGTGTAATATAATAAACAGGAATGGCTCCCAGTGTGATATAATAAACAGGAGTGGCTCCCAGTGTGATATAATAAACAGGAATGGCTCCCAGTGTGATATAATAAACAGGAATGTGTCCCAGTGTGATATAATAAACAGGAATGGCTCCCAGTGTGATATAATAAACAGGAATGGCTGCCAGTGTGATATTATAAACAGGAATGGCTGCCAGTGTGATATAATAAACAGGAATGGCTCCCAGTGTAATATAATAAACAGCAATGGCTGCCAGTGTGATATTATAAACAGCAATGGCTGCCAGTGTGATATAATAAACAGGAATGGCTCCCAGTGTAATATAATAAACAGCAATGGCTGCCAGTGTAATATTATAAACAGGAATGGCTCCCAGTGTGATATAATAAACAGGAATGGCTGCCAGTGTGATATAATAAACAGGAATGGCTCCCAGTGTAATATAATAAACAGGAATGGCTCCCAGTGTAATATTATAAACAGGAATGGCTCCCAGTGTGATATAATAAACAGCAATGGCTGCCAGTGTGATATAATAAACAGGAATGGCTCCCAGTGTGATATAATAAACAGGAATGGCTGCCAGTGTGATATTATAAACAGGAATGGCTCCCAGTGTGATATAATAAACAGGAATGGCTGCCAGTGTGATATAATAAACAGCAATGGCTGCCAGTGTGATATAATAAACAGGAATGGCTCCCAGTGTAATATAATAAACAGGAATGGCTCCCAGTGTGATATAATAAACAGGAATGGCTCCCAGTGTGATATTATAAACAGGAATGGCTGCCAGTGTAATATAATAAACAGGAATGGCTCCCAGTGTGATATAATAAACAGGAATGGCTCACAGTGTGATATAATAAACAGGAATGGCAGCCAGTGTGATATAATAAACAGGAATGTCTCCCAGTGTGATATAATAAACAGGAATGGCTCCCAGTGTAATATAATAAACAGAAATGGCTGCCAGAGTGATATTATAAACAGCAATGGCTGCCAGTGTGATATAATAAACAGGAGTGGCTCCCAGTGTGATATAATAAACAGGAATGGCTCCCAGTGTGATATAATAAACAGGAATGTGTCCCAGTGTGATATAATAAACAGGAATGGCTCCCAGTGTGATATAATAAACAGGAATGGCTGCCAGTGTGATATTATAAACAGCAATGGCTGCCAGTGTGATATAATAAACAGGAATGGCTCCCAGTGTAATATAATAAACAGCAATGGCTGCTAGTGTGATATTATAAACAGCAATGGCTGCCAGTGTGATATAATAAACAGGAATGGCTCCCAGTGTAATATAATAAACAGCAATGGCTGCCAGTGTAATATTATAAACAGGAATGGCTCCCAGTGTGATATAATAAACAGGAATGGCTGCCAGTGTAATATAATAAACAGGAATGGCTCCCAGTGTAATAAAATAAACAGGAGTGGCTCCCAGTGTAATATTATAAACAGGAATGGCTCCCAGTGTGATATAATAAACAGGAATGGCTCCCAGTGTAATATAATAAACAGGAGTGGCTCCCAGTGTAATATTATAAACAGGAATGGCTCCCAGTGTGATATAATAAACAGGAATGGCTCCCAGTGTAATATAATAAACAGCAATGGCTGCCAGTGTGATATTATAAACAGGAATGGCTGCCAGTGTAATATAATAAACAGGAATGGCTCCCAGTGTGATATAATAAACAGGAATGGCTCACAGTGTGATATAATAAACAGCAATGGCTGCCAGTGTAATATAATAAACAGGAATGGCTCCCAGTGTGATATAATAAACAGGAATGGCTCACAGTGTGATATAATAAACAGGAATGGCAGCCAGTGTGATATAATAAACAGGAATGTCTCCCAGTGTGATATAATAAACAGGAATGGCTCCCAGTGTAATATAATAAACAGAAATGGCTGCCAGAGTGATATTATAAACAGCAATGGCTGCCAGTGTGATATAATAAACAGGAATGGCTCCCAGTGTGATATAATAAACAGCAATGGCTGCCAGTGTGATATTATAAACAGGAATGGCTCCCAGTGTGATATAATAAACAGGAATGGCTCCCAGTGTGATATAATAAACAGGAATGGCTCCCAGTGTGATATTATAAACAGCAATGGCTCCCAGTGTGATATTATAAACAGCAATGGCTCCCAGTGTGATATAATAAACAGGAATGGCTCCCAGTGTGATATAATAAACAGGAATGGCTCCCAGTGTAATATAATAAACAGGAATGGCTGCCAGTGTGATATAATAAACAGGAATGGCTCCCAGTGTGATATAATAAACAGGAATGGCTGCCAGTGTAATATAATAAACAGGAATGGCTCCCAGTGTGATATAATAAACAGGAATGGCTCCCAGTGTGATATTATAAACAGGAATGGCTCCCAGTGTGATATAATAAACAGCAATGGCTCCCAGTGTGATATAATAAACAGCAATGGCTCCCAGTGTAATATAATAAACAGGAATGGCTCCCAGTGTGATATAATAAACAGCAATGGCTCCCAGTGTAATATAATAAACAGGAATGGCTCCCAGTGTAATATAATAAACAGGAATGGCTCCCAGTGTGATATTATAAACAGGAATGGCTCCCAGTGTAATATAATAAACAGGAATGGCTGCCAGTGTGATATAATAAACAGGAATGGCTCACAGTGTGATATAATAAACAGGAATGGCTGCCAGTGTGATATAATAAACAGGAATGGCTCCCAGTGTGATATAATAAACAGGAATGGCTCACAGTGTGATATTATAAACAGGAATGGCTCCCAGTGTAATATAATAAACAGGGATGGCTCCCAGTGTAATATAATAAACAGGAATGTCTCCCAGTGTGATATAATAAACAGGAATGGCTCACAGTGTGAGATTATAAACAGGAATGGCTCCCAGTGTGATATAATAAACAGGAATGGCTCACAGTGTGATATAATAAACAGGAATGGCTCACAGTGTGGTATTATAAACAGGAATGTCTCACAGTGTGATATAATAAACAGGAATGGCTCACAGTGTGATATAATAAACAGGAATGGCTCACAGTGTGATATTATAGAACAGGAATGGCTCCCAGTGTGATATTATAAACAGGAATGGCTCCCAGTGTAATATAATAAACAGGAATGGCTGCCAGTGTGATATTATAAACAGGAATGGCTCACAGTGTGATATTATAAACAGGAATGGCTCCCAGTGTAATATAATAAACAGGGATGGCTCCCAGTGTAATATAATAAACAGGAATGGCTCCCAGTGTAATATAATAAACAGGAATGTCTCCCAGTGTGATATAATAAACAGGAATGGCTCACAGTGTGAGATTATAAACAGGAATGGCTCCCAGTGTGATATAATAAACAGGAATGGCTCATAGTGTGATATAATAAACAGGAATGGCTCACAGTGTGGTATTATAAACAGGAATGTCTCACAGTGTGATATAATAAACAGGAATGTCTCACAGTGTAATATAATAAACAGGAATGGCTCACAGTGTGGTGATATAGAACAGGAATGGCTCACAGTGTTATATTATAAACAGGAATGCCTCACATTGTAATATTATAAACAGGAATGGCTCACAGTGTTGTATTATCAACAGAAATGGCTCACAATGTAATATTATAAACAGGAATGGCTCACGGTGTTATATTATAAACAGGAATGGCTCACAGTATTAAATTATAAACAGGAATGGCTCACAGTGTAATATTATAAACAGGAATGGCTCACAGTATTAAATTATAAACAGGAATGGCTCGCAGTGTAATATTATAAACAGGAATGGCTCACAGTGTTGTATTATAAACAGGAATGGCTCACAGTATTATATTATAAACAGGAATGGCTCACAGTGTAATATTATAAACAGGAATGGCTCACAGTATTAAATTATAAACAGGAATGGCTCACAGTGTAATATTATAAACAGGAATGGCTCACAGTGTTGTATTATAAACAGAAATGGCTCACAGTGTAATATTATAAACAGAAATGGCTCACAGTGTTGTACTATGGACAGGAATGGCTCACAGTGTTAAATTATAAACAGGAATGGCTCACAGTATTAAATTATAAACAGGAATGGCTCACAGTGTTGTATTATGGACAGGAATGGCTCACAGTATTAAATTATAAACAGGAATGGCTCACAGTGTTGTATTATGGACAGGAATGGCTCACAGTATTAAATTATAAACAGGAATGGCTCACAGTGTTGTACTATGGACAGGAATGGCTCACAGTGTTATATTATAAACAGGAATGGCTCACAGTGTTGTACTATGCACAGGAATGGCTCACAGTTTTGTATTATGTACAGGAATGGCTCACAGTATTATATTATAAACAGGAATGGCTCACAGTGTTGTACAATGCACAGGAATGGCTCACAGTGTTGTACTATGCACAGGAATGGCTCACAGTGTTGTATTATGGACAGGAATGGCTCACAGTGTTGTATTATGGACAGGAATGGCTCACAGTGTTGTATTATGGACAGGAATGGCTCACAGTGTTGTACTATGGACAGGAATGGCTCACAGTGTTGTACTATGCACAGGAATGGCTCACAGTGTTGTATTATGGACAGGAATGGCTCACAGTGTTGTACTATGGACAGGAATGGCTCACAGTGTTGTACTATGGACAGGAATGGCTCACAGTGTTGTATTATGGACAGGAATGGCTCACAGTGTTGTATTATGGACAGGAATGGTTCACAGTCTTGTATTATGGACAGGAATGGCTCACAGTGTTGTACTATGCACAGGAATGGCTCACAGTGTTGTACTATTATTTACAAGGATACTTGATGAACTGTAATCAATAAGTTCATGTATTTTGAAGGAACGGTAAAGCTTGTTTTTGCCTCCTTGCACTTATCTATCTTTTTGGTTATGCTAATGGTGTTTTTTGGTATTCTCCCTACACAGTGCCTGCGTTGCATAACTCCCAAGTGTCCTTGTTTTGGGCCCAAATCCCTCTGTCCCTTTTTCTATCCTAATGTCCCTCTTTTCTAGGACTTCAGTATAGTTGTTGCATCTGAGTTTATAACAGAGCTCCACAGCAATAATACGCCAAGTAACGTGTCTTTAAACTACAATAATACGTGTTTAGCAATCAGTCTGTGTAAATAGGATACATTGTTCTTGTTCTAAATTACATACTAGTTGCATAAATTATTATGAATCATCAAAACTTTTTCAGAACAGCCCCACCCTTGGCCACACCCCTAAAATGTAAGTGTCATACTTTACCCATTTGAAATGTTGTTAGGTATGAAGTGTCCATATGTGGCTGATATTTACTATCTCTACAGAGTTTGAAACCCCATTGTTTAAGGGAACATTATAGGCTCCATCTCTGCCTCCTGTGATGTTACCGCCAAGGGAGAATCTAATGCACATGCATTGAATCAATGCTTTCCTATGGGAACTTTGAGGATGCATGCAAAGTGTGAGGACATCCAGCATTGTATTACAGAGTCAAACTCCGTGGAACAGCAGGAAGCGCCTCTAGTGGCTGTCTGGCAGACAGTCTTAAAGGACCACTATAGTGCCAGGAAAACATACTCATTTTCCTGGCACTATAGTGCCCTGAGGGTGCCCCCACCCTCAAGGTCCCCCTCCTGCCTGGCTCTGGGGAGAGGAAAGGGTTAAAACTTACCTTTTTTCCAGCGCTGGGCGGGGAGCTCTCCTCCTCCTCTCCGCTCCTTCATTTTGGCTGAATGCGTATGCGCGGCAAGAGCTGCGCGCACATTCAGCCGGTCTCATAGGAAAGCATTTACAATGCTTTCCTATGGACGCTTGCATGTTCTCACTGTGATTTTCACAGTGAGAATCACGCAAGCGCCTCTAGCTGCTGTCAATGAGACAGCCACTAGAGGATTTGGAGGCTGGATTAACCCTATTATAAACATAGCAGTTTCTCTGAAACTGCTATGTTTATAAAAAAAAAGGGTTAATCCTAGAGGGACCTGGCACCCAGGCCACTTCATTAAGCTGAAGTGGTCTGGGTGCCTAGAGTGGTCCTTTAATCATGGAATGTAAACCTTGCATTGTCTTTGAAATCGCAGTGTTTTACATTGCAGGGCTAAAAGAGACAGGGACACTGCACCCAGACCACTTCAATGGGTGCCAATAGTGTCCCTTTAATGGCAATTCTCTCTCGTGGCTGAAGATACCAGCCATGCTCCTATATTTAACAAGCTGCTGTAGCACAGGCTGTGTGGATCTATGGCACTGTTGCTAGGGCTGAACTACAGCTTGCAAATGGCTGGAGGGAAATTAAAGAGTAGCTTGCCCTTTGGTGGTCTCATCAGTGATGTGTGGCTGTTACTCCACACACACAAATGTCAAGCGTAAATGGCATAGGTAACATATTCAGTGCCAACTGTATCGGTCTTCTGGTTAGTCCTTATAGATCACATGGCACAGGGAGGCATTATGTAACGTGCACATGGCTCATGTATATTGTGTTACATTACTGTTGTGCCCTTCCTACGTGAACGTCAATGTCCAGAAAAGGATTACTATCTAGGCAGGCTAACAGCTCTCTCCCCCCTCCCCTTCATTTATCACATAGGGATGGTTTCTGGGGCCACTGAATTTTAACCACTGGGCCCTAGGCGATTATACAGGTCGGTTCCTGTGTAAGTGATAACTGAAAGTCATTGAGTAGATGTGTTGCACCCCCTACACACACTGATTGTACTAGCCCTTTAGTAATTAATTCAAAGCAATTCTTGAGCTAGTCCTTGCCATCTATGAGCTATGGTAGGGGGCATTTAAATTAATTCAGAGAGACTCAATTTGGACACAACTTTTTTCACACTTTCTCTGAAGTAGTGCCTAAATTTTAGACTTTAAATGTTTGCCCGTTTTTAAAATCAGAGGTTGATTAACGGTCAGTCACGGTATAGCTCAGTTAGAGGGTATAAAGCAAAGGGGGAAAAAAGATGGAATATAAAAAATAAAAAGTCTAATTATAATATTGGGCATCTAGCAATAATAATAATAATAAAAGCATTATATAGATTGACAGTCAGTCACAGTATAAGGTATAGCTGTACAACAAAGGTTTAAGGGTTATTTGCTAAAGAGAGAATTAAAAGTGAATTTCAAATTTAAGGCGAAAGTAGCTAAACTGAAAACATAAGCTAACTTAGAGAATATTTACAATTCAGGTACTTTGTCCTTAAATTGAAATTCAATTTAAATTCTCACTTTGGTGAATAATCCTGTAAATGTAAACGTGAAAGTCTGAAATCTGGTAAGGAACAATGAAAATACACAGCTCAAAAATTGGAAATAACTGTGATAATTAGACAAAATTGACAGCTCCCTAGTTTGAAGACCCTGGATTGTACGGAATGACATATGCTCAGTTAAAATAGCCAAATTTCAAAAAGACTGATCTTCAATAAATATGACAATTGCAAATACAGTTGTAATTAGGTTATGGTAATCTCTCATGTATCTCACACGGAGTAAGGGATAAGAGTCATTGAGTATATGTGTTGCACCCCCTCCCCCTGCTGATTGTACTAGCCTTTCAGTAATTAATTCCAAGCAGTTCCAAAGCTACTCATTATCATCTAAGAGTAGGGGGCATTCAAATTAATTAAGAGAGACTCAATTTGGACACACTCCCCAATATTTTTTCAAAAGTAGTGCCAAAATTTTAGACCTGAAATATTTGCTTAATTTTCAAATCAGAGGTAGATTCACAGTCAGTCACAGTTTAGCTCAGTTAGAGGGTAAACGCAAAAAAAAAAAAAAAAGACGAAAAAAAATGCATATTTTTCATGTTCGCGGTTTATTAAATGTCTGATGTGGGGTCGATCATGGTCAGCTAAAATGTGTGAGGATGATTTCTTGGCGCATACGGTAAGCTTCCGAATCCACAGGCTCCATGTGAACACATTCCTCTTCTTGCTCCAGTCCAGGCCCTCCAGAATCAGTCCAGATGTCTAGACCATGCTGCAGAGCGATGTTGTGTAGGATGCAGCATGCAAGTATGATCTGTGAAGCCTTTTCTGGCGAGTACTGCAGTGTGGCTTTAGAACCATCCAAGCAGCGAAAGCGTAATCGAAGGGCGCGTTGGGTACGTTCCATAACAGTGTGCGTGGCCGAATGCGCCATATTGTAGCGATACTCAGAGGAACTTCCAGGAATTTGCACTGGGGTCATCAGCCACGGCCGGAGAAGAAATGCATGATCTGCTACAAGGATAATAAAAATAAAACATTATCTAGGAGTATTTGAATTTTTTCTAAAAAGCAGATCTAGTATAAGGTAACCAGCTATGTCAACACTTTAATACATAATATTCATTATTTGCTAAGCACTTTCATATGTAGAAACAAAGTTCTCTTTCCCCTTCCATAGAAAAAAAAAATATTGTGTTTAATCAGTTTTTTTATTGAATTCCACACACCTGCATGCTCCACTCAAGAGCCACAGGTTGTGTGTAGCTGTGGGTCTTCACTCCCTTGCCAGGGCTGAATCTCCACTCACCAAATGGTAAGAGCAACATTTTGAGATGTGAGTGTTGTACAGATAGGCCTTTTGCTTTTTAGATTTTTTTTTTTTCTTTAAATTTCATTTAACATATCACATAATTGCACAGCATAAAAAAAATTAAAAATGGTAAAATCACGACATGCTTAATCACAAGTTGCCTTGTTATAGCAAGGGCCTAATGCACACGCCTCAAATGACCATGGAATTATTTATAAAAGTTCTGCGTAGGCAAAATACCAATCAAGGCGCACTAATGAGCACCCTCTGAAGTAGATATACTTTTGCTATGCAATATTATTGAAGAACATGAAACAAAGATAATTACAAATAAAGATGAAACAAAAATAGCAACATAAGAGGACCCATGTATCTCATTCAAGATCTGTTGCTTTTTATTCAAGAGATGCCCACGGCATGTCAGAGAGTATGGATGTGGGGATGTATATAAGAGACGTGTAGGACTGTGCTGTTGGATGAATGTGCACAGTATCAGTGTTTCTATATTTTCCCACTACATGTCACAAATCCACCAACTCTTATTCTGCAGCCCATTCTGTCCATTCAAATATACTGAGGCCTCCCCAATTAGCTTACCTTACCTAACTGATAAAGCCTCAGCCCTGGTGAATAGTGATTTGTGTGGAGCAGTCTAGGTCTATGCAGTATAGGATGGCATCATACATATCTACAGCATATACCGCATGGCGCTGCAGAGATCAGCTGTTATATAATGCACATTCTGTGCAACTCCACCCATTTCTACTGCCAGTACTGAGCCGCTGGCTCATTTCCCATTCACAGAACGTGAAAGGATAAATAGACCTTTTTAGCCGTGTACTTGTTTTTTATATACATAGTTATAAAAAGGCACGGTTTGTTTTTTTTCCCATTAGTTGCATTAATAGTACTGTTTTCACATTTTGCATTTAGGGTCACGGAGTATGGATGTCCTATAAGCCAAACCTTAGGTGTTGGCTCCTATTAAATGCTTTATAGGTTACGTGTACTTTTTTATTTAACACACATGTGGTTGTGCGCTTTTGGTCACACCTGTTTAATTTAATACTTGCTCTCATGTTAATTCAGTGCCTTGAGAAAAGTCCCACTAGTGGACTGACATGTTAACTACCTGATATACTGCAATAAAAGCACATGTTTGTTTCACTGAAGAAGTCCTTCTATTACTCTCCATTTCACAATTGTGTTTTTTAGCCAGGGATTACACTGGATAAAGTAATATTGGCATGGAAGAGAAACAGAAAGGACATAGAGAAATAGGTCTGGGTGTACATATTAAGCAGGCATGTAAAATTGAAAAATGGATGGGTATGAAGGGGCATAACCAGAGGGACACAGAAAGGGGCCATGAAACATGAGAGCAAGAGGCTAGATGAAGAGAGCTGACATAGGAAGATCTGCATATACACGCCACACAAATCCCTGATATTTTGGGCC
Organism: Pelobates cultripes; assembly: GCA_933207985.1. Lineage (NCBI taxonomy): Eukaryota > Metazoa > Chordata > Amphibia > Anura > Pelobatidae > Pelobates > Pelobates cultripes. The sequence continues at coordinate 107,955,041 of OW240923.1, forward strand.
CTGACATACTAGACCATGCAGTGCATCAATGTCTTCTAATCCAGGTAGAACTTTTCAGAAAACTGTGACAGGTACTTAAGATCATGGAATGTTGCCTACCTATAAGCCATCCTTCTTTGTGTAGCTCGGTCTCAAACAGGCAGCATAGCTCAGACTGACTAAGTAACGTGTTGTCTTGTATGCTACCCGGCTTGTGGGTTTCAGCCCACAGCAGTACTCCCTGGGTATCACATGCAAAAAGACAATTTAAAGAGTGCAGGCCTCGTTGATTCACATATGACATGTCTTCGGCATTTGGGGCTTTTATTGTCACATGCATACAGTCTACTATTCCCAGAACTCCAGGCACCCCAGCCAGACTGTAAAACCCATCCTTTAGCCGCTGTATGGACCCTTCCTCCCGTGGAAAGTGGATGAACTGGGACACCCTCTCCACCAAAGCCTCTGTGACATTGGTTACACAACGACTCATAGAAGCTTGGCTGATTCCAATTGTATCTCCCATACGTGTCTGGAAGGACCCAGAGGTGTAGAATCCAAGTGCTGCCATGATCTGGGTTTCTGGGCTTATAGCCCGCGAACGCTGGGTGGGCCGGGATAGACTACTTCCCAACAGTTCAACAAGGTAGTCAATGAAGGATCGTGGAAAGCCATATGTGGAGACCAAGTATTCATCTGTAACATCATCCAGCCTACATCGGTCAAGTATGCGATGTCCACGGCCATACAGTAGGAGATCACAGTCCAGAACTGTAATAGGGATGGCCATGTAGCTGTCTTAGATATTAAAAATCACCTCATAGACTGACATCTTCAATTGTTCAGAAAATATCTGAAAAGGGAAATCATTAGCATTCAATTCCATGTATTTTGCCATGAATCAAACCACATCATTTGCACAATTGACCTCAACTTTCACCATAGTATTGCCTATTCTATCTAAGTCAGGGATAGACAAAATTAGCTTTCCAACTGTTGCTTAATGATGAACTGCTTGAACCAGCATTGTGTTGGACACAGACTAAGGACTACAGTTGGAGAGCTACCCATCGGCTATTGTTATCCCTATAACAGAACAGTGGTCAACAAAAAAGGTATTCTTGTTTAAAAATAAATATTTTGGAGATTAATAATTATGTATACTAAGTAAATTTAGTATTCTGGGTATTGATTTGCTGCTAAAAAAAAAAATTTTGCAACCTTTTCTCGTTAGCTAGCTATATATTGTTACACAGTAGCAATGGGATTGTAAAAGAGAAATTACACGGTTCACAGTTCTGCAATTGGAGCAAGCCGGCTATATTCAATATTCTACAAAAGACCACACACCTTGAGTAAAACATTTTTAAACTAGTCAAATTAAAAAAAATAATAAGAAGAATAAAAATGAGTAAGTATTCAAAATTAACTTAAAATGATTGGCTACAGTAGCCAAAATAGAAAAAATATCCAAGTCATCTATGTCTTGAGTTGGCTGTTTCACCAACAATTTGAAATTCTCATTCAATTCCTAACAACTCGTACTTAAGTAAATAATAGTGCAGAAATGCTAAATCCAAGGCTTACTCCAAAACACAAATCTTCCATTTAAGGACAACGTCTCATGAATCAATGCATACTTACCAATGATGTCCTGAATTTCTACTTTTCCCAAATAATTCTTCCAGCCTTTATATAAAAAATAAATAGCTGAGGATTTTACAATATGTTTTATTATTGTTATGTATCAACAGCCAACATATTCTGCTTTGCTGGATATGTAAGTTAAGTGCACACAGGCTTATAGTATTCTCTATTCACTGTACATATTAAATTAACAGTCCAATATTTCACAGTATATACATTTGATAGGGGAAGACAAACAATACATATGTGTTTACCTAAATAATCATTGCACATGAAATTACACTGCACACCGTCTACATGAACACACTCTGCATTCACAAATGTCCCATTATAAACACATGAATCAACAAAAAAAAAACACAACAATTTAAAATAATTATTATCTGTTGATAGATATAAACAATATGAGTACACCACACACTGTGTCTGTCTAATTAAAAGAAGATTAATTCTACATACAGGTATACCCAAAACACACACATATTCTACATTGCCACCTTTACCAATATAAACAGATGATTTAACTAATAAAATTAACTTATAATACATATTCCCCATTACACTTGTGTTCTGTGTGATTACAGTAAGATTAATTGTACCTATAGCTATACCCAATCTATACACACACACACACTAGATTGCCACCTTCCCCAATATAAACAGATTATTTAACTAATAATAAATATTCCCCATTACACTGTAGGCAGCCCATGCCCTGTGTCTGGGTGATCCAGGAAGTATCACTGTACGTACAGATATACCCTATCTACACACACCCTATATTACCACCTTCCCCAATATAAACAGATTATTTAACTAATAATAAATATTCCCCATTACAGTGTAGGCAGCCCATGCCCTGTGTCTGGGTGATCCAGGAAGTATCACTGTACGTACAGGTATACCCTATCTACACACACCCTTTATTACCACCTTCCCCAATATAAACAGATTATTTAACTAATAATAAATATTCCCCATTACACTGTAGGCAGCCCATGCCCTGTGTCTGGATGATCCAGGAAGTATCACTGTACGTACAGATATACCCTATCTACACACATCCTATATTACCACCTTCCCCAATATAAACAGATTATTTAACTAATAATAAATATTCCCCATTACACTGTAGGCAGTCCATGCCCTGTGTCTGAGTGATCCAGGAAGTATCACTGTATGTACAGATATACCCTATCAACACACACCCTATATTACCACCTTCCCCAATATAAACAGATTATTTAACTAATAATAAATATTCCCCATTACACTGTAGGCAGCCCATGCCCTGTGTCTGGATGATCCAGGAAGTATCACTGTACGTACAGATATACCCTATCTACACACATCCTATATTACCACCTTCCCCAATATAAACAGATTATTTAACTAATAATAAATATTCCCCATTACACTGTAGGCAGTCCATGCCCTGTGTCTGGGTGATCCAGGAAGTATCACTGTACGTACAGGTATACCCTATCTACACACACCCTATATTGCCACCTTCCCCAATATAAACAGATTATTTAACTAATAATAAATATTCCCCATTACACTGTAGGCAGCCCATGCCCTGTGTCTGGGTGATCCAGGAAGTATCACTGTATGTACAGATATACCCTATCTACACACACCCTATATTACCACCTTCCCCAATATAAACAGATTATTTAACTAATAATAAATATTCCCCATTACACTGTAGGCAGCCCATGCCCTGTGTCTGGGTGATCCAGGAAGTATCACTGTATGTACAGGTATACCCTATCTATACACCCTATATTACCACCTTCCCGAATATAAACAGATTATTTAACTAATAATAAATATTCCCCATTACACTGTAAGCAGTCCATGCCCTGTGTCTGGGTGATCCAGGAAGTATCACTGTACGTACAGGTATACCCTATCTACACACACCCTATATTACCACCTTCCCCAATATAAACAGATTATTTAACTAATAATAAATATTCCCCATTACACTGTAAGCAGTCCATGCCCTGTGTCTGGGTGATCCAGGAAGTATCACTGTACGTACAGGTATACCCTATCTACACACACTCTATATTACCACCTTCCCCAATATAAACAGATTATTTAACTAATAATAAATATTCCCCATTACACTGTAGGCAGTCCATGCCCTGTGTCTGGGTGATCCAGGAAGTATCACTGTACGTACAGGTATACCCTATCTACACACACCCTATATTGCCACCTTCCCCAATATAAACAGATTATTTAACTAATAATAAATATTCCCCATTACACTGTAGGCAGCCCATGCCCTGTGTCTGGGTGATCCAGGAAGTATCACTGTACGTACAGGTATACCCTATCTACACACACCCTATATTGCCACCTTCCCCAATATAAACAGATTATTTAACTAATAATAAATATTCCCCATTACACTGTAGGCAGTCCATGCCCTGTGTCTGGATGATCCAGGAAGTATCACTGTACGTACAGATATACCCTATCTACACACATCCTATATTACCACCTTCCCCAATATAAACAGATTATTTAACTAATAATAAATATTCCCCATTACACTGTAGGCAGCCCATGCCCTGTGTCTGGGTGATCCAGGAAGTATCACTGTATGTACAGGTATACCCTATCTATACACCCTATATTACCACCTTCCCGAATATAAACAGATTATTTAACTAATAATAAATATTCCCCATTACACTGTAAGCAGTCCATGCCCTGTGTCTGGGTGATCCAGGAAGTATCACTGTACGTACAGGTATACCCTATCTACACACACCCTATATTACCACCTTCCCCAATATAAACAGATTATTTAACTAATAATAAATATTCCCCATTACACTGTAGGCAGTCCATGCCCTGTGTCTGGGTGATCCAGGAAGTATCACTGTATGTACAGGTATACCCTATCTACACACACCCTATATTACCACCTTCCCCAATATAAACAGATTATTTAACTAATAATAAATATTCCCCATTACACTGTAGGCAGCCCATGCCCTGTGTCTGGGTGATCCAGGAAGTATCACTGTAGGTACAGGTATACCCTATCTACACACCCTATATTACCACCTTCCCCAATATAAACAGATTATTTAACTAATAATAAATATTCCCCATTACACTGTAAGCAGTCCATGCCCTGTGTCTGGGTGATCCAGGAAGTATCACTGTACGTACAGGTATACCCTATCTACACACACTCTATATTACCACCTTCCCCAATATAAAACAGATTATTTAACTAATAATAAATATTCCCCATTACACTGTAGGCAGCCCATGCCCTGTGCCTGGGTGATCCAGGAAGTATCACTGTAGGTACAGGTATACCCTATCTACACACACCCTATATTACCACCTTCCCCAATATAAACAGATTATTTAACTAATAATAAATATTCCCCATTACACTGTAGGCAGCCCATGCCCTGTGTCTGGGTGATCCAGGAAGTATCACTGTACGTACAGGTATACCCTATCTACACACCCTATATTACCACCTTCCCCAATATAAACAGATTATTTAACTAATAATAAATATTCCCCATTACACTGTAGGCAGCCCATGCCCTGTGTCTGGGTGATCCAGGAAGTATCACTGTATGTACAGGTATACCCTATCTACACACACCCTATATTACCACCTTCCCCAATATAAACAGATTATTTAACTAATAATAAATATTCCCCATTACACTGTAGGCAGCCCATGCCCTGTGTCTGGGTGATCCAGGAAGTATAACTGTACGTACAGGTATACCCTATCTACACACACCCTATATTACCACCTTCCCCAATATAAACAGATTATTTAACTAATAATAAATATTCCCCCATTACACTGTAGGCAGCCCATGCCATGTGTCTGGGTGATCCAGGAACGATCACTGTACGTACAGGTATACCCTATCTACACACACCCTATATTACCACCTTCCCCAATATAAACAGATTATTTAACTAATAATAAATATTCCCCATTACACTGTAGGCAGCCCATGCCCTGTGTGGAGTGATCAGAGTATCACTGTAGGTACAGGTATACCCTATCTACACACACTCTATATTACCACCTTCCCCAATATAAACAGATTATTTAACTAATAATAAATATTCCCCATTACACTGTAGGCAGCCCATGCCCTGTGCCTGGGTGATCCAGGAAGTATCACTGTAGGTACAGGTATACCCTATCTACACACACCCTATATTACCACCTTCCCCAATATAAACAGATTATTTAACTAATAATAAATATTCCCCCATTACACTGTAGGCAGCCCATGCCCTGTGTCTGGGTGATCCAGGAAGTATCACTGTACGTACAGGTATACCCTATCTACACACACCCTATATTACCACCTTCCCCAATATAAACAGATTATTTAACTAATAATAAATATTCCCCATTACACTGTAGGCAGCCCATGCCCTGTGTCTGGGTGATCCAGGAAGTATCACTGTACGTACAGGTATACCCTATCTACACACACCCTATATTACCACCTTCCCCAATATAAACAGATTATTTAACTAATAATAAATATTCCCCATTACACTGTAGGCAGCCCATGCCCTGTGTCTGGGTGATCCAGGAAGTATCACTGTACGTACAGGTATACCCTATCTACACACACCCTATATTACCACCTTCCCCAATATAAACAGATTATTTAACTAATAATAAATATTCCCCATTACACTGTAGGCAGCCCATGCCCTGTGTCTGGGTGATCCAGGAAGTATCACTGTACGTACAGGTATACCCTATCTACACACACCCTATATTACCACCTTCCCCAATATAAACAGATTATTTAACTAATAATAAATATTCCCCATTACACTGTAGGCAGCCCATGCCCTGTGTCTGGGTGATCCAGGAAGTATCACTGTATGTACAGATATACCCTATCTACACACACCCTATATTACCACCTTCCCCAATATAAACAGATTATTTAACTAATAATAAATATTCCCCATTACACTGTAGGCAGTCCATGCCCTGTGTCTGGGTGATCCAGGAAGTATCACTGTACGTACAGGTATACCCTATCTACACACACCCTATATTGCCACCTTCCCCAATATAAACAGATTATTTAACTAATAATAAATATTCCCCATTACACTGTAGGCAGCCCATGCCCTGTGTCTGGGTGATCCAGGAAGTATCACTGTACGTACAGGTATACCCTATCTACACACACCCTATATTACCACCTTCCCCAATATAAACAGATTATTTAACTAATAATAAATATTCCCCATTACACTGTAAGCAGTCCATGCCCTGTGTCTGGGTGATCCAGGAAGTATCACTGTACGTACAGGTATACCCTATCTGCACACACCCTATATTACCACCTTCCCCAATATAAACAGATTATTTAACTAATAATAAATATTCCCCATTACACTGTAGGCAGCCCATGCCCTGTGTCTGGGTGATCCAGGAAGTATAACTGTACGTACAGGTATACCCTATCTACACACACCCTATATTACCACCTTCCCCAATATAAACAGATTATTTAACTAATAATAAATATTCCCCATTACACTGCAGGCAGCCCATGCCCTGTGTCTGGGTGATCCAGGAAGTATCACTGTACGTACAGGTATACCCTATCTACACACACCCTATATTACCACCTTCCCCAATATAAACAGATTATTTAACTAATAATAAATATTCCCCATTACACTGTAGGCAGTCCATGCCCTGTGTCTGGGTGATCCAGGAAGTATCACTGTACGTACAGGTATACCCTATCTACACACACCCTATATTACCACCTTCCCCAATATAAACAGATTATTTAACTAATAATAAATATTCCCCATTACAGTGTAGGCAGCCCATGCCCTGTGTCTGGGTGATCCAGGAAGTATCACTGTATGTACAGATATACCCTATCTACACACACCCTATATTACCACCTTCCCCAATATAAACAGATTATTTAACTAATAATAAATATTCCCCATTACACTGTAGGCAGTCCATGCCCTGTGTCTGTGTCTGTGTGATCCAGGAAGTACAGGTAAACCCATCCCACACTCACACAGCACATTCGCCAGACAGTCTGCGCTGAAATCAATGCAGCCTCCGTGTTAGCAGCAGCAGATTCGTCACGAGACCCGGTTCGATAATCCAGGAATTACACGAATAAGGAAATAATGGCCGTTTCGGAGCCTGGCTAGTCAGTTCGGGTAAGGCTGGTGAAGGAGGGATTTTTTTTTCCCCCGTCTGACAGGCTCCGGGTGGGGGGGGGTTCGTGACGAATGTGCGAGTGTGAAAGCTGAGCTGCCCCCTCGCTGACAGCAAAACACAAACAGTAATGGCTGCTGCGGTGGGTATCCCGAGCCTGCGGTAAAGGCCCCTGGACAGAGGCGGTGCGGAGAGGCACTGGAACCGTAAGGGCATTTATTGGGCGTCTAAATAGATAGTGCTTTCATTATTGGCGGGTGTCAATCCTGGTGCTCTCCATTAGCAGAGATAGCCGGGTCCTGGGGCTGTCTGTTAGCGGAGACAGCCGGGTCCTGGTGCTGTCTATTAGCAGAGACAGCCGGGTCCTGGCGCTGTCTATTAGCGGAGATAGCCGGGTCCTGGTGCTGTCTATTAGCGGAGACAGCCGGGTCCTGGCGCTGTCTGTTAGCAGAGACAGCCGGGTCCTGGCGCTGTCTGTTAGCAGAGACAGCCGGGTCCTGGCGCTGTCTGTTAGCAGAGACAGCCGGGTCCTGGGGCTGTCTGTTAGCGGAGACAGCCGGGTCCTGGCGCTGTCTATTAGCGGAGATAGCCGGGTCCTGGCGCTGTCTATTAGCGGAGATAGCCGGGTTCTGGCGCTGTCTATTAGCGGAGACAGCCGGGTCCTGGCGCTGTCTATTAGCGGAGACAGCCGGGTCCTGGCGCTGTCTATTAGCGGAGACAGCCGGGTCCTGGCGCTGTCTATTAGCGGAGAAAGCCGGGTCCTGGCGCTGGCTAGCGAGACAGCTGTCCTGGCGCTTGCTCCATGTTTTAGACAGCCGGGTCTCTGGCGCTGTCTATTAGCGGAGATACGGGTCCTGGCGCTGTCTATTAGCGGAGACAGCCGGGTCCTGGCGCTGTCTATTAGCGGAGACAGCCGGGTCCTGGCGCTGTCTATTAGCGGAGAAAGCCGGGTCCTGGCGCTGTCTATTAGCGGAGAAAGCCGGGTCCTGGTGCTGTCCATTAGCAGAGATAGCCGGTCCTGGCGCTGTCTATTAGCGGAGATAGCCGTCCTGGCGCTGTCTATTAGCGGAGATAGCCGGCCCTGCCACATAGCTGAGACAGCCGGGTCCTGGCGCTAAGCCTATTAGCGAGACAGCCGGGTCCTGGCGCTGTCTATTAGCAGAGGAAGTACGCATCCTGGTGCTCTCTTTAGCAGTCGCCAGGCCTCAGTGCTTTCCCTCTTTTAACAGTGGAAATCAGATATCTTTGCTTTCCTTTTTAACAGCGAAGCCAATAGAGGAAGCCAGGTCCTGGTGTTTCCATTGGCAAAGAAAAGCCACATCCTGGTGTTTCCATCGGCAGAAGAAGCCAGGTCCTGGTGCTCCATCGCAGAAGAAGCTGTGTCCTGGTGTTTCCATCGGCAGAGGAAGCCAGGTCCTGGTGCTCTCCATTGGCAAAGAAAGCCACATCCTGGTGCTCTCCATCGGCAGAAGAAGCCAGGTCCTGGTGCTCTCCATCGGCAGAAGAAGCCAGGTCCTGGTGCTCTCCATCGGCAGAAGAAGCCAGGTCCTGGTGCTCTCCATCGGCAGAGGAAGCCAGGTCCTGGTGCTCTCCATCGGCAGAGGAAGCCAGGTCCTGGTGCTCTCCATCGGCAGAGGAAGCCAGGTCCTGGTGCTCTCCATCGGCAGAGGAAGCCAGGTCCTGGTGCTCTCCATCGGCAGAGGAAGCCAGGTCCTGGTGCTCTCCATCGGCAGAGGAAGCCAGGTCCTGGTGATTTTTTTTTTTTTAAAGATTTTCTGGGAACCTCGAGGAAAGAATGCCAGTATTATATCGAGCAGGCATCACAAATTCTGACCTACAACTCTGGCCATTTTTCTGGCAGAGGTTTGCTATCCGTGATATAGAATAATCATTCTCAAGAGTTATTTAAAGGGCTGACTTGCAAAGCTGCATTTTTGCAGGCAAACTTGTTTCTTTTGGGAATACTATTTCACCTTAGCCACACAGGGTTATGCACTAAACTAAGAATTGAAAGTGAATTTCAAATTTAAAGGGACACTTTAGTCAGCAGAATAACTTTATATTAATGAAGCAGTTTTGGTCTAGAGATCATGCCCCTACATTCTCACTGCTCAATTCGCCGTAATATAGGAGTTAAATCACTTTGTTTATACAACCCTAGTCACACCTCCCTGCATGTGACTTGCACAGCCTTCCATAAACACTTCCTGTAAAGAGAGCCCTATTTAGGCTTTCTTTTTTGCAAGTTCTGTTTAATTAAGATTTTTTTATCCCATGTTAATAGCTTGCTAGACCCTGCAAGAGCCTCCTGTATGTGATTAAAGTTCAATTTAGAGATTAAGATACAAATATTTAAGGTAAATTACATCTGTTTGAAAGTGAAACCAGTTTTTTTATTCATGCAGGCTCTGTCAATCATAGCCAGGGGAGGTGACAGTGAATTAAGCAGTGAGACTGCAGGGGAATGATCTATACATTAAAACTGCTTTATTTAGCTAAAGTAATTTAGGTGACTATAGTGTTCCTTTAACTTTGAATTTCTCATCTCCTGCTCTGTTAATAGCTTGTTAGACCCAACAGGTGCCTCTTGTATGTAATTAAAGTTCAATTTACAAACCAGGAGATAAAAACTTTCAAAGGAGCACTATAGTGTCAGGAACACAAACATGTATTCCTGACCCTATAGGGTTAAAACCACCATCTAGCCACCCTGGTCCTCCATTAATATAGCAAAATCTTACTGTATTCAAGTCTGGAGCTGCTTGCTTTGTCACGGTTTCATTTAGACCTTCCCACTGACATCATCAGAAGTGGTAGCCTGATCCAATCACAATGCTTCCCCATAGGATTGGCTGAGACTGACAAAGAGGCAGATCAGGGGCAGAGCCAGCATGATTCAAACACAGCTCTGGCCAATCAGCATCTCCTCATAGAGATGAATTGAAACAATGAATCTCTATGAGGAAAGTCCAGTGTCTACATGCAGAGGCAGGAGATACCGAATGTTTGGATGCATTTTAGGCAGCCATGACCCAGGAGGGATCTCTAACAGCCATCTGAGGAGTATCCAGTGAACTTCTCACTAGGCTGTAATGTAAACACTGCATTTTCTCTGAAAAGACTGTGTTTACAGCAAAAAGCCTGAAGGTAATGATTCTACTCACTAGAACAAATTCAGTAAGCTGTAGTTCTGGTGACTATAGTGTCCCTTTCAAGTTAGTTGCATAGGATTGAAAATGAAACTATTTTGTTTTCATGCAGGCTGTGTCAGGGACAGACAGGGGAGGTGTGGCTTGAGCTGCATAAACAAAAGTGATTTTAACTCCTAAATGGCAGATAATTGAGCAGTGAAACTACAGAGTCATGATTTACACACCCAGACTGCTTTATTAACCTAAAGTTGTTTTGGTGACTATAGTGTCAAAAATACTTGAACTGTAAATATTCTCTACGTTAGCTATGTATTCCCTTTAGCTACTCTGGCCTTAAATTAGAAATACATTTGTAATTCTCTTTTTAGTAAAAAACCTTAAAACTTTGTTCTACAGATATACCTTATACTCTGGCAGGGGGAGCATGAGAACGTTGTAATGAAAATCTCCCTGTGAATCTTTATGATGCTTTTTTTATTATTATTGCTACATGCCCAATATCACAATTAGATGTTTTATTTTTAATTAGCATTAGTAATTTAAGATACTGGTATTTAAAAGAAATGTGAAATTTTCTACATGTGTCTCTCTATATCTTTTCGGGTGTACCTTGTAATGGGGCGAGTGGGTGTAAATAATTCTGTAACTATATTAAAGTCACCATCACCTGTATATTTCCGCATTATAAAGGTAATGCAATAATGCATTTAGACTATACGAAATAAAATATATATTTAAAGTTCCTGCTGCTTATGTTAAAACACTGAATGAGCTGAATGTAGATCATTTTCAGACCAATCTGGAGCCCCTTAACATAGTTATTTTTTTTTTTTTTTTTTTTTTAAATCAACCATTGTCCAGACACGGTTTGTGGGATATGTAGCTCAACCCCGGCCACAGTTCCAGTTGATAAAAGTAAAACTTTCTCACTGCTTCCAAGGCAGAGGGGGCAGCAATATTGTTGCTGCATTTGTAAGTCAGTGTTTGAAAGTATCAAAGAAATATACGCACCTAACCTATACAATAAGCATTTGTTGCTCTAATGCTTTATGATGCCTCTGGGGATGGCAGCCAAAACCTAGTAGCTCAATAACTGCTGTATCCAATAGCTAAATTAATGCTTTATTGGCTTGTAGTGGTTATGGTGCCTAAACTGCTATTTCAAAGGGGCACTGTGTGCAACATAACCACAACAGCTCAGTGTAATGGTAATGTTACCTTAAGTATTTAAGTACAAGGTGGACCAAAATTCAGAGTAGGGTTTGAGAAGTAAATAACTTTTTTTTTTATAAATGTACCAATTTCAGTGATATTACATACAGTGAATGCTTAAAGGACCACTATAGGCACCCAGACCACTTCAGCTTAATGAGGTAGTCTGGGTGCCAGGTCCAGCTAGGTTTAACCCTTTTTTCTATAAACCATAGCAGTTTCAGAGAACCTGTCTCACAGCCGCTCGAGGGCTTCCGCACTTCTCACTGTGATTTTCACAGTGAGAAGACGCCAGCGTCCATAGGAAAGCATTGTGAATGCTTTCCTATGAACTGGCTGAATGCGCGCGCGGCTCCTGCCGCGCATGTGCATTCAGCTAAAGAGGAGGAAGAGAGCTCCCCGCCCGGCGCTGGAGAAAGAGGTAAGTTTAACCCCTTCCTCCCCCTAGAGCCCGGCGGGAGTGGGACCCTGAGGGTGGGGGCACCCTCAGAACACTATAGTGCCAGAAAAACGAGTATGTTTTCCTGCCACTATAGTGGTCCTTTAATGTATGGAGATTTGTTTGACTAGGTACGAACTGTAACATCTTTCAAATGAGCTCTATTTGCTGCATCGCAAAGTTGGGCTCTTTCGATTTGATTGTTCATAAAATTAGTTAATGGTTGAGGCTCTAGCGCTTGAATTTCTGCACGGATACTCCCCTTGAGCTGCTCAAGTGTTTGCGGTTTGTTGACGTACACCCACTTCTTCAAATACCCCCCCAGGAATTAATCAGGAGCTAAAAGCTCAAGCCGAACATGGTGGCCGATAAATTGGAAACTTGAAATTATCCGCTCGTTGAACAATTGTCTCAGAAGGTCCACTGTGTCCCTGGCTATATGGGCAGTAGCCCCATCCTGTTGAAACCACATTTCAATACGATTTTCCACTATAGGACCTAAAAAAAACAAAAACATTATTTTACTGCCATTTTTGAAATAGAATTCAAGAATTTTTATTCTTTTGTTCCTTCGTGAAATTACTCATGATCAGTCTCCCAAGACTCCATTATAAAAAAATCCAAAATATATTGAACTACTAACAAATAAGTTGTATACCTGTCAAATCCTACTCTGAATTTTATGTAAAGCAATTTTGAATCCGTTTGACAAAAAAAAAAATAACTCCCTCCTCAGTCACATTGATAATATGGATGTGAAACTTTTGCATTATAAGACTGATTGACATAAACTGAGATGTATTGTTGGCTTAGAGTCATGGGAGCGGTCTCTGAATGTCACGAAGAGTCAATAATTTGGTCCAGTTTACTCAGACCTCTGTATCCTGCAAACATTATTTGTTGACCTACAGGAGAATCTAAACGTTTAATGATGGCTTCTCTTGAAGACATAGGGTACAAGTCCATTACCTGTGTTCCTGAGACACAGCTCTGTGAGGCGTACCTGTTTGTTTTTCTTATTGAACATGTGAGGCCATTCTCCTGAAACTTTTACACATTTTGCAATTTATGGATTCTCCTTAAAGGACCACTATAGTGCCAGGAAAACATATTCGTTTTCCTGGCACTATACTGCCCTGAGGGTGCCCCTCCTGCCCGGCTCTGGGGAGAGGAAAGGGGTAAAAACGTACCTTTTTCCAGCGCCGGGCGGGGAGCTCTCCTCCTCTGATCCTCCTCTTCTCCTCCCATTCGGCTGAATGCGCACGCACGGCAAGAGCTGCGCGCACATTCAGCCTGTCTTACAGGAAAGCATTTACAATGCTTTCCTATGGACGCTTGCGTGCTCTCACTGTTATTTTCACAGTGAGAATCACGCAAGCGCCTCTAGCGGCTGTCAATGAGACAGCCACTAGAAGCTTTGGAGGAAGGATTAACCCATTTGTAAACATAGCAGTTTCTCTGAAACTGCTATGTTTATAAAAAAATGGGTTAACCCTAGCTGGACCTGGCACCCAGAACACTTCATTAAGCTGAAATGGTCTGGGTGCCTAGAGTGGTCCTTTAACATCTATTATCTGACTCCTTATTGGATAGACGTCTATCCTGCTTCTGCAACTCCCTGTTTTACTGTAATCAGTAACATGGAAAGGATGTATTTTTTTCTGACCAGGCAGGATAAACCTCTGAGAGTACATTCTCAAGGTTAAACTTAGACATAACCCCAAAAAACATATTTTGGAGGGTTAGGTAGCACCTTTTACAGGGACCGAGTGGACAAACATTCCAAAGAGATAGCCCTTTTAAATACTCTACTGCTCGTTTTTTCCTATGATCAACATCACTAACCTTTCCGTGTGCTGCCTGTTCAGGTCAATTGCCGAGTGATGTGGAACAGATGCCCACAAAGTGCTTTTTGGCTACTTCAGTGATTACTATGTATCAGAGGGCCTGTCTTGCTGTCTAGGGTTTAGCTCTGACTTGTCAGACATGTCTTACTTGCTCATGTCCCGGTCTGCTGATGTGCTGTTTCAATCTAATCTGTTATAGTTCTTTTTTTACTTGGAGTTAAGAATTACATGGTTTACATGTTTGTTGTTTCCAATGGTCTGTGAAGGCTCTCCACTGTGTGTTGGAATATTTCTGCAACAACTTGCCTAGAATGTCCTTGTAGTACTAAGATGCTAGCCAAAACTAAACTGTTACAAATAGTCCGAGATGACTAATTCCTCCTCCACCAAATTTCGTAGTTCGTCAGGAAGGTAGTGTCCTCCTGGGATCTAAGCACGGGATTGTCTGCTCATCGTCAAACAGTCCAATATGCAATGTGTCCTGCGGTGTCCTTATAAATGAATATAGCTCCTGACATTTCTATAACATAATGAGAGATTGTATTTTATAATTGTCTAGTATTGAAAATTTTCTCTGAGTGCAAAGAATGGCTCAAATTAGAGTTTTGTTTTTTTACTATTTTTAATGCTTGTTTTTAGGTTCGATGACAGTAACAGGGTTTGCAGAAGTGTAAATAAAGTATATACCATTGCCGCACAATCGGGTTTATATTTGTGGAGGAGAATCGAGCCATATTTCTGGCATTACTGCTGTGAGCTAGATTTTCTGACCTATTTTGCAAATCTTGACCTGATTTTCATTTGGCGGTTATGAGCTGTGCTTTGTCCTGTTTGCTGCTGCTATGTAAATACTGCAGTGCTGCTGGTGCACAGAATCATTTAAATAAAATCCAAGCTGTCATCTGTCACTGACCTGTGTTCTTAGTTTCATCCACACACCCTTCTTCTGTGTTACATAACCAATTCGGTTTGTTATGTCTATGTCCTCTGTTAACACTGTAATATTACTAATTTCTCCTAAATGTCTGTGGAACATTTCTTCAAATATTTAGTTGAATTTTAGATGTAATTAATAAATTGCTTATCTTGGAATGGCTGGCAACAAAAAGCTGTGACTGCATCTAGCAATTACATAGGAAGTGAACTGGCTGCTACCAATCACGCAGCGTTGAGATCCATTGAATATACCGCCAACAAACACAACCCTGACAGCAGTTATCCAGTGTCTATTCTGCGTATTATGAAACACATGAGTGTGCCAAGAAACATTGCAAACAAGATTTGCCTCAAATGAACTTCACCTAGCATTATTTACTAAACAACAAATTAAATTTAGGGCTCGATATAAAAGATGTATTAGCTGTTTAATGTTCGTTTTTTTTTTTGTTTTTTTTTTATTGATTGTTGATCGTAAATTAAAAGGGGGGCACCATTTCCCTGGATTATTAATATCACGTTTATCTATCTCTTATATTCAAGAAATGTGTTTTCTGAGGTCTGAAAATTCCTAAATTTATATGTAAAAACCCACACTACTGTCAGTGGAAGTAAACACCTTGTCAGTCACCGGTATAAGGTCTGTCCTTCACACCTGTCAGTCACATGGAAAGCACATAGTGAGAGGAGAAACGAACAATGGTGGAGATTTAAGAAAGAATTCTGAAAAGTACTTTTAGTGAGGACAGAAATGTGTTTCCGGTTAATGAATTTATTTTAAAAGTAGCCACAAAATAATAATAGTGTGTGAATAGTTATGCAAATTTTTTGCTTTGCTTTCTACTGTAAAAAGCAATAATTTTGCTGTAAAAAAAAAAAGATTAAATAGTAATACATTTTATGTGCTGCACAAAACTTTTATGCAAGAGAAAAAAAATGAATACACAAAGAAAATATGCATGCTATTTTTTTTTACTTGGAAGTGTAAGAAATGTTGGCTTGCAATAGCTGCAGACCTATTATCTGCAGCTACTGCAAGCTCTCCCCTTCTAACCCCGCCCAGACATTCTGTGGCTGTCCAATCACAGTCTTCCCAATGCATGAGAAGTCTTTGCAAGGCAGGTTCTCTGGGCAGTTGCTGCCTCTTCAGTTTAACTCCACTGAGTTAATCAAACCAGAAAATAACAGGGCCAGCTGTCCAACAAGCATCATTAATAAAATTGATGTTTTCTGTTTGATTCAACACTTTTTTAGAAAAATAAAAAAAACAATAGGACACACCGAGGTGAAATACTTTATTTGTTTGGAGTGTTCTGTAAAAGCAAGAAGAAAATCACAGAAAATGGGCAGATTATTCAACAGTAAAAAAAATGAATCAATAAATCTCCCTCATTGTGTCTGTTTATCCTGCTCCGATGCAATATGTGCTCTGATTGGGTCATCCTTGAACTGAATCGCGATGTTGTCTCAATTGTTTTAATAATACACATTTAAAGGATCACTATAGTTTGTTTTCCTGACACTAAATAATCCTCAGGGCCCCCCTCCTGCTGGGCTGAAGGTGTTAAAACCCCTTCAGCTACTTACCTTTATCCAGCACCGGTGACCTCTCCTCCACCTCTGACGTCAGCTCTCAAGTGGAGCCGAATGCGCATGTGCGGCCATAGCAGCACACGCATTAAAAACACCCATAGGAAAGCATTTCTCAATGCTATTCTATGGACGCTCTGCGTGCTGAATGCGATATTCGCATTGAGCATCGCAGAAGCGCCTCTAGCGGCTGTCAGGAAGGCTGAATTAACCCTGCAATGTAAACATAGCAGTTTCTCTGAAACTGCTATGTTTACAGCTGCAGGGTTAAAACCTGGGGGACCTGGCACCCAGACCACTTCATTGAGCTGAAGTGGTCTGGGTGACTATAGTCATCCTTTAAAAGAAAATTGGGCATCACATAAAATAAAAACAGGTACAAGTTATAGGTTTTCAATGTTTTATTTTAAGTTGTCAAACTCCAGCAAATGCTTGCTTCTCTACAAAGCCTTTTTTATTTATGTCACATATTTTTATCTTTCAGGCCGATGGATGCAATGGACCCCCAAGATCGGAAAGACTTGGACAAGTTTATCCGGTTCTTTGCTCTGAAGGTAACAAGGTGTATTTTATATAATTGTAGGCTTCTTCATGACTAGTAGCTAATGCTAAATATCATCGTTGTTGGGTTGGATGACTCTCAAGACACTAACACCCGAACTAGGCGATTTTATCAGTGATTGTTCACTTAGTTGTTCTATTTAGTTATTTTCAATCATATTTAATTTAGTGCACAGTAATAAGATCCATCCCTTCTCAGTTCCCCCTTCCCTTTTTTGTTACAATAATCTAGCAGATCATGTGCAAACTGTAATATCACTTTCTGTGACACTATTAACATAATTCATTAGAAAATGTGAATAAAGCCACTTCCTTCAGTTACTTTACTCACCTACCAAGATGTAATAATAGGAAGCTGTACAGCTAGCAGCAAACTTGCACACAATTCCATTCACCCTTCATTCAGTTAAAGGGTTACTCCAAGTAATATAATGACATCAGCGATTTGAAGTGGTCATGGTGCTTGGAGTCTTTATGTGCAGCAATTCAGTTTGATACTGTGCACATGCTGAGATATTTTATGTTGCTGCCAGTGGTGTAACTCCACCCCTGGCAGTGTCATCAGCCAGCTCGGAATGAGAGCTGCAGGCTGGTTTATGTGAATTATGTGCATATTCCATGCATTAGCGGTCTGTTATTGGCTGAGAGCACTCAGCTGACACTACCAGCCAATGAATGACCAGCGGGATCAGAATGCCGGTTTCTGCAGAAGCCAGATGTGTGTCTCCCAGCATTAGAGGAGGTTCAGCTGGACCCAGGTAACAGACAAATCATCAGCCCAGTGTAGATGTTATGATGCTTGGAGCAACCCTTGAAGCTATTTGTGTCCAATTTCTGTTCCCTGATCTGGTGAGTTCTCTCACTTGCAAATACTCCTGTAGGTGAATATCTGTATTATTTTAGAATTGTATTTATGTATTAATTTTACAATCTTAATCACATTATTTGTATAATACATTGTTAAAGTAGGTTATATTTAACTGTATTCAGTGTAAAATCCACCTGCTACTATGTCAGATTCTCCTGATATATACTACCGCTGTCTGATAATAACTCCATCTCTCCTGACAGCATTTATACCTGTGGTAACTTTTGTTATGCAAAGAGAGCCCGTTAATTCATTTGCTCTTCACGAGTACAGTAAATAAATGAATTCTTGTCATTGTTTTATAGTGTGTTCAAGTGATTGTGCAATCTCGACTAGGATATAAGATCTGTACTCCTTCTGACTCCTCGCCAATCATTTCTGACTGGGTAAGTGTGTTTTTATCACACCTTCTGCATTTCTTTTTTAATGACCCCATTAAACCTCTGCTTCTAGTTTATATTATGTCTCGTACTTCTTCTTTAGAGGAGTATGTATTCAGTAAACTCCAAATTGAAGCAAATTAAAATCCAAATTGCAAAATTGAGGCAAAAAATAGCCAAGCTGTGACTATATTAGAGTTGGTGAATTTCTCAGGAATAGGGAATTTAGCATAAAATATGGTGAGTTGGTTCTAGATTCAACTTTAAGGGGAAACTATAATGTAAATAATGTGTTCCTTTTTAAAAAAAATAATTATTTTTTTCGCTTCCTATTGACCCCCTCCTTTTTGTTTCAAAATGGACTCTAAATAACCCCTTACAGGGGCGCTCCACTTCCTGTTTTGTCTTCATTCCTGATAAATTCTCTTTGCATTGTGAATGATAAGTGCATTTATGGTGAACTCTGCACTACTTCAATTAAATGCTTTTTCAAAGACAAGCATTTATTGAATATTTAACATCCTTGTGCAGTGCGTGAGGACGTCAAACACCAATACCTGAGCTTGATTTGGTTCTCACACAGGAAGCACCATCAAGAGTGTGCAAGGATAGGCAACCTCTGGCACTCCAGATGTTTCATACTACATCTTCCATGATGCTTTGCCAGCATTATAGCTGCAAGAAGATCATTTGAGATGTAGTCCACAATATCTGAAGTCCCGGAGGTTGCTTACCTCTGATTCTCTTGTACTACCACCAGAGGTATGTTCAGCCCTTAGCGAGCAAAATGCCAGGGGTACTGCACACAGATCACATTATTGAGATTAAGTGCTCTTGGTGCCTATACTATCCATTTAATTTGGAGTTTAGTGACTAAACCATTAAGAGAAATTTAATATGGTTTTAGCATTTATAAGGACATTAAATTGTAAAAATGTTTATTTTATACAGCTAATAAAATAAATGTTTTAATGTGTTTTGTCTGCTACATTCCCAGATATAAGAGATTATGTACTGTATTATTTAAACACATATTTATTGTCCAAATATCGCAATCCCAGCTGTTTCTGGGTTCTTCGAGAATGTTGGTTCTTCGTTGAGGTGCTTGTAAACATATGTAGGGAGACACAAAAATGACAAATAATAGTGCAGACTGTTTTGACAGAAAAATAGGACTCACAACAGGTAGTTTAAGCTCCATGACAGGTAGCACTCACATGTAATAGAGCTTAAGCTTAAACTAGCTCTAAGTAAAATTGCTTGCAGCGGTACAATCCCCACTGATGGATATGATTTTGAGGCGAATATCTCTACTAGAGATGTCGCGAACCGTTCGCGAACTTCCCGCGAACGGCTCGCCGCGAACCGTTCGCGGCGAGCTCCGGTCAGCTGACACATCCCGGCCAATCTCCAGCAGACCCTCCCTCCCACCTCCTGGACAGCATCTATGTTGAAGGCAGCTTCAACATGGATGCTGTCCAGGGCGAGGGAGAGTCCGCTGGAGATTGGCCGGGATGTGTCAGCTGACTGGAGCTCGCCGCGAACGGTTCGTGGCGAACTGCGGCGAGCCGTTCGCAAACGGTTTGCGACATCTCTAATCTCTACTGCATCACATATTTATGTTTACAGTGAGCACTACTGGATATTTTCTTCTTCTTTATACACCTACCGGCACATCTAGATTGCAATATTTGGACTGTGAATATTTGTACTTTTTTATATTATTATGTTATTCTATCTTTTTCACACCTTTTGGTGCAATCTAATTTTTTTTGTTATTTTTTTTTTTTTGTTATGCTGTCTATTTTTAGGGTTTGAGGGTATACCCTATACCCAGTGTTTGCTGCCTAAGTCTAGTCAGTTGTTTCCTTAGTGCTTATCCATTTTTGTGTTTTCCTTTTAAATATTTATTGTGATAAGAAAAGACGATCTGCCTTAGTTGATTGGCTGAGCTCATTACTAGTGGGTAAGGCTAAGACATTCATGTTTAATTTTGTAGTTCTACTTGGCGATAAAAGACATCCCAGAGGTTACCCATGAAGCCAAGAAAGCCCTGTGTGGGCAGCTGCCCACCGTGGGACGCTCTATGTGTGTGGAGATCTCTCTAAAGACTTCAGAGGTACCAGTCATTTTACTCTCTAAATAAAGCATTTATCCTTATTATATTTTCTCTCTCCGCTGTACTTATTACGTAGTAATATTACTTTTTCTCAACTTGGTTTGGTGCATGAAAACACATTCATCTAGCACAGGGGTAGGCAACCTTGGGCGCTTGTCGAAATTGCCAATGTCTCTTTAATATCAAGTATATTCTGTGTACCATACATGGAAGAGCAAACCTCTTTCTCCACGGTCTCGTGAACCCATAGGTGCATTTATATTCCAATACTAATCTGTAGGTCGGGAATGTAGGATTTGTTCGGCAATAGGTATATCTCTATAGATCCAGTAGATAGTACATTTATACAATGTGACCTAGTTAGCTATATTACGCTGCTCAAAGTATGTTGTGTTAACTGCGGTCAAGGTTAAGAACTTCATCATTTTGTTGAACAGTCACCTTATTTTTTTACTTGGGCTTTCAGTATTTATTTTATCACTCTATGTAGTGTGTGACTTTTTGTTACAAAATACTTTAATTTACCTCTATTTAGAACTCTGGCTTCAGGTTCCCTTCACTCTCTCTATCGGCCCAATATGGAACAAAAACATTGCTACACATTCTCATTCATTGTTTTTATTTTTTAGGGGGATTCAATGGAGCTGGAAGTTTGGTGCCTGGGAATGAATGAAAAGTTAGTAGCAAATAATCGTTTGTTTCGAGAGCAAAGTCAGCTGAAAACATTGGCATAAAGTAACATTTTGGATAAAATTAATACTTTGCGTTGTTGGCTTTCATGTTGCTCTATGGTTTCTGTCTGTTATTTAAAATGTGTGTGTGTCTTGGGGTTTAACAATGCTCTGCCAGTGTCACAGCCAGTGTCTCCGGCGATGTCACACTATGTTGCACAGCAGAGCTGGACCTGATTGCCTGTAATAAATTATCTCAAACTCACTGCTTGCCTCCTGTACCCTAGGTGTGAGCCGGATGTCAAGGTATCATACACTGTGTATAACAGACTGTCATTCCTGCTGAAGTCGTTAGTTGCTGTTACCAGAGTGACTCCCGCTTACAGACTCTCCAGAAAACAGGGTCACGAATATGTTATTCTGTACAGGTAACTTGAAATACATTGGCCGCTATGCATAAACAGCAGTCGTGGAGCAGTCATTCCTTTTGGTTTACATCATGAATGTTCTACATTTGAATTACTCTGTATATCTAGAGAAAGCTTGGGCATTGACTCTAAAATGTTTTCTGCCAAACATGAATTCCTTCTACGTCGATCAATCTTTCACGCCACACATTAGGTGCCGAAAAAGTTTGTGGTGAGACCAAACATAGTAAAATAACTCAAAATAGAAAAAATACTGTTGGGCGTCATCTGCATATCTCAAGTTGTACTTTGGAAAGATCCATTCAGGGACAGAAACTCGAAAAACCATGATTCTATCATTTGCATGTCAAGCTGAGAACCCTGGGATAGTCGTGGAAACACGATTTCTCGAGTTTCTGTGCCCAAGGGTAACTTTTCAAAGTCAAACTTGAGCTATGCAGGTGATGCACAACAGAAAATTCTCAACTCCTTTCCATTGATCCATAATTGTCTTGTCTCAAAAAAGAACTCGGGGCAAAGTACTTAATGTGAAGTAAACATGTGCAAGGTCCCTTTGGTGTCCATGGCAATAGCTTCACGTTTCGCTTTTTGCCAATTAGTTACTGGTATATGGCCCGTTGTTGCTATGTTGTGCATCAAGACGCATGTCCAAGGGGATCTCTTCTACTGCCAGAGGGTAAAATGGGCAACTGCCCCAGAGGACAGCTTTGATCTGTAAACTCCTGCAAATTGTTGTAGATGGGACAGTCCTCTCTAAAGATTGTGTATGTATCATTATATCGAGTGTGTGTGTGTGTGTGTGTGTGTATAAAAAATACAATGTTAAACAAAAATCTGCACACCAGTCAAGCCATAAGACTTGCTTTTCCTATGGTTTGACTGGTGTGCAGATTTTTGTTTAACATTGTATTAACTATCCACAGACTTCAGGTGGAAGGGGTTTTCAATCACAATTTTTCCCCCACTATAACCTTTTTGATATATAGATATATGTATATTTATTCTTCAGTGAAAATATATGCCATGGTTCCACTTATGGGTCATAGTATTATATAGTGTTATGTTTTGTGTAGATTGGGAGGGCTATAAAGCTGTGTAACATGCAGGAAGGTGCAGGAGTGTGTTCCTCAGTATTATTCAATCACAAGACGATTTCTTGCATTATTATAACCTGCCTTATGTTCCTTTTTCAGGATTTATTTTGGGGACGTTCAACTCCTTGGACTTAAAGAAGGTAATGTGTCATGCACATCCACAAGATAATTGGAAACTGATGAATAAGACTTAATAATGACCCATAATTGTAGAATCCTTTCTGTTGAGCTTCTTCTGCAGTTATCCAACTTCTGTTTTTCTGCTGTTCTGGATTACAACACTAGGGGGTTCCCAAGATCACAGATTATACCATAGGATGTTATTGGTGGCCAAGAATAGGTTGAATGATTTCAGACACTTCCAGGTTTCAATCAAAGTTACAGGAAGCAATTCAATTTCCTGGGAATTATAGTCTTTTGAAAATAAGAATTCTGCCTTTGAAAATATGTTCTCGTATTTATTTGCAAGAAGTGAGGTTGTATTTTCGAGAGAGAATAAAAGACTTCTATATTTTTTTAACACTTTTTTTTTTTTTCTCTCTTCAGGATTCCAGACCATACGCGTTGGTAGTGTGGGAACTCCTGGTGGCACAGTCACACTGACCTGCGCCTACAGAACCAACCTAGCGTTTATTTCAACCAGGTAACCATGCCAGAAACACTGGAAGCAAGTGGGGGCTCTAAGGGAAGTTGGCCACTCTTTACCATGAGAAACTCACACACTGGCCATTGGACACTTCAGATTATACCAGCCAAGCGCTGATGGAAAAAACCACTGACCCACTGGCATTCACATACCCCGGCCTTTACTGTTATTCAGCAAGCTGCTTTATACTTCACCGCTGCTCATGTTTCTCCACTTCTTGGAGGACATTTCAACTTAGGAAACTGGAATGGGCTGGGTATATATAAGAGAGTGAGGCGTGCTGGTAAATAATGCCAATGTGTTTGTTGCATTGCAGACAGTTTGAGAGGACCCAACCCATCATGGGGATTATAATTGATCACTTTGTTGACCGACCATTCCCCAGCACCTCACACATGCATCCCTGCAACTACAGGTGAGGATGTAGATAGCACGAAATAAAATCAGTACCCCTCTCAGTGGTTCTTAAAATTGGGGTAGGCCACCCATAACGTTTCATCTGTAGATAAACTGCACCCTTTCTCATAAGCAGAAAGCCAATATCAGGCTAACAAAACTCATGTTCCACACTCTTTCTTCAGACTGAGTTGACAGAGAGCCTACAAACCTCCACTCCCATTGCCCTCACCCATCCTATGTTATTATTATTATTATAGCTTGCAAAAACCGAAGAGATTGATGTCAGATCCAAAGTATTGCTAGTTCTAGCATGTTCATAAACTTGCAGGGACTTGGTGTGAAGGACAGTTGTGTCACTAGGTGAAATCGTACCCTGTTGCATGGATTTGGATTACTGCTCATAGTTTTGGCTCATTCATTACATCAACTGTATTGACCATATTGCCTCTCCCCTCCTGCCTTTCACATTCAGCATAATCTTTCTTACTAACACCCATGGGTTTTATATAAATATTCCCAAACAGGGCACCTGACGACCAAGGGAATGCTTATCCTGCAGGGGAGGAATCGCAAGACGTTGCCACATCTTTCTCTACTTCCCCACCCTCTCAGGTGAGACTCTGCAAATTGTCGTTTTTATAACCACTTCTAGTAGTGTAATATCCTATCAAACAATACACATGCTTTCCCACAACTTGTTGCTACACTTGAGAATCTTAGTTTGACCATAATTCTTCCTAAGGACATTTATTAGTTATCTGGCTAGATGGGCAGATTCTGAAGGGGATTAGGCAGTCATGTGGGTGAATTCTCTTGATGAATGGGCAGATTCTCAAATGTTATATCCTACACTGATTTCATAGTGATTGAGGTACTTTCTACTTGTATTGCATTCCGGCCTTAGCATAGGTCTCTTAGTTTGATGTGAAGAGGATCATAAAACACATTCTTCATGAGGAATGTATTTTTATTTTAATTAAATGGGGTACCTAAAATGGAGTGGCCTTTCCCCAATATGAACTCAACCAGTTACATTTTCCTAACAGGTAAGTGTACTCCACAAGCAAATGTTTGGAAAAATCAGAGGCTGCGGAGAGAACCTGTCGTGTCCTTAACCAGCCTATCTTTCCATTATATAATTATATGTAAAGCCAGTGAGATCTGTTTCTGTGCAGTGAATCTCCTATCCTTAAAGGGGCAATCTAGGCACCATAACCATTTGTACTGTAGTGGAGTCACTCGGCACCATTCTCTGGTAAGTAATAAAACCATTTTGACAAATATCTGGCTTCCCTAGATGCACCTGTGTCATATTTGAAAACTGGGATGGTGCCAATGGACTCCCGCTCTAGTAGTTATGTTGCCTTGACTGCCCCTTTAACATGGGTAGTATCCTGCAGTCTCTGAGACACCCTAGATACTTTCTAGCAATGTTGCACAAGCATGTTTGAGCTACAGTCATGTAAGCTACGTTTCTACAGAACATAGAATATTTACTTATATCTGCTCTCTGATATAGCATAGGGAGAAACCAATTTGCTAAAGATGGTACAAAGCTGGTTGTATAAGAGTTACCAGGATGTAGCTTTGCTTTGGTGGAACTACATCTCACTGAGCTGACAGTCCCTTTTACAGTGAATAAAAAGATAGCCTGCTGCTCATTTAATGTGAATCTTCACTTCTGCATTAACACTTCCAACTTTGGATTGCAATGGTAAGCTGGGTATCTATCATCCCCATCCATGTTGAATTAAATTACCCTTGAAAATGCAGAAGTGTAATGTTTGCATTATCAAAACTGCTGAAGAGGATGTAGACACTAAACTAGTCTGTGTGACATTTTGGGACTCATACAATGTTCTTCATTCCTCATCTATAAATTCTTTCTCTCCTCTCTCTGGCTTGTTGTATGTCCCTATATGTAGTATGTGTTCACTGTCAGTAAGGCACAGGGTCAAACCGCTATTCCTGTGGTGACCAACTCTCCCAGGGTCCTGACAATGGGACTGGCCTTATCACACCAAGTGAGTCTGTAGCAAATAATGCGTACAGTGTGTGAGCAACTGTTTGTGTATTCTGTGCAGCTCAAACTAGAGGTACAGCCTGCTCAGTGTGTTAATATTGTTAGGGCTCATACTAGTGCACCAAGACAGTAAATCATCTTGGAGAGTGTCATATCATATTCTCACCATGACACATTAAAGTTGGCATGTCACCTTAAAAACAAACCAAAAACTTTGTCTATAAATTGTGCTAAAATATTTTAACTAGGTGAACAGTGTTTAATATATTTTTGTAAATCCATTTGCTGCCATGCACACCTAATTCTTGTGGCGTCTGGGGAATTATTTAATTCCACACTAAATTCCACTAAACTTGTCTGTATCCTGTGCTTAGAACTTAAGGAACCTCTCCATGATTTAACACCCATTTTTAATGCATTCTGGAAATCCCTGGTCTTTGATTATCTTTGTCCAGGAAATGAAAGGGCTTAAATTCTGGTCATAGACATACCTAGGTTGTTTGGCATCCAGGGCAGAATTGTGTGTTGTCAACCACCCTAATTTGTGAGAAAAAGAAAAATGTTTTCGCTGCCTCCTCCTTTGTTTCTCTCCAATCCCCTTACCCCATTGTGCATGACCCATTTACCTCTTGATTATCTCCTAAACCCCCTTTACCTCTTGTGTGTCTCTTAACTGCACCATTTACCTCTTCGTGCATCACTTAACTCCCTTTACCCCCTTGTGTGTCTCTTTGTGCCTCCCACCCGTACTGCACATAGCAGCACTGTATAGTGGGACCGCAGTAACTCTACCATATGTGACATTTGTAAGCTACTGATTCTGTTCCTCCCATATTTTCCTTTGAGAAACTTATACATTTCCCATGAACCACTATTCTTTGGACCATTGTCACTTATGATAGTGGCTGTAATGCAGTTATTTGAGGAACTGCATGTGACATTGTGGATTTGCTCATGTGGAGCATCCCTAAATCGTAGTCAATATTGGGTGAATTCCTAATGGTATCCGTTAAGTCTTACTAAGCGTAGTCTACTAGGACACAAACTTACTCACAGATCACTTCTTCCATTTTGAGGACAGATCATGGGTGCCTGGCCAAGCGGCATCCTTCACAAGTTCCTACTTTAATCTCCACCCTCATATCTAGGTGTGTCCACAGAACTATCTTCTCATCCATGCTGTGTGGCAGAAGAGCCATAGAATTTGAATACAATTATCCTAACTCTGGTAGGCTACTAGTCTTTGGGGGATACCTAAATGCTATGATCGGAAACTTCCCTATGCTGTCCTGTACCATTAGTGAATATTTGTAACTCCTACAGTTTTAGGATTATGTCTATGTTTCTTACCAAATTCCCTTGAAAAGAGACAAAGACATAGGATTGCAGGAGTGTTTTGCAAAGAACATTAAAGTAACAAATACCTGTATTCCTAATGCTACAGCCCTGGTGCCCCTAATCAATTAGGTGTTTGTCGTTGTCCCCCATCCCAGAGGGCTTCAAGCCACGCCTCCAAGTTCTCTTATTAGTGAACTAAAGTGTTTTGGGAGGTATGTGTGGAGGGGCAGGACTGTAGGCACTATCACAAGGAAGTTGTTAAAGTGCCTACAGTGTCCCTTTAAACTTTTTTTTTTGCTGTTTGATGCATTCCTGCACTGCCTAGAGAGTCCCTTAGATATTTTGCCACAGATGCCTGACAAACAATAGATGACTTGCCAGTTAGTTGAAGTGCATATTCAAACAATCTTTTGCTCAACCAGATAAATTCAACACTTTTGTATGAATTTAATTAATACCTTTTTCTGTAGGTGACCTGTCGACTTTAAACTTTGAGTGGTCATATCCTGTGTAGGGTAGTGGTAGTTTCTCAAAAGTTCCTCATCCATTCACATGTGTTCATTTGCTAAAACCTACAAGGCATGAACTACGGTAGTTAGCGCTGCATAACATTGCATCTCTGCTACATACCTTTCTCTGTCTTATTTTAGCTTTTTTTGTTTTCTTTTCGTCTCCTTTTTTTTCTTTTTTGCTTTGTAGCTGTGCAGCTCTCGTCTGTCCTATCAGCCAGCTGGAGCAGGATCTTCGGAACTGGGTTACCCAGTAGGCTTAGCTGCTGGAGTGAGTGCCACCCATACCCAGCAGGTACTCCTGGGAAGGTGGACAAAACACGCATAGTGTACACACAGTGAACAGGATGAGCGTATACCTTGACAGCCCATCGGCGTGCCTGTTTATTAAATGCATGCAAGTTTAAAGACTTGGTAAACGTCAAACCAGTCTTTCCTCTTGGAATATTTTGGGCGAACACTGTACTCTTCATGTTACTTTTGTTTTCCTCTTTGTTTGTTTTTTTTGTTTTGTTTTTTTCTCTGTCATCTTTAAAAATAAGCAGATCCTGAATCTGGTTTGCTGTTTGACAATTTGTCATACATTTTGGCTCCATCAAATAACTGAAATGGAGCAAGATCGTGCATCTCCATGTGTAGGAAAGCTAAAATTTCACTAAAGCACCGTGTCATCTGCATGCCTTCTAGACCCTTAATAAAACAGAAAATTTCACAGTGAAAGCTAATAACCGACACTTCTTGGGATCTGATTCTCTTTGTAGATGATGAATACAGCAAAAGAAGGTGGATTGCCCAACATGAACGCTCAGCCGGCACAGGGTAATCAGGGAGACAATGATAGACCAGTTCCCACGCCTCCCTCTAATGGCACATCCAGCAGGTACAGCCCACATCTGTACAGTGTAAAGTGATATGTTCCCGCGGTGAAAGCAATGCTGATTATGTCCTCTCTGCCACAGTGATGAATTAGAATTACCTGCGGGCAAAGGTGCACCTGGCAAAAACACCTCCCCTAATAAACATGCGCGCATCCTGTTCTCCAGGAAAGTTGGAGCATTTGTGGACAAACCCTCTCCTCAGGTTGGTGGCAAGATCAAGATGTACAGTACAACAAGCACTGAAATATATGGTCCCTTTATTTCCATTTATTCCTCCATCTTTCTTTACATCCATGCCTTGAGCTATCTGTCAGGCCATTACTTGCTCTGTTTTTAAATGTTTGTGGCTTTTGGTAGCTGGATTCATTTATTTCGTCAATCTCTGTATTTCCATCTAACGCTGCATCAGTAGACCTTGCTATATTTTGGCAAAATGACTATGACACACTCTGTTCTGCTTTCAGATCACCTATGAAAGCTTGGATATACCTTTTGCCGCCTTTGCTCCCAGAAGTGACTATGATTCGGACAATGATCCCATGGTACTGCCTCCCACTTAATCATAAATATATCAGGCCTCCTGCTCAACATTTAATCATTTTTTTTTGTGTCCCCTAGAACCACCATTTTTACACAAAGCTTAGTGGGAGTTAATTTATACTTCAGCATTTTTCATTTCTAAAAGATGCCAAGCAAGCGCTGCAGTAAGATCTGATCCAAATTTACTCACATGTCCGTTGGTCTCTTTTTATTTTTTAATTCTAGGTAGTTTGTCCAGAGACACCAGAAGAGGATTCTCCTAAAACTAGAAGTTTGCAAAGTTCCACCGCTAGCAGTGAAGCTGCTCAAGATGATTTTGTGATTGTCGATTGGGTAGGTGGTCCTATTCTTTCAAACTAGACCACTTATAGAACCTTCTTTTCTATTACTATTATCTTCTGGTTGTCTAGTGTCTCATCAGTTAATCGTAATGGATAGACTTGTGCACAAATCTCTCTGAACTGCGCCAAACGAATCAAATGCCTGTCAGTCTATAGTCAAATGAATCAATTAATTTGGGTTTGCTTAGCGAATTAATTCAGGTAAAAGGGATTTGTTTACAAGCCTATTAATGAATGAAGTGGTTTTTCTTTTTGACTTTTATTGCTTTTCAGAGACCGGCCTTCACCAAAGATGATATTGGAATGGACGTTGGCACTTTCTTCCGGGAATTTCAGAACCCACCACAGCTCAGTAGCTTGTCTGTAGATGGCGGTGCACGGTCAATGGCAGAAGATCTGGTGAGGACTCTAGTGGCAGTGCTGTTGTAGGCCTTAAACTTTAATATTACATATCCCATAAACTAAAATATTTTTTTCTTTTTTAAGCTTTATGCAAGTTGTAATTCAACAGTCCTAAATGATTTGACTTCCTCCATTTCAGGACAAATAGATCTGAGGAACATCAGTAGTTAAGCAGATCAAACAGAATATAAGAGAACCTAGAATGGGTAAAAAACAGAACCTGTGCCTGTTGCATATCAGACTGATTGCTCCTGCATGGACAGTCCATATCTGAAATGCGGGCAAGCTCCTTGGCTGGGGTTGCTGTGTATCTGTAAAGACTGACCTGACCCAGGTCTAGCACTTATAATATAAGAATATAAGTTAGAATTTCTGCATGAAGAGGCAGAATTAACGTAAACAGGCCGAGGTCAAGGATAACAGAGAGCAAGAATAATCAGGCAAGCCAAGTATACACTCTTGGGTAAACAGAAACCACGACAGGACAAGCAAACAAGGGCAATCAGGAAGTGTACATAGGGCCATGAAGTCACAAGTGTGTACACATCATCAAAAAGGACCACATAGACTGGCATTATAAAAGGAGACCAAAGGGAGAGTTCCATGTCATATATGATGTCATAATGAGGCACTAGGAAGAGACACACACACAGAAGAGACATCGCTTCCGTGATCACATGGCGCCACGAGGGATAAGTATTGTGATATTCTCTCATGCAATGGGATACTGGCCTTTCAGGTCTGAAATGGGCCTAGGTTCATGGAAGCAGCCTCCTTCACTCTCTGACATAACTACTTCCTACTTCTTTCCATTAAGTTCTACAGCCTTAGAGGGAGAAGGAGTGAGAAAAAGGGTGTTAGTGGACTACACAGGCTTTGCCGCAAATAAAACTGAACTCCACTCTGCTGAGGTCAAGTAGATATATCCCAACTCAAGTTGTAGGTAGTTTTAAAGAAAGCAGATAGTAAAGTTAATATCGTAATAGCTGATATGTCCACTGTACATGGTAAATCCAGCCCCCCTAAACTAAAGCACTATTTTGTAGTGTTATGTGTGGACTGACTGACTTCAGGGGGAAACATTGTTCTTTAATAGGTCGCTGGCAAGGTCTGGAACAGTAATACACCAACTGTTGATGGACTTCCTTTGTCAGAACTGGAAAACGTATTTTAAGGTGTGACTATCCATCAAATATTGTGGATATCAAATGCAAATGATGTGAATGGTGACCTGTTGTGTTGTTGTGTTTTTCCTCTTCTTCTTCTTCATCTATACATTCTTCTTTTTTTCCCCTCAGCAGTCCATACCAGAGAAATTAGCCGTGCATGAAAAAAACATGAAGGAGTTTGATGCGTTTGTTGACTCTTTGCAGTAAGACAAGAGACCCTCAGCCAGGAATCTGTTTTTTTTGTCACGTCCACAAGTAACTTTATTTGCCCCTTTCGATCCACACACTCAGGTCCACTTTCTCTGCCCCTGCTTTCCTGTCTTTAAGGGGCCATTGACCTGTTTCAGAAAGACACTCATGTTTGATACCTACTAACATTCTATAAGATGCTACACTGAACATTAAGTACAAATAGATAAATGCAGGTTTTGGATAACCACCTCCAAAGACTCTCTCAACTCAAACTGTTGAAACTGATCAGTGTTAGCTCACACGAATTCCAGACTAGTGTAGGCCTGAGAAAAGCCATGTATTTAACACTACAATGGGGACATTTTGCCACCTTCCGAAAAACAAGCACACTCAATTTGTGTATTGCCTGTTTCATCAGCTACCAGTTGTCTTAAACACTGTGCATTTTTCAGAGAGGTCTTTAAAGAAGACAGTCACAGTGTTCACCCAAAGTCTCCAAGGCTAGACAATTTCCAGGTGAGCATGGCTCTTGAAATGTTTCTGCTGGCCCTTAACATTTTTGGAGCACTGGGATATAAAATGGACTTCTATGGCATTGCTGGCTCCTGAGACTGTCTAACCCTTAAATTATTTACACTTTTTGTTCAGCCCTGACTGTCTCGCTAAACCACAAAATGAGTGACTGCGCACCTTACATCTCCGACCGCCCTAATGCTCTTGCTACTTCAAGCTTCATTTGGGAAATAGCAGCCCACTGCTTCCTGTATTTTCTCTTCTACGTTCCCATCTCAGGTAACCCCAAGCAATGTCTTTTTACGTAATTCTCTATCCAATGCGCAGTTTCCTGGACAGTGATCGTTGTATTCTGCTTGCCTGGATACTTCAGGGTATTGTAGACACCCAGGCAGGAGGGTTAGTACTGATCTTCTGCCTCAACAACATATGTCTTTTTGGCCAATGCCATCCACCAACACCTGCTTTATTGACTGGACACCTAGCATCCTCCAAATGCTGGATAATGGATAATAAAGTCTTTATAATAAATTTCATTTGTAAAATACAACACTAAAGGTTAAGACTTTCTCCTTAACCTCCTCAACTACTCTGTCAGGCTGTTCACATTTAGAGCTAGGCATCTTTTGCCTTTCCATCTGTTGAATTGTAACTGCCATGATCCACCAGGTTTGCTGCAGGCCTCTGAAACAGTAGGTTTTATAACAGCTTGCTAGCCCCAGGTTGCCTAGCTCTCGGATATATATTAGGAGGATGTCTCTATATTATTGTTAGGGTAAGCCTGCACGGCTAGTGTTAGTTTACTTTGTTGGTTTATGATTTAAATCACACATAATATGTTAATTTTTAGCAAGAATCAGTGGAGGGTTTAACGCTGCTACCTTCCCTGTGTGTTACCATTTGCACTCGGAAGGAGAATACAGTCACTGTTAATCTAAGAGATGTATGTCAGATGTATTATAAAATTAAATATATGTATTTCCAAGATGTGAATGTTTTGGGTTTTGTTTTTTAAACATGGTGACAGGACAACAGTGCTCTTGACTGGCTTATAAACGGCCTTGACTTTAGCTCAATTGAATTCTTTTGAATGGATTAGAACACGGACTACAAACCAGGTCTATTTATCTAACGTCAGTGGCTGACTGGGCTAACAAGACGCCAATAGGTGTTCCAGAATCTACTGAGAAATATTCCCAATCATAGACATTTAAAACGTCTCCATGGAGGCAACAAATTTTAAATGTGTTTAGCAATTAAATAGTTGCTGCATTCATAAGAACACTGTGACAATACACTGTTAAACCTAGACACTAACATGAAAGGTTAGGATATGGTTAAATGGTAAATTTCATCTTAACCCTATCTTTTAATATAATGATTCTTTCATCCGTTTTTGAAAGGAAATAGTTTTGTTTAATAAAGTATATGTACAAAAATGAGAGAAGACTCGCCCTTACATTTAGTATATGAGAGGATCCTTCAGTCATATATACACCTTGGGTCAGACGGTGTTTGACTTTGGCAGTTAGGCGGTCTGATGATGTGTAAAGCAAGGAAGACCATAGAGACGTATAGAGGTTTTCAAACACTGTTACCCAAGGTCTATGTATTTGGCTTAAGGATCCTGTCCTATACTTAAGGCATGGATATGGTGTTTTTTGTTTTATTTTATATATAGATAATTTAAAACGAAAAGCTATAGTGTTGCGATGACAGCTGTCCTTTAAGGTTGCACTATTGTAGTGCTGGGATTTCAGTTTATGAATGTAGATTATAAATTATTGCCCCACCCTCTGCATACATATAAAACAACAAGTGTCCCCAGGAAGCCTTTTGCATCGCCAGAAGGTGTGGAGGCTGCAAGTTCCTTTCTAGTATATTTGAACGCTGCAATTCTCAATTGAGTGGAGTGAACTCGCCAGGTAATTTGAGACCTCCGCGACTAGTAAATCCAGATATAGAGAGATCTGTTAATTTTTCCACAGTGGATTTGTTGATATCTTCCAAACAATTCTCACCTTATTTAGTTACTCCAATGGCCATTGGAGGGAATGCCCGCCTGCCACGTCAAGGCAAACACTTTAGGTGGGTCCTACATTGACCTGTCCCCTTGCTTCCTTGAGCTTCTGGCAAAGATATCTCTGAGACAGAGAGGGTTATTTTTTATAGACACACCTTCATACTTATTAACCCTTAATAGGGAACACATAGGATGGGCGGCAGCATTGTAACACAGCTGTGTGATACAAAAAGTGAATACAAATACAAAAAAAAAAGTCCTGCGCTCAAACTCCCATCACTCCTAGGTGGCAGCAACGACCATAGTACACATCAGCCCCAATACATACAGTAAATACCAAAGGAAAAAAGCTACCTGTGCTCTCCGAAATCCCTGTGTATATTTAAACAAATGGAGGTTATTTGTTTACTCCAGTGGTTGCATTTGAATTCTCACGTTATAAATGACAGTAGACCAATAGCTGATGGCAGTGTGTGGCTAAACCTAGCTCCATATCATCAGTTTTAAGAACTAATAGGTTATCTATGTAAAAGGTTATAGATCACTTAAACACTAATAAAACTTGTTTTTATGTGGCAAACCACAAATCCCATAGTTCTGTAAATTAAAAACAAAAGGCAAAAATACAGCAACTGACTTGCAAACCGTGAGATGAGTAAAACCTGCTAAAAAGTTACATGATTACTGATGACCTTACAGTAAATTTACCCTCTTAGTTATGATATTGGTGCACTATGTACATTTAACAGGTTCCATTTAAAAAAAATAAACCTTTTTGGAACCAATAATAGAAGTCATTTTAGGAGTCCTAATCTACCTTTTGTCCTTATTCTACTAAATAACAATATGGGCCTTGGATGACTGCAGACACCGAATGTCATATAACGGCACTGTCATATGATCAGAGTGACAAATAGTTTTAGCTTGTTAAGAGCTGGGATGTCGTATCTCAGGATTATGATAATGGCATGAATTATCCTTGGTCTTTTAAATATTAATGTCTTCTGCTTAGTTCCATTTTCTCCAGATTATTGGTTGTAGGTGACTTTCTTCCAAGGTTATTTACTAAGAAGTAATACCAATTTTTAGTGAAGTTAATCTGGCAAAATTGAGGCTAAAACAGATCTGTAACAAGCGGTGCTGTTTTAGACACTGTTTTGTCATTGGAATTTAAATTGCCAAAATAAGGTGTCTTCTGAATAAACCTGTTTGAGTGCAGTAAGGACAAACTTGTTTTCTAGTCTCACTACATTCCTCACATTTCATATTTCCCCAAGGCAGCAAGTGTCCCAACTGCACTGTTAAACAGCTGGATTAGTCGACATGCATAGAAACATGACATGGCTGTCTATTTAATATCTTCAAAGCAAGAGAGCTTGCGTATAATGTTTTAAGCCGATATTAAAGACGTTATTTGTGAAATACTGCTTTTATCATGGTCTTTCAATAAAGCATGGTAAGGTGATCTTCGGCACTTCAAATGTTGTGGACTACATCTCCCATAATGCTTACCTCTTGCATTGTTGCAAATTCTGAGTGAATTTCAAAGTTTAGGTTAGATTGCTAAAAATTTAAAATTTTTCCAAACCAGCTGTTTTGTTTTCTGTTAGTTGGGCCTAAAACCTGAAATTCCTGTTGAATTCTCAATTTAGTGAACATTCCCTTCTAGACGTTTTATATTTTACCACCTTGTTTTTATTGAAGAGAAAGACTTGTCATGTTTCTTATTGGTTTCATACATTGAGTAAGTTCCATGTAAAAGTTATAAACTATAAACAATGTTCAGTAAAACAGTGGTTTAAATGTTAATTAAAAGGTAACTGTAGGTTGTACTATTTAGATTATCATCTCGATGAGGAATGTAAATTCCTTTAAGCAGGGCCCTCACTACCTTCACTTAGTATATGTCCAACCTGTAGCAAGTACTCATTTGTTAGTCCACCTCTGCTAAATATGTTGGAGCTTTGTAAATAGGTGGCTGTCCTGGCAAGCCTTAGCATATGTTGTAAATCAAGTGAAATGCATCAAGTGATGCTCTGAGTGAAAGTGATGTCATTCCTGGGATGCTCTGAGCGACTATGACATCATGGCTAGGATGCTCTGAGTGACTAAATATGACATCATGACTGGAATACTTGCTCTAAATGAATATGACATCGTGGCTGGGATGCTCTGAGAGAATATGACATTACGGCTGGGATGCTTGCTCTACGTCAATGACATCATGGCTGGGATGCTCTGAATGAATATGACATCGCTGCTGGGATGCTTGCTCTGAATGAATATGACATCACAGCTGGAATGCTATGAGTGAATATGAGATCATGACTTGGATAGTCTGTAAGAATATGACATCATGGCTTTGATACTTGCTCTGAGTAAATATGACATCATGGCTGGGAAACTCTGAGTGAATATGACATCACGGCTGGGATGCTATGAGTGAATATGACATCACGGCTGGGATGCCATGAGTGAATATGACATCACGGCTGGGATGCCATGAGTGAATATGACATCACGGCTGGGATGCCATGAGTGAATATGACATCACGGCTGGGATGCCATGAGTGAATATGACATCACGGCTGGGATGCCATGAGTGAATATGACATCGTGGCTGGGTTACTTGATTTGAGTGAAAATGACATCATGGCTGGGATGCTCTGAGAAAATATGACATCACGGCTGGGATCCTTGCTCTGAGTAAATGACCTCATGGCTGGGATGCTCTGAATGAATATGGCATCACAGGTGGAATGCAATGAGTGAATAAGACATCATGGCTGAGATGGTCGGAGTAAATATGGACATCGTAGCTGGGTTGCTATGAGTGAATTTGAGATCATGACTTGGATAGTCTGAGAGAATATGACATCAAGGCTTTGATACTTGCTCTGAGTAAGTGTGACATCATGTCTGGGATACTTGCTCAAAGTGACTGACATCAGGGCTGGGATGCTCTGAGTGAATATGACATCACGGCTGGAATACTTGCTCTAAATGAATATGACATCACGGCTGGAATGCGCTACATGAATGACATCACAGCTGGGATGCTATGAGTGAATATGAGATCATGACTTGGGTAGTCAGAGAATATGACATCAAGGCTTTGATACTTGCTCTGAGTAATTATGACATCATGTCTGGGATACTTGCTCAAAGTGAATATGACATCATGGCTGGGATGCTCTGAGAGAATATGACATCATGGCTGGGGTGCACTGAGTGAATATGAGCTGGAATACTTGGTCTAAATGAATATGACATCACGGCTGGAATACTTGCTCTAAATGAATGACATCACGGCTGGAATACTTGCTCTAAATGAATGACATCACGGCTGGAATACTTGCTCTAAATGAATATGACATCACGGCTGGAATACTTGCTCTAAATGAATATGACATCACGGCTGGAATGCTTGCTCTAAATGAATGACATCACGGCTGGAATACTTGCTCTAAATGAATATGACATCACGGCTGGGATACTTGCTCTGAATGAATATGACATCACAGCTGGGATGCTCTGAGAGAATATGACATCATGACTGGAATACTTGCTCTAAATTAATATGACATCACGGCTGGGATACTTGCTCTAAATGAATATGACATCACGGCTGGAATGCTTGCTCTAAATGAATGACATCACGGCTGGAATACTTGCTCTAAATGAATATGACATCACGGCTGGGATACTTGCTCTGAATGAATATGACATCACAGCTGGGATGCTCTGAGAGAATATGACATCATGGCTGGAATACTTGCTCTAAATTAATATGACATCACGGCTGGGATACTTGCTCTAAATGAATATGACATCACGGCTGGAATACTTGCTCTGAGTGAATATGACATCACGGCTGGAATACTTGCTCTGAGTGAATGACATCACGGCTGGGATGCTCTGGGTGAATATGACATCATGGCTGGGGTGCTCTGAGTGAATATGACATCACAGCTGGAATACTTGCTCTAAATGAATGACATCACGGCTAGGATACTTGCTCAAAGTGAATATGACATCATGGCTGGGATGCTCTGAGATAATATGACATCATGGCTGGGGTGCTCTGAGTGAATATGACATCATGGCTGGGATACTTGCTCTGAGTGAATATGACATCATGGCTGGAATGCACTAAATGAATGACATCACAACTGGGCTGCTATGAGTGAATATGAGATCATGACTTGGATAGGCTGGCAGTGAATGGGGTTAACCGGTTACAGACTCTGTGCAGTCAGGCTGGCAGTGAAGGGGTTAACCAGTTACAGCCTCTGTGCAGGCAGGCAGTGAAGGGGTTAACCGGTTACAGACTCTGTGCAGTCAGGCAGTGAAGGGGTTAACCAGTTACAGACTCTGTGCAGTCAGGCTGGCAGTGAATGGGATTAACCGTTTACAGACTCTGTGCAGTCAGGCTGGCAGTGAAGGGGTTAACAGGTTACAGACTCTGTGCAGTCATGCTGGCAGTGAAGGGGTTAACCGGTTACAGACTCTGTGCAGTCAGGCTGGCAGTGAAGGGGTTAACCGGTTACAGACTCTGTGCAGTCAGGCTGGCAGTGAAGGGGTTAACCGGTTACAGACTCTGTGCAGTCAGGCTGGCAGTGAAGGGGTTAACCGGTTACAGACTCTGTGCAGTCAGGCTGGCAGTGAAGGGGTTAATCGGTTACAGACTCTGTGCAGTCAGGCTGGCAGTGAAGGGGTTAATCGGTTACAGACTCTGTGCAGTCAGGCTGGCAGTGAAGGGGTTAACCGGTTACAGACTCTGTGCAGTCAGGCTGGCAGTGAATGGGGTTAACCGGTTACAGACTCTGGGCAGTCAGGCAGTGAAGGGGAACCGGTTACAGACTCTTGTGCAGTCAGGCTGGCAGTGAAGGGGGTTAACCGGTTACAGACTCTGTGCAGTCAGGCTGGCAGTGAAGGGGGTTAACCGTTTACAGACTCTGTGCAGTCATGCTGGCAGTGAAGGGGTTAACCAGTTACAGACTCTGTGCAGTCAGGCTGGCAGTGAATGGGGTTAACCGGTTACAGACTCTGTGCAGTCAGGCTGGCAGTGAAGGGGTTAACCGGTTACAGACTCTGTGCAGTCAGGCTGGCAGTGAAGGGGTTAATCGGTTACAGACTCTGTGCAGTCAGGCTGGCAGTGAAGGGGTTAATCGGTTACAGACTCTGTGCAGTCAGGCTGGCAGTGAAGGGGTTAACCGGTTACAGACTCTGTGCAGTCAGGCTGGCAGTGAAGGGGTTAACCGGTTACAGACTCTGTGCAGTCAGGCTGGCAGTGAAGAAGTTAACCGTTTACAGACTCTGTGCGGTGGGCACAGCAGTGAATGGGGTTAACCGGTTACAGACTCTGTGCAGTCAGGCTGGCAGTGAAGGGGTTAACCAGTTACAGCCTCTGTGCAGGCAGGCAGTGAAGGGGTTAACCGGTTACAGACTCTGTGCAGTCAGGCAGTGAAGGGGTTAACCAGTTACAGACTCTGTGCAGTCAGGCTGGCAGTGAATGGGATTAACCGTTTACAGACTCTGTGCAGTCAGGCTGGCAGTGAAGGGGTTAACAGGTTACAGACTCTGTGCAGTCATGCTGGCAGTGAAGGGGTTAACCGGTTACAGACTCTGTGCAGTCAGGCTGGCAGTGAAGGGGTTAACCGGTTACAGACTCTGTGCAGTCAGGCTGGCAGTGAAGGGGTTAACCGGTTACAGACTCTGTGCAGTCAGGCTGGCAGTGAAGGGGTTAACCGGTTACAGACTCTGTGCAGTCAGGCTGGCAGTGAAGGGGTTAATCGGTTACAGACTCTGTGCAGTCAGGCTGGCAGTGAAGGGGTTAATCGGTTACAGACTCTGTGCAGTCAGGCTGGCAGTGAAGGGGTTAACCGGTTACAGACTCTGTGCAGTCAGGCTGGCAGTGAATGGGGTTAACCGGTTACAGACTCTGGGCAGTCAGGCAGTGAAGGGGTTAACGAACACTGTGTCCTGGGGAGAAGGTAACTTTGTATCTGGGCGGGGTTACAGATATTTTGTATCACTGAGTGGGCGTGGTTACAGTTATGTTGTATCAGGGAGTGGGCGGGGTTACATGTTGTTTGTGCGAAGCCGGATCTTCTTCTATCCAATTAAAAGTGACCATATGGGGGAATGGACTAACCACCGCCTCTGATTGGCTTCTCTGAGCACCGCCTCCTCCTGTGAGACACGCCCACACTGAGAACCTCATACAATAATTACAAAGTGAGTTTAGATAGTAAAATAGAATGAGAACAGGAGGACTGCAGCACCCCAACACCAGGTAACAGCCCCCCAACACCAGGTACCACTGACTGCAGCACCCCAACACCAGGTACCACTGACTGCAGCACCCCAACACCAGGTAACACTGACTGCAGCACCCCAACACCAGGTAACACTGACTGCAGCACCCCAACACCAGGTAACACTGACTGCAGCACCCCAACACCAGGTAACAGCATCCCAACACCAGGTACCACTGACTGCAGCACCCCAATACCAGGTACCACTGACTGCAGAACCCCAACACCAGGTACCACTGACTGCAGCCCCCTAATACCAGGTAACACTGCAGCACCCCCAATACCAGGTACCACTGACTGCAGCACCCCAACACCAGGTACCACTGACTGCAGCACCCCAATACCAGGTACCACTGACTGCAGCACCCCAACACCAGGTAACAGCACCCCAACACAAGGTACCACTGACTGCAGCACCCCAACACCAGGTAACAGCACCCCAATACCAGGTACCACTGACTGCAACACCCCAATACCAGGTACCACTGACTGCAGCACCCCAATACCAGGTACCACTGACTGCAGCACCCCAACACCAGGTAACAGCACCCCAACACCAGGTACCACTGACTGCAGCACCCCAACACCAGATAACAGCACCCCAATACCAGGTACCACTGACTGCAGCACCCCGAACACCAGGTAAAACTGACAACAGCACCCCAATACCAGGTACCACTGACTGTAGCACCCCAACACCAGGTAACACTGACTGCAGCACCCCAATACCAGGTAACATTGACTGCAGTACCCCCAACACCAGGTAACATTGACTGCAGTACCCCCAATACCAGGCAACTCTGACTGCAGCACCCCAATACCAGGCAACTCTGACTGCAGCACCCCAATACCAGGTAACACTGACTGCAGCACCCCAAAACCAGGTAACATTGACAACACCAGGTAACACTGACTGCAGAACCCCAACACCAGGTAACACTGACTGCAGCACCCCAACATCAGGTAACAGCACCCCAATACCAGGTAACACTAACTGCAGCACCCCAACACCAGGTAACATTGACTGCAGTACCCCCAACACCAGGTAACATTGACTGCAGTACCCCCAATACCAGGCAACTCTGACGTCAGCACCCCAACACCTGGTAACACTGACAGCAGCCCCCTAATACCAGGTAACACTGACTGCAGCCCCCTAATACCAGGTAACACTGACAACAGCCCCCCCAATACCAGGTAACTTTGACTGCAGAACCCCAACACCAGGTAACATTGACTGCAGCACCCCCAATACCAGGTAACTCTGACTGCAGCACCCCAACACCAGGTAACACTGACTGCAGCCCCCTAATACCAGGTAACACTGCAGCACCCCAATACCAGGTAACATTGATCGCACCCCAACACCAGGTAACACTGACTGCAGAACCCCAACACCAGGTAACACTGACTGCAGCACCCCAACACCAGGTAACAGCACCCCAATACCAGGTAACACTAACTTTAGCACCCCAACACCAGGTAACATTGACTGCAGCACCCCCAATACCAGGTAACACTGTTTCAGCACCCCAACACCAGGTAACTGCACCCCCAACACCAGGTAACACTGACAGCAGCACCCCAATACCAGGTAACACTGACGTCTGCTGACCCTTCAAGCCAAATTTTTTTTTTGATTACTATATTATCCCTTTAAGGCCAAAATGGGGGGAAAGCCTCCAGCTCCATTATTTTGGACTAAAACTAGTATTTTGTGTCTGTTATTTACATTCTTTGAATGACTGACTTGCTGGTCAAGATAACGATGCTTTCTGTTAATTCACTACGAGTTCACTCCTAGAGGCCCGACTGTCCTGTCTCCCCCTGCGACCATGGACTGCCAGCACTACTTCAGAGCTGGTACACTGCCGCACCATCCTGTGGCACACGGTCACAGGATAACCAGCAGGAGGGGAGCGATGTGCTGCTCCACTCCTGCCGCTGTCTGTAGCGTGGCCGAGCGGACTGCGGTATGACGGGAAGTGCTCACTGAGAGGGGATTGAGATCCTTGAAGGGGAAGAGAAGCATGGGGGGATGAGACACATGAAGGCTGGGAGGGAATGAGATGCATGGAGCAGCTGTGGTGAGAAATGAGACACATGAAGGAGCTGGGAGGGGGGAATGAGACACATGTAGGGGCTGATGAAGGGGACCAGAGCAGTTTGTTTAGCACCGGGCCCGGTGGTGTCTGGTTCCGCCTCTGTGAATAACCCTGTG
Source organism: Pelobates cultripes (assembly GCA_933207985.1). Taxonomy (NCBI): domain Eukaryota; kingdom Metazoa; phylum Chordata; class Amphibia; order Anura; family Pelobatidae; genus Pelobates; species Pelobates cultripes. The sequence goes on from OW240923.1 coordinate 107,997,713, forward strand.
TATATGACCTGGCAGAATATCTCTTGTGAGGATAGATTTCTACCCCTAAGAAAGCTGTAAAGAAACTGCCATTAAATAAGATTAAACTGGAGTTTTTTTTAGTGGATATAAAGCAAGTGTGAAAGAACTATCTAGGAAGACGTGAAATTTGAATGAAGATGGTACATTGGGATTTATTTACTAAACTCCAAATTGTGGTGAATTAAAAACTGAATTGTAGAAAGTTCTGATTTAGAACAATTTCCCGTCTCGGCTGTGGTTACAGCTTGCCAATTGTTGCCAGAATATAGCATTTGGTTTTTAGTTTGCTACAATTCAGAGTTTAGCGAATAAACCCCTGAATCTCTTTCAACATATTAACTGAACAAACAGTACTTTTTTTTTTTTTTAGAGAAACTGACAGTTATTCACGAAATGGGATTTTTTTGGAATTCAAAGTGAGTTTTCTGATATAAGGCTAAAACATCAAAATTGGACAAATTCAGTGAGCTATGCCTCCTGTCCAGCGACTTTAGCCTTTGAAATTGACTTTGAATTCACTTCCTGACAATTCTCATTTTAGTGGATAATCCTTTATAAGAACCCCCATGTCTTATCTTCTTGTTCGGATACTGAATTCCTCCTGTTTTATGCTTGTGTTGTGATGTCCTTTCGCACAGCAGGCTCAGTGAAATGATTTTTTTTCTTCCTACGATCGTATGTTCTCCTAATGGTCCAATACCTGTGCGCTTAGCAATGACTGGGATTGACACTAGATAGCAGCATTTGCCAAGTCATGTCTGCTGGAATGATTGCAGTATATTGCAGCATTTACATCTTACTCAAAGAGTTCATTGACCTATGGGTTGGCTGTATTTTCTTTCTACTTCATGCATTTATTTAACCATTTGAGGATCAGTGTCCCCTTTGGCACACACAATGACGGGGCACTTGAAAATGTAATATTTTGCTAAAATATTAAAAAATATTTCTGATAACTAAGCATGGTTTACTGTTTCATTCTTTTAGCCTTAATTGCCACATGTAACTTTTCTCTGGTCTTGTGCAAGTAGGATGCTGGGGGAGGGGGGGAGTGATTGATGTATCTGCCTTTTTTGTACGTTTTGGCAACTATGGGTTTGGTGCCAGATGGGTGCACACTAGAACGTGGATAAAACCTGTACCATAGCTTTTTTTTGTGTGACTTGTTCACAGACCAGCATCAATGAAACCTCCCCTGCTCCAGGGGTTTGTGGAAGAGACTTGGACGTGGAGTAGTGATGGTCTGTCCTCGGACACAGAGCTGTCCCCATGTAGGCGAGATGTCTACTTCCATACTGATCCTGTTCTGGAGAGCTGTGGCACGGCCGGAGTACGTGGGAGCACAGGTTTGTTTATGCCTGCTATTTAGATTTATTTTTACTTGGGGTCCTAATGGCACATTTTATAATATTTTACATATCTTTCTAATGTCTTTTATTTACTTCTGCCCATTGATGTTGTAATCCTTAATAATAATTTTGTAATAGTTGCTCCTCTTTATGTCCAATGCTCTTCAGAAACAGAAAGCATATTTCTTCACTCTAGGAAGGGATAAAGTGTAGCCTTACAGGTGCCCTATATCCCCCCTTCATCCTTTTCTAACCATTGTAAGCTTCTGCTGGGGAGCCATAGAGTTCCAGTCTTTCCAGATCCCTGTGTCCCGCGCTTTTACCCCAGGACAGGAATCAACCCAAATATGGCCACTCTATTCTCCAACTTGCATCTTGTTGGTGGTGTGAGAGGAATTGGTGAGATCTGTTTGCTCTTTCACTGGGGCACATCTCTCACCTTGTCCGTCTGTATTCGCAGGAAAGGAATGTTTTAAGCAGGACTTTACTTCCTGCCACACACCACATCCTTGCTGGGTCAGAACCCAGACAGAACATGAAAAGATAGTCTTGCCAGAAGACATACAGAACGCTCTCCTCCAACCCAGTAGTATACTTCCTCAGCTGTTTCCTCTAAGGCTTGCAAAGCATCATGGGAACTGTAGTTCTGTAGCAAATGGTGAGATCTACTTCCTGGCCATCTTTGCACTAAACGAGACCATCAATGGGTGAAATAGGACAAGTCTGAGAGTGCCTGAGCATTGAGCGGGCTACTTTATTATTTATTATTTATGATGAAACATTGATAGCAAGTAATGTGATGTATCATGTTTTTGGTATTATGTTTTGTGTTATTTAAAAACATTTTTTAAATGTGGTGCAACAATTAAAATAAATAAAAAAAAAAAAAATTAATGAATTAATTATAATAAAAGTGAAATAAAATCACAGTTTCTCCACAGGTTTTGTTCAGGGTGAGCACTACTGGGAAGTAGAGTTTTTGGAGCCAGCCTCTGGATATTCTGTTATGGTCGGTGTTGGCACGAGTAAAGCTGCACTGCATGCTGGGAGCTACGAATACATTAACTTATTGGGTGAGCCATATGTTGTCTTCTCTTGAGATGCTACTAACAGCTAGTTTAATAACTAAACACAGACTCAGGGAATATGTGATAAACCAGGTGTAGAGAACTATGATTCCCATCATGCTCTATATTTCAGCCTGGCCCTGCGTGATGCACATTGAAATCACAACACGCCACCATTGGACCTTACGCATTATTAAAGAAACAAGTAACATTTGGTTATAACCATTCCTGCTTATCCTTCCATCAATGAAAACAATAGACTACGTTGCTTGCCTGATGTATATAGCATGTAAACTTGGTTTTACATGAGTTTATTTAATATGCTAGTAATTGTGGGGAATGAACAAGGTAAATGCGAGATTTTCTCTAGAAGAATAGAGATTTATTTTTTCAGTTTGACACTTTGGGCCTAAACTTATAATTTTCTGCAATTTCCAATTTAGGAAATATTCCCCAAACACTGTGTCTTCTGCTACATGTTTTTTTTAATTCTGTATGAGTCTTGTCTGATGAGTACGAGAGACACATTTCTTCTTTAATTCTTGTTATTTTGTATTGACTATTTGGCTTGGTCATTGACCTCCTTGTGTGATCTGTCCACAGGAAAGGATACTGAAAGCTGGGGATTGTCTTATAAAGGCACGTTTTGGCACAGATGCAGCAGCCGACAATACACCGAACCATTCTATGATCGAGGCACTGTGATCGGAGTTCATCTGAACCTAAAGGAAGGGACACTGACATTTTACAAAAACAGACAATGTCTGGGACTGGCCTTCACAGGGCTGCATAAGGTACAAGTGGAGAGGGTACAAGGTGTATGGCGATATATTAACCCTGGATATACCTGTATATTAACAGATCATAGGACATTAGAGGGTGCTGTTCACATCACGTGTTACAAAATGTTAAAGAGAGTAGACCATTGCGTAATGATTCTTTATATCCATTGTACAGCCCTACGGAATTTTGCTGGCTCTATAAAAAATAATAATAATAATAATGATGATGATAATTAACCCATTCTGACATGTGCGTTATCTACTAAACTCAGAATTTTCACTGAGCAAATTCAAAATGGTAAAACCGGGGCAAAAGTAGCCAAGTTGTAGAGTTTTTCCAGATCAGCGTTTGTTGCCTCCGTTTTTCCATTCAGATTCAATTCACAAATATTCAGTTTAGTTTTATGGGGTTTTTTTTCCCCCTAAAATATTTTACAGGGGAACAATACCAATACCAAAGCAATTTTTTGGGAGAGATAAAGGGTTTAAGTGAAAGGACAGTTTATATTATGGCCCAAAACTAATTCCCCAAATTAAAAATAAATCTTTAAAAAAAACTATTCTAACCTTATCTGACAGTTAGCTGGCAAGTTGAAGTGGTTATGGTGCCTAGAGTGTCTCTAAAATTGTTGCATAGAAAGGACATGATGCACGTGAGAATTAAAATTAAAATACTCGGTCTCTGTCTCCACTGGACACATATGGAACTGCAGGTGGAGGAGTGGAGGCATAACAACCCAGACAGCAGTAATGTGTGTTCTGATTGTAATGTTTGTTTTATTTATTTCTTACAAGTGAAGCGGCACTGATTTAAAGTGTAAAATAACCCCAAATTAAAAGGAAAACTATGAGTTAAAATCGACCTCCTATTCTCAATTATATAGATACATTGTATTGCTAAAACGGATTGAGAATTTCCAGTTTCGCAATATTACAGAAGGTCTGATGGACCAAGGGACAGAGCTAAATGTCAAACCATTCAAAAACAACTTAACTTATTGCCATGGGAGGTTAATAAGGGATTCCTGGCACCATAATCACTACAGTGCACTGAGGTAGTTAAGGTGCCAGGAATGCCTGACATTGTCCCACAGTAAGATGTCAAATTGTCTTGACAACTTTTTTGGGTCTCGCCAGGCACCTGTGCTGCATATCTTTGGGTACCAGCAGAAGCCTAATTTTATCAAAGCTCTCAAATAGTTTGATAAATAATGGGGAGATCTCACTCAAATCCTCCTTGCACCATAACTACTACAATAATTTAATAAGTAATAATAAAGAAGTACAATTTACTAAGTAATTAAAGGCCAAAGATCTATTTTTTTACAGCCATTTGTGAAGTTTTTTGTTTTGTTTTAAGGTGCTGTCACCGTTATATCCAATGGTCTCCTCCACAGCGCCTGGCATTGAGTTGTCATTGGGTTTACGTAGTTCCACTCTACCTACCTTGGAAGAAAGATGTCTCAGCACTTTGGCTCACGGCCTGGCCAAAAAGGACCTGGTGGATTTGCTGCCTCTTCCAGTAGCAGTGAGGTGGAAACTCAAAAGTTTAAAAGAGGGCTGCGATCGAGATGCTCTGGCACCTGAACTCTAGTAAGAGGACCCACACATAATGGAATAACGTGACATTATTCTGTGTCCACCACTGAACTGGCTTAGTACAGAGAATGCGGCAAGGGACTTGGGGTTTCTCTTCTGCTGTGAGACCCTATTATCATCTCATTATTCTGATGTAGTGATGGACATCAGCCTTCCTACCAGCTTGTGTACAAGGAAGCTCAGAGTATCCAAGCAGAAGATATACTAGAAAAACTTAGTATTTTTTTACTCTAGTTCCAAAAAAGTGTGCTTCCTTAGTGCAAAGACCTTTCAGTCTGTGAGTTTATTTGGGAGGAGATCCCAACAGCTTATTGAAAAAGTCTTCAGTAGGGAAGTTGGGGCAGTGGCCAATGTAATCACTATAATTTACCTTGTGTGCAGTTTACTTGACTTGCAGGATAGAATTCTCATGGACTTTTTTTTATTTTTAGTCGACAAGCTGAATGCTCAGAGAATACTGTAGTTACTAAGAAAGGAGTATATAACTCATTTGATTTTTCATCCTCAACCTACAACATCTTAATTTTACTTGAAGGAACATGTTTATCTATAACCCCATGACAATCCATTCATTGTATCTGTTATGGTCCCCATACAACCACCCTCTCTACTCTTGTGAATGTATTGATCATTTGTACATTGGATCTACTTTCCATAATTCTGGTCATTTAACCACTGACCCAAAAAGGCCACAGGAGAGTACATTAATCAATTGATGTGATAAAGACGACGACGATTGTATTGTCACCCAGAGGATTTGTCTGTGTGCAACATGGATACAAAGGGAAAAAGGAGTTTTGATCTCAAATCATTTGTGTAATAGAAGAATCAAGAAATTACCTTTAAAAATCATGTTAAAGGGGAAATGTATGCACCACTCTCTGCCCAGCACTGCCATCAAGGTTGGACTGCATGGTGATGCAAAAGTATAAATGTCATCATATCGATACAGATGAATAGGAAGACCATGTTTGCGTGATTGGTGTGTTTTGTTGTTTTATGTGTGTTTGGTTTTTGTCAAACAGCGCTCAACTCTTTTTATATACTTGGTATAATGTTTAGGATTCGACTGTAGCAAGATCAATACATGTTATAATTTATATATATATCTCCAATTGCCCAGAGCACCTGCCTTACAAATACTTCTCATTGAGCTGCATTGGGAAGTCTGTGATTGGACATCCACAGAAGGTCTGGGCGGGGTTAGAAGGGGAGGGCTTACACAGACAACAGCTTTTGCAAGCTATTTATAGATATATATATATTTATATACACAATTTCTATTATTTCTCAACACTGTGTAATTTAATGGTGGCAAGTAAGGGGCAGTAGTGTTGAAATTTATTAAGATCCTCTAAATCTAAAGGATTGTAATAAACAAGAACAAACCACCATATTTCTGGAAGTTACAGCAATGAGTAAAATATTACAAATCATCTATAAACTTGTGCTAAAAAAAAAAAAAAAAAAATGTTAAGTGATACTTCCATTTGTTTTAAATGTAGATTAGCCAGGGAACAAGTTGCATTGCAAGAATAGAAACCTTGTCATACTATGTTCAATGATTTAAAAAGGGCAGAACTTACAACAATGATTGTCAGGGAGATATGAATAGAACACTGTGTTCCACCATAAAGCAGCATGAATTTCTGCTTTTTTATTTTATTTTTTAGACTTCAAACACATATTTGTAAAAACCTGGCAAAGCCAAGATTCCCGATTTAGAAGGAAGGAACATTTAGGAGAGAAAAGAATAAAGACGTTCTCTCTCCTTCCTTCCCTCCCACCCTCTCCTCATAAAGATACATTGAATAGCCTCCCAGCAGAGGTGGTAGATATAAATAAAAATGGCAAATTCGCGAAATGGCAGTATGCAGGCTATATAGGACCAGTGGATTTGTTTGCGTTTAAAAACTCATGGGGGTTTATTCACTGAACAGTGAATTACGGGGAACTGAATAGAGGATTATCAAAATTTACACCAAATAGCCTAATATATTATATTATTGCCCTAAGGTTATGCAGACATTGTTTCAGTTATTTGAGATTTACAGTGAATATAAACTTATATATGGCTGTGTGTTATATTTAATCCTGTACTGACAGATAGACGTGACTAATCCAGCTGTTTATTAGATCCCATGACACTTTATCTGTACAAACAGGATGGTGTCAATAACATGTTTTTCTGGCGTACGCGGACAGCATGTTTTGTTGATTTTTATTTTCCTAACTGTTGTACTTTGACCCACGTTATCAACTCCATCTCCTCTCCAGCAGCAGCCAATCACAGAAGACTTTTTTTTTTTTTTTTTTTTTAAATCAGATTCTGAAAAGAAAAAAAACTAAACGAGAAATACTCTGTGCAGCAAATTATCATTTATATCCTTGGGCGGGATGTGTTAATGAGATCACTCTCGAACAGGCTGGCCAAACTGTGCCGCCCCTAACTACAGCTCCTATAACTCACAGTCAGCCATAGAGTAGTAGAGAATTATGGGAGCATTACGCCAATGTTACAGGGGGGAGAGAAATTCTCTTGGTTTAACGTTTGAAATTTGTGGAAATGTATCTACAGAAAAGGATAGATCGCTTCCTGCATTACCCATACAAAGCACAGTAGTTACCTCATACAGTAAAGTAATTTGCAGCTTCATTTATACATTGGAATAACAGGATTGCATTAAAAGAGTGCTAATAAATATTGTACAGCGCTGCGGCATAAGTTGGCACTCTATAACTGGCAATAATAACAAAAAACAAGATCCCTCCTATTTACTGTATAAAGGAACTCACCAGGCAAGTCCCCTTCAGTTCATAACAAGAAAATCACGGTCTCAGATACTGCTAAATGGTATTCATTTTAAGGGAGGGAGAATTATACTGCCACCATATTAACCCCTTAAGGACACAACTTCTGAAATAAAATGGAATCATGACGGAATATTTCCGTCATGTGTCCTTAAGGGGTTAAGGAAAAAGGAGTTTACGGGAAGTAAACATTTTTTTTTCCTGGCATATGGTGGGAGTATACAGTATGGATATAGTAGGATCCCAGATAACAGGGTGGGACTTAAGCAACCACAGCTTGTAGCACCTTCTACCCGAAAGCAGCCTCGGTGGATGAGAAAATGTCTATGTAATATGTGATGAAGGTGTTAAAAGTTGGCCAGGTAGCTGCTTTACAAATATCTTCAGGTGAAGCATGCAATCCCTCTGCCTAAGAAGTACCATTGCTCTGGTAGAACGTGCCTTCATTGAAACCGGTAACAACGGAAGACCACTGGAAGAATACGTCAACCTGATTGTTTCCACCGGTCATCTCAATAGCGTATTTTTAAAGACTTCTTTTCATTGAAATTGATGATAAGGTTATCCGAATTTTAAATAAATAGTGGGCAATTTAAATCTGCAAGGCCCTAACATCCAAAATATGCCATTTCTTTTATTGAGCGGAAGAGGCAGCGCTACAAAAAGGAAGGAGGACAATAGGTTGATTAATTGTTTTGTTAGAAAGCACTTTAGACTAAAAGGAAGGCTTTGGATGAAGGATGACTTTATCTGGGTGATATTGTAGATTCCTCAGAAGAAGACAGTGCTTGGATTTCACCAACTATTTTAGATGAAATGGCAGCCACCAGAAATAGTTTTTGTGGAGAATAGCTTTAATGAAATTTCTTCCAAGGGAGGTTCGCAAAGTGCCTTCAGCACTACAGATAGATCCCAGGTAGGGAAGAATTACTTGCGAGAGGTCTGATTGCCTTGAAGAATGTAAGAATCAGGATATTCTTAGCTAAACCCTTAACAAGGAAGTGACACAAAGCAGATAGATGGACTTTAAGAGTAGAGACACTCAGACTGGAGGCAAAACCACATTGCAGGAAATGTAGCATGGTGTCCATAGATGGGTGACTATCTATGGACTAACTGAAAACAGTTATGGTCCCTACACCAATGGGAAAAAAACAAAATTACCCCAAATCTCAAATATTTCTTAGATGTAGACTTCCTGGTAGAGTCAAGTGGTAGATTAAAAGTGCTCTCTGTATACCATGATGGTGCAGAATTAGCCTTGCAGCAGCCATGCCGTCAATTTGAACATTCGAATGGTTTCCAGAGATAGATCCCGGTTCACTATAAGTTGAGTCAAAAGTGAAAGTCCCCAATATGTTGAAGCCATCATCCTCAATTCCGAGAACCAGCTTCAGTTCGGCCAGGATGGGAGGATAGCTAGAACTACGGCCTTGTCCATTTTAATCTTCAGATTCACTCTTGGAATGAGACTTACTGGAGGGAAAAAATGCTAGTTTAAAATCCCATTTGACCAACATACCATCTAGGAAGTGAGGATAATCTCTTCTGTAGAGGGCACAAAGACAGGAACCTTTCTGTTCTCTCTTCTGGCCATCATGTTCACTGCTAGAAGCCCAATTTTGTTTTATGAGAAATGAAAATATGTCTGGGTGACATTTTGTCTGAGACCATTTCGCTCTGCTGCGGTCATCTGCAAGGATATTGTTGATGTCTCTTATGTGTGTAGCGGACAGATCTTCCAAGTATTTCTGTGCCCAAGCCATAATTTCTCACAAAGAATATGACAATCTCTGACCCTCTTCCCTCCTTGTCTGTTTAGATAAGAAACCATTGTGCTGTTGTCCGATTCAATCCTGAGAGATCTGTTCAAAATAAATTCCTTGAATTGCTGGAGGGCATAGAGAACATTACTTCCTTGTAATCCTAGTTTTGTAGCATTTGTAGTCACAATAATCCAATTTCTGGGACAGAACTCTGAGCGAAACTCAGCTGTTTTAGGACTTCAGCTGTGGAGATACTGAATGTCATATCCAAGTCTTCGTCTCTCTTGAACCAGTTAGTCAAAATCTCCCACTGAAGAGGTTTTATGGTTGACTTTGCCCACATGACTGCCAGAATGGAGGAAGTCAGATCTCCCAGAGCGCTCAATGCTTTCCTTATGGAACAGTTTGATTCTAGTTGTAGGTAGGAGACGACTTCTTATTTTGTTCTTTTTATGAACAGTCAAATGTGGTGATAGGGTGGCTGAGACTTTTCTCGATTTATAATCCAACCGTGGTCTTCTATAAGTGTAATAGTGGTCTATACAACCTCTAGCAGGAGATGCTTTGATTTTGCTTTTATAAACCAATCATCCAGGTATGGAACTATGGTTATGCCTTTATAAATATCCTTGGAGTCAAAACAGCCTGAAGGGAAGAGCCTGGAATTAAAAATGGTAGGTCGTTGTCCCCCTTTTTATCGCAGACCTAAGAAACTTTTTTGATGTCACTGCTATTGGAATGTGTAGATAAGCATCTTTGAGATCTAGGATGGCCATAAAATCCCATTTTTGTAGTATGTGGGTCACTGACAGAATAGCCTCCATACAAATTTTCTGATATGGGATGAGCTTGTTCAGTTCCTTTAGGTCAAGTACTGGTCGGAAGGAATGTTTGGGCACCAGAAAGAGAAGAGCATAAAAGCCTTGAAATTCTTGATTTTTTTTGGAACCTTCTCTATCATCCCTTTTTTTGAAACAGCACTAAGGCTTCTGTGAAAAGGGCTTCTGTTTTCTGTTGAGGGGTATGATGACACCAGGAAACGTGGACTTGGAGTTTCCGAGAAATTGATTTTGTAACCATTTGCTATAAGATTTAAGAGCCACAGATTTTTTTAAGTGGTCTTTTCCCATCTGTGATAGAATTGTTGCGATCTTCTGCCTACCCTTTTGGTGTCAGAACCTTCTGTTCTTGTCTGGCCTGTTACTTTGTTTTTCATCAAACTTTAAATCTTTATTTTGTCTGTGAAAATTTCGAGATGTATCCTGGTTTCACAAGGAACTGCGATTCCAAAACTGAAAGTTTTAATATCCAGATTTCCAACCAAATCTATCTTGAGGGATTGCTTTTTTTTTTTAGTTTCAGACATTTGCTTTATGATTGCTTCTAAAAATGTCCCAAAAATGTTGTTCTTTTCCAATAGTAACTCACACAAATCTATTTTAGAGGCAGTGTCTGCAGTCCATCCATGCTCTTCTGAAATCAGAAGAAAGTCCCATAATATGGACTCAAAGTTTTAGGAATTCCACCAACATACCCAACATGTATTCGTTGGCTAATCTCAAATTCAGCAGCAAGTTGCATAGATCTTTATCATGATTATTCATCAAGCAATCTTTTAGAGATTGGAGCCAGAAACGTTGTGCCTTGGCCACTGATGGTCCTGCCATCGCTGCCCTGCAATGGAATCTGGCAGCTTGAAAGGCCCTTCTGCAGGAAGTTTCCTCTCTTTTGTCCATCATATCTTTCAAACCAGAAAGACTCACCAATGGGAATCGGTCTTTTTTGGACAGCTGTGCTACCTGGATGTCAACCTTTGGTAATTCCGCTCATTTATCTTCACCTTGAAGTTCAAAAATGTCTTTGAAATGCCTGGAGATGAAGGCTTTATTTTATTTATTTATTTTAAGGGTTTTTTCCATTCCCCTGTATTAGGTCTATTAGCTTTTGTTGTACAGCAATAGAAGAAGACAATCTCCACACAGCATGATATGCTGGAAATGTCTACGAGGAAGCAGAGTAATCGCCTGATGATAAATCAGATCTGGAAGAAGACCTCTTCTTCTGACCTTTGCTAATAAGTTCCTAAACCATCATATGTACACTGGAATTGGCTTTGCGCCAAATTGTCCTGGAACCAGGAGCGAAATGGTTGCATATCCCTTTGTTTGACTTTTCCAACATTACATATGAGCATTGGTTGCAGATTTTCTTTCTTTTGCCATCTGGGAGTGGCGTAGCACATTCACTGCAGGCCAGATGATTCGATTTAGAGGTAGCCTTTTTATAAGCAGGATTAGGCACTTTATCTTTGTCCATTCTCTCAGGAGATACAGGAGGACTAGACATTATACCATAAGACCCTGTTTACACGGTATAATCTGACTAGCATGCTATCAGGAGGAACTGCACGTCTTTAAATACTTTCAAAATGTGAAATTTGCGCCAAAATGTTGAAGTTCCATTTTGGAACTGCGCAGTGGATGATCAGAACTTTTGTGGAATACAAGGCCTCCAGTTGTGTGTTCCACTACTGTGTGCAGACGCAAGGCCTGACATCTGATGGGTGTTCCATTCGGAACCACCTCTTCCTGCATGCCGGGACCAACACTCCGCTTCAAAGGAGTCATATCAATTTCGCTGTGTTACCTCAATAGGTTAGAGTCGGGCCACTCAGCTCTCCAACCAAGCAGTTAATGGGACGAATCTCCTTGGCAACAACCCATGTGCCTCACCATTCTTAATTTGTTCTGTGCCTTTCGTACGTCAAGAAACGGGACAAGGAAGAACTGAAGGGGAGTTGTTTTTATACAGTAAAGTGGGATGGACATTTGTTTTAATTTACCTCTTGCAGATTCTTGTTCCATGGGGTAGTACATCCCTATTGTGTAATACCACCATATGCCAGAAAAACATCCTTTTTCGGTTACCCATTTTAATCTAAAATTTATCATAGTGGCATACTTAATTCAGGGTTTACATTTTACACATGCAATGGTACCGATGTATTGCTCAACACAAATGATTGAGGAGGAAAAAAAACAACAACTTACACAACTGATTTGACACCCAAAAAACCCACTATGCCTTTACCTGAGATCAGATAAATATTGCATGTGACAGTTTGTTTTTCAATTCAGTACAATTTGACAGAGTGAATAAACTCCTTTCTTTCTGTTATTGGTTAATGCTGTCAAGTATAAAATCTTTCAATAGAAAGGCAATCAAAAAAATTGAGATGCCTTTAATTACTCTCAGCAAATACAAGGGACGATGGATGGTATGTCAATTAGTTATACAAACTTATAGCTTGCTTCCATTCTTTTTGTGATCATTTCCTGACAGGTTTGATAAACGCTAAAATGGTTGCCTATCATTAGCGATTAAAGGCTGCTTCCACGCTACGCAAGTTAATGTTTAACAGCTGGCAATGCAGGCAGACCAAAGTTTTAAATGTCTCCCACAGAGATAAATAGGGAACAATAAATGCTAAGTAACACCTGGTGTCCGTGCTAGACGGTAAAAATGACAACGCCGGATGCAGTTGCTACCTCACCAAACATTACATGTAGCTCACAAAGATGTAAAGTGGAAAAGGCAATTAAACACACAAAATACATCGTAAATATTTAGAAAGAGTCACGGTTCAAGCAGATTGTACATACATAGAGAGGTTTTGCTAAATATGCCCCTGAGTACAGTCACACCTCCCTTCACTTGTAGGCCTGTGGTTAACGGCTGCTTTTTAAGAACAAAATGGGAAGAGGCGCTTCTTATTTTGAAACTAGGACCACATTGCTGCTCATGTATCATAGTGTCTACAATGCTATGAAAAGCATTCGATTGGATCACAGAACATCACCATAGGCAATGTATTGTATCTTAAAAATAAATAGTTATAACCAGGTTCCTTTAATTACATCTTACAATATCTTGGTTTATTACCAGGCTTTTATATCACAGGTGTTTAATAGAAAATGCCGGTCACCATAACAACTGCAGTTTGCTTTTAGAAAAGTTTGACTTCTTACCTGTGGTCTGCTCCCCATCTCCAATATTGAACGCAGACTGAAGCTCCTATGCTCAAGGTTCTGTCAGCTCACCGGAGTAAAGCCCTGCACTGCATAGCTAGCTCACGGATTGAGAGTGTCATCTGATCACGCTCAGCCAATGCGTTAACAGTCAGTGAGAGTTTCCATCTCCAAGTAAAAGGTCAAACTTAAAAATAAATAAATAAATCACGACTAATTACAATTGGCCCCATATCCACAAGAATGAGCTGTAGTGGTTATGGTGCTTCAAATATTCCTTTAAAAAGGTACCATTGAACACGTGCCAATTCCTCTTTAAACTCAATCTGTATGATGGTGTGGAACAACACTGCAAGGCTAAACAGTCAGTCAATCAAAAACCACAGGACACGTTTTTTGGGTTCAACATGGGTTTTTATTTATTTGAGGTACAAAAAAAAAAATGAAAATCAAAAGCGAAGTGAAAATTTTATGTGAGCAACAGAAGTGATACGAGAAACAAAACAAAACACGAGTAGTAACGGCAGTACCAACATACAATGCACTGTCCAAAATACAGCATAGAAAAGAGTGTGACTAGATAAGAAGATATGTGGACACCCATGTTAAACAGGTCACTGTCCCATAAACCATTGTTTGTGTACCAGGGTTTAGGCAAATCCTTTCATACCATAACATGCCTAGCACTCACTGGTCAGTAAGGGTTAAAGACACAAATCAAGTGGGCTGTTCATTTCCTGCCCGTGGCTTGCAAGTGTAAGGAGATGTGCTTTGCAGAGGAAGAAAAGAGAAATTATTTCATAGATGCCAGAGAGGTAAGGAAAACATTCTGTGCCCCTTTGGCACATGGAGATTTAAAGGAGATCAAGGAGAGGATGGCCGCTGTGCTTTAAAAATAAACAATGCAATACACTTTGCTAACACGCACGCATACATCTCACCAGCCCTAAACAAGACCCCAAGTGGAACTTGAAACTAAAACAAATAGTTCAAGGAAAATACACATTTAAATACAGGTTAATGCTGCTTGTGACTACAATGAAATGGAGATTGTCCCAGGGCAGTGAAGGACAACGAAGATGCTTGATAACTACAATTCTGTTTTGCTCAGCCAGCTAAAGTGATTATACCCTAAGCATCATCGGAAAGAATGTAGCTCACAAAGCAACTGGACCACACCGAGCCACAGCTGCCCCAAGGAGTGGGATGTAAATGGCTGAATGGTTCTTAGCAAAGGTGAACAGTCCTTACATTTTAAAGGAAGTTTAAGACCATACACTGTGATCACTCCGTAGAAATGCAAAAATCGGTATAAACAGGTTCGAGATGGAATGACTGCACAAAATAGGAACAATCAAATTATACTGGCCTTCCAAAAACAAATGATGCCTCATAAAAAGGGGAAAATATAGGCATTACATGGCATGATTTATTAAACCTCGAAGTTCACACCTCAATATAAACTTTAAAGGAAAATTGTTAGCATCATAACCATCGCAGTAAATTGTAGTTGGTATGGTACCAGGACAGCCATGGTGTCCTCCCAGGGTAAGTAATTCATAGTTTGACTTTTTGACAACTTATGTAAGGTCCACTGGCAACCCCCTTCTCTTCAGATAGTTGACTCCACTGTGCCAAGCCCTGCCATTGACTGTGCTCAGTATATAGCTTAGCTCAATGCATGGAACTTCTGGCTATAGCAGAGGTGGCAGCAGGGGCTCGGTGGTAAAATGGTTCTTAAACGGTTTGACTACTTGCCATGAGAGGGTGTAAGGACATTCTATGCACAGCTTTCTACAGTGGTTATGGTGCTTGGAGTGTTTCTTTAAGGTGCGGGTAAAATATACAGTGACATTTGAGCATTTGGCAATATTTGAGGGAAAGTAACAATACAGTGAATAACATCATAATTGCATATTTAAAGGATAATTGTAGCAGTATAATATTAAGAGGTGACGTGCCTGCTGTATTGGTTGTTTAAAGCCACCATAAACGTTATATCGTGGAGGATAAATGCAGCAGGTTATTGTAGTTTTTCCTGTACTGCCTTCCTTATTCATAAGTGAAATCAGAGGAGAGAAACAGGGCAGAAAGCGCGAGTCAACACGCCTGTCTTGTAAAACTATTACATTTTGAGTAGAGACTCCAACCCGCTGAGCCGAGCAGTCACGATAATCAATAAGAACAATGTGTACATTACTAATTAATAAACGATCATAGATGATTGGCAGAGACAGGGTAATGCAGACACAATCAAATATAGTGATAAAGATTACCATGATAAACATTTTAGGAATAAAAAACATTTAGCTGCAAGCATACAATTTTAGGAGACATAGTTACTAGGCTCAGTCTAAACCGGACAATCAGTGCATGTTGGAACTATAGTGTACATTAAGGTGTATAAATAAAGATAAATGGCTAAAAAGTTTTAAGTTTACACAAAAAAAAAAGGAGGTATTAATTCACCTCCCAATAACTCTTATCGGTACATAAATGATCATGGAGTGTATAAAAGTAAAAATGACCCGTAATCTTGTTTTGGATGTACGGACGTAAAAGGTGTACTTTGTCAATAAATTTACTTTGATTTAACATATATTAATGAGTGGGGTATATCAGCAACAGTGTGGTTATGGCGTGCATTTTAGAAGGGGAAACACGTTTTTTCAGTGATTCTCTAGAACAGTTGTTCCCAAACCAGTCCTCGTAGGCCACCAACAATCTAATATTTATGTATTTCCCGGTTTAATTCCAATGGAGAAACTGACAAAACATGGACTATTGCTGGTCTGGAGGACAGGTTTGGGAATCACTCCTGTAGACAAACCGATAGCAGAGGGATACAAGGAATATATCCATTCCCCGGAAGTCAAAAGTCATGGAGGAGTTATTGTAAAGGAGCAGAGATCTCACTGCAATGGAATGTACAGTGAATTAAAAACACAAGCAAAAATGAATGAATGAATAACTGTACCATTTAGCAATGTAAAGGGAATCTCACATTTTATAATGTCTTATTTTTTTGAGGGATATCAACCACTCAGCCAGCGAGATCACTGAGCATCATGTGATATTTAATTTAATAAACATGTCAACACTGTTCTAGTCACACAAGGTAGAGTAGTGGGGGCATTATTTTGTTAGTATTTTGAATCAAAATACTTGTAGTAGTTGGCTGTACAGTAAGTGCCCCCCTCTCCTAGTTGCCTTGCAATGTTCAACTATATGTGAAAAGTAAAGTGTAAGCGCGCATAAGGACAGTCATCATGCAACAACTGTTTAAGGTAAACCACTTTTTGAGTATCTGTCGTCTTCAGCCAAACCTGGATTTTGGCAAGACAGGTTACAGCATGGTTTTAGCAAAGAAAAGACAAAATGGCTTTACTAAATGGTTGAATAATATGACCCGCAACAGTGTGTGAGCAGAGAGTTTGGCAGTAACAGTTAACAGATTTTTTTTTTTTTTCTGTTTAAGATTCAACACATGTTCTTCGTGTATACTAAAAGTAATAAAAAAGTTGGAGAAGGCTCTGACACGGGTCACTGATGGGAACACATTCCCAATGAGCCCTTTTAGTGCCAAGTGGGGACCCACCACAAGGAATAAGAGATTGTCATCTACCAATCCAAACAGATAAAAAGGAACTTCACAAATTCCACTTTCACAATTAAAAAACGTTCATAAAGATCAAAAGGAATAGATATATTATGCAAACACAACCGTGTCACCACAATATGCATTATAAAAAGATGGCACTGCTGCACAAGGTAAGCTGAGCATAGGAGGAGTATGTGATTTATTTCCCTGGTGTGCAAAGACAGACTGCCCACTTCTCCTGCACCAAAATACAAAAAAAAAATAGTCAAAAGCCCCCTCACTATGCCATCAGTTACACCGCACAGACTCAAACTCTAATGAAGCACTAAAATAAAAATAATAAAAATATGTAGGAGGAGCAAGTCACGAAAACACCATCCAGATTAGTTCCAAAAATAAGGCATAGCCAATATGTTGTTCTCAGACTTAACTGCACGCCCCATTATGCTCAGCTAGCTAATTGCAGAGCAACAAGCAGGCTGGAGCGCTAAAGGTTTGTTACTGCTCCAAAAGAATTTCTGCAGAATAAAACGCCGTTGAGTATTAGTCGTTATCATGGTTAAAATGGTATAAAAGAATATACAATATACTATAAGCTATTACATTCAAGAATAGGAAAATGTGAGGTATCATTACCAGGTACAATAATTACCAAACCTCTGGTTCATGAATTGGAGATAATCCGTATTACGGTTTAATAAAGAAATCTCCAAATATCTGACTTTTCATGATGCTTAAGAACTGAATTTAGAACTACTGAAGCTACAGCTATAACATGCTGCTCAGACTGGACCAATGGATTTGCTTACATTTTTACTGTCCAACACCGTTTTGAAAGTGTCGGAGTCATAAAATTTCTTTCCTATTCTAATAAAAGGTTCTCCCTGGACAATTCCGTTGGTCAGATAAAATGTCTGGGTCTGTGAAGTCTTCAGATGTGGAAGTTGCAGGTCAGAAATATCATACTGCAACACACCAGGCTCTGTTTGGACTGCAGTTCCCATGATTCTTGGTCAGTCAATGTCTGTCATGTATTATGGAAATGTTCGTTTAACAAATAGCAGGGGAGCGGAGAAAAAGTCTGACATCACTGTTGAAAACCAGACGAAGAGCTATATTTTGGCTATTCGTGCATCTGATATACAAAATCTGGAATGGAAATGACTCCCCTTGTATATTTCAGATGTAACCGAATGGGTCCCGTGGTACACAATATAGGATAAACCAGTAAATAGAACACAGGGAAATAGAAAGAGAGAGAAGCATGGCAAGGATTATATGTCTTGTACATAAATCTATATTCAGATATAAACACACAAGCCTTCTGGGACAAACAGCCCAACTTGGAAACTGTCAGAAGACTTTTTATACCTATTACAACAGTTGGCACTGTTCACAGCAACCCTGCACTTATATGCCGGCCTATTACCTCCTAGTGGGAACAATGGCACGTTCATGTAGCAGATATATAGATATGCATGACATCATACAACAGAGAGCAGAAGTAAAAAACATTAAAAAGGGAAGTGAGCACTGGACGGGAGGAGACACCATTGGAATTAGCAGCTCTCCAAAAACACACACACCACAACACACCACCTCAAACTCAACAACTTGCTCTTACACAAACATCGCTGGGGAAATGAAAGTGCCAACAGCCTGCCAGAGGCATTAGCAGTCACCAAACCACACACACAACAGTTACAAACACACAGCTGGTACACATTGGAAGGGTTTTTGTGCTATTTCGAATTTGGAGATCCCAGCTCCAACGTGTCAGAGAGATACATGCAACATGCGCTCATGGGCATTGGTAAAAGACAGTGCTGTGGGAGAGGAGGCTGTGCGAAGGCGGTATGGCAGTGGTGTTGTGTTCCAGCAGGATTGCCTCCGCTCAAGGCTGAGGATCCACAAACAGCTCCTTCTGATTGTCTAGTAGGAACTTGGTAAAAGTGTTGATGGGATTAATGGCTTTCAAAGTCATGGCTACATCTTTTGCCCACAGTAGGTTTGGACCAAAGACCACGGCCAAGTTAGTGTTTGTCATCTTATTTTCATCACTGCGAGCAGACACCTAGAAAATGAGGCGACAAGTTAGAATTCTGAAGCCCATGTGCAAATCTATTAATCTTCCTCACGACATCACCATACGAACCTGCACAAGGAACGCGGAGAGGAATTGCAGGACCTCAAAGTTCTCTGGTGGCAAAGTCTGCAGAATTTGCCGAGCTGACTCCACCCGCTTCTCCTGTTCTATACCTGAGGACAGAAAATACATAAATCATTAACGGTGAGACAAATAATGTGACTTGACGTGTAGCATTCACAGGCCAGAACACGTCTCCAATAAACGAGAAAGGCAACAATAAAGCATTTGACAGTATGTCAAGGTCTGACCAGGGAATCTACTCGTTTCCTTACGAATAAGACCCAGTAGGTTCAAACGTTGTAAAGATTTTTGGTTCTCTTGTTTCTTTGTGTGCTCAGCAAGTCAATGGTAAACAAAATACTTTAACAGCCACCTTGCTAAAGTTGAGTACTTCTTTGGTGTCCATTTTTGTG
This sequence comes from Pelobates cultripes, assembly GCA_933207985.1. Classification (NCBI taxonomy): domain Eukaryota; kingdom Metazoa; phylum Chordata; class Amphibia; order Anura; family Pelobatidae; genus Pelobates; species Pelobates cultripes. Next base: position 108,017,299 of record OW240923.1, read on the forward strand.
CAGCATTTGCAAGGAATTAGCTAATTTTCCAAGCTAGCGGTAATGAGAGACATGTGGTGTGTCATTTGCAAAAGATATGCATTAGAGATCTAGTTTCATCCTCAGGTAAAATATTAAGAATTGAGTAATGGTGTAGAACATGTAATTTAAAAGACATTTAAGCATTGGCTGCCTTCCACACGCTGGTTCGTGTATTATTACGTTCGTGTAAATATTGTTATTTACAGTGAACAACGTTTCCTTCAGAGCAAGGTAAACAAACTTACTGGAGAACGAAACAACGTAGCTGTATAGGTTGTAAGTCAGCAGTGGTTCAGGCAGTTCTCGAAGAAAAGTCTTTAGTATGACAGCAGGAAGGTGGACATCCTCGTAGTCATGGAAACTGAATTGAACGCCTGGTGAGTCAACGATTAATAAAGTTGAAGGAGGAAAAACCATCAGACAAAACCATTTCAAGCACATGTTGTGCATCTACATCACAGTGACATTTTGTAGATCCCTATGCATTTAGAATAAAAGGTACTGCCTTCAAACATTATGGGATCACATACTTGCAAAGAAAACGAGCATTACTGAAGACGAAATAAACATCCAACATTATATTCCGTTTACACGGAATATTAAACTGTGACAGTTTCAATCGAGTTCTATTTGAGACTACGTAGCCATTACATTATCTTGCGATCCATTTAAAATTTTAACAACGTCTTTAGGGATATTTCATGACAATTCCAACAGTGTGGCTTTAAATAAAACCAACTAAACAAAATGAAGTATTGGACATTTAACTCCCTGACAATTATAAAAACATTTAAATATGTAGACGTTGTTGTGATATTTAAAGGAACACTATGCGGTCAGGAACATGTATTCCTGACCCTTTAGTGTTAAAACCACCATCTAGCCCCTGTGTCCCCCCTTGCCCTCCCTAAATATAGTAAAATCTTATTTGTATTCAAGCCTGCAGCTGCTGCTGGCTCTGCCCCTGATTTGCCTGCTTGGCTGACATCAACAAAAGTGATTCTCTGAGCCACTCACAATGCTTTCCCATTGGCTGTAGTGCTTTTCACTAGGCTTTAATGTAAACACTGCCTTTTCTCTGAAAAGACAGTGTTTACAGCAAAAGGCCTGAAGGTAATGATTATACTCACCAGAACACATACCATAAGCTGTAGTTGTTCTTGTGACTATGGTGTTCCTTTAAGGATCCCAGTCTTATTACAGCGACTTGATGGTTATCACATAAAACACTAGGTTACTAGCACACTCACTCACCCATGTTATACTTCTGCTGCACCTCTCGTACCACTTGAGTACTTGCTGACCTCCGAAATATCCCTTCGGTGCTCAGAGCTGTAGAAAGAACAAGAATTGTGGATGTGTAAGCAAGTTACCTCTTTATTATACCAGATATCACTGGAGTTCTGGAAAAGAGATTCTGGGACAATGCTCTAAAAGGGGAGCAATCAGGTGATCAGGTCACTTGTAGAACATTGCCAGACAATTTCTATAGACCGCTAAAGAATCCAAAATATTATTTATTCTGTATTACATCCCCAAATAAGGCAGGCTGTATCTAGAAGCTGTATTGGGTTTCTCAGAAAATAAAAACAAAAATTTAGTTTATATTAAATTTCACAAATAATATTTTCAGAAGACACAATAATTGCTTGTTTGGGGCAATAACAAGCAGCTCAAAATATTTCAATCTTTATTGGATGTGAGTAAAGTACAGCTAGTTGAGGTGTAATATGTCAACTAGTGAAAAGTCCTATTTCAGTCATTTTTGCTTTAAAAAGAAAAACACTGAGCACATGATTGATTTATAACATTATTTGAAGTGCATTATACACTTAACTTTTTTCACTTGATTGATTTAATTGTAGAAATATGTGATGTGTAATAAATGCCGATTAAGGTACGTCAGATCTGTATTACCAACTTCTCTTAACTAACAAAATTAATCTTTGTTTTAAAACTGGTTTCAATATGCTCTGGGTACAATTTCATGTTTGTTTGTTTGTTTAAAACTCATATCTCCATGAAAATCTGTTGCCAGAGGTGTCCTAACAGACTGCTGGAGGAAAGGATCGCCCTGATCTCTGATATTCTTAGTATAATGTAAGCTGTCAAAACATCCTTAGCATTGCAAAAAAACAAAATCAGAAACAAAACGTGATTTATTCTCCAACTGTTGAACCTTAAAAATAAGATGTAAAAGCAAAACAATGAGGTCTATACTAAAACCAAGGGAAAAATATGCGTAAAACAATGCTTAAGCGACTTCATTGAGGAATGCATGCTGCTCACATGAATAAGCATGCAGCTACCTGCATCAGTATTGGTAAAGTCAGCTTCCATTTAGGAGCAAGAGGAAGCATTTCTTTTGTGATGTGATCTCCAGTGAGAACACGTTTTGAAGTTGGAGAAGTGCTGGACACATATTTTTATGGGCATCAGCGATGGGGAATTTCTGGGACAGTAAACGTTCCAAATGAAGATGAGACACGCCAAACTCCAATTTAGGATTTTCTAGTCCAACAGATGCAGCAAAACAATAATTAAAGTCAGTTTAGGGGAGTGAGAATGGACTGCCTTATTACACTTAACAAGAACGCTTTTCCTCCCAACACAGATCTGACTTAATCTTACTGAATTTAAAACCGGACTGAACCAGTGGACCTAAAGAGATACCTGGCTATCTAAGTGACGGTGATACTTACCTGCAACGAGGGGTCCTAGGCTCCTACTTTCTTTGCTTGTTTAGTGAATAATACATCGGGTCACACTGTGCTTGCATGCACACACACCTTGCATGTCTTTCCTCTTGTAGAATAAGGCCAGATCTTTTGGAAGAGCATTCAACAACTTGCAGCATGAAAACCATAAAAAAAAAACAAAAAAAAAAAACAACAAAACAAAAAAAGGTCACATCCCACAGACCACAATGAGACTCCCGAATGGTGGACCCTCTTCTTGGTGTATAGTAAATTTATCTAAAATGTGCAGTTCCAAGATCTTGGAAGGTATTTTTTAATGTATTTATTTTGCATCATTATTTAATGTATAAAAAAAATAAAAAAATAAAAAAATAAAAAAAGACTATTTGCGGCAAGCATACTTCGAATCTATACGTTGTGCTGGTCACTGCTCTAAGGCAGTGGTTCCCAATCCAGTCCTTTATCAGTATCTCGACCAAAACAGGACTGGGTTTGGAAGCACCACTCTAAAGGAAACACACCCAAAGTGCTGTCACAATACTTCATAGTACCCGTTTTCCTTGAAAGTTTAACATATTGAGAGTTTAAAAAAAAACAACAAAAAAAAAAAGCTGTCTAAAAGTACTAAATAGACAATCACCATGGAAACCAGCAGACACATTCCATTGGTAAATCTAATCTGCAATGTGCTCCTTTTTTGCCCCATTTTAAAGATAGAATACCTTGATAAATCTCCCCTCTGTATTTTGGTATAAAAAATAAAATAAAAAAAATTATATATATATATATATATATATATATATATATATAAATATAATCCAAGTAGAGAGCACTCTGGAGTCTATCAAAATAAACACTGCTTTATTGTGCAGAATACAAAAAATGTCGACGTTTCAGTCACAATAGACTTTTCTCTTGAGAAAAGTCTATTGTGACTGAAACGTCGACATTTTTTGTATTCTGCACAATAAAGCAGTATTTATTTTGATATAAAACGAAGACTCCAGAGTGCTCTCTACTTGGATGCTATATTTTGGTCAGAGATTACTTGCACCGGAGGAAGGAAAAGACTGGGAACATTGAGTGCTGGGACCTGGGAAAATATATATATATATATATTTGACAAAATTTTATTCTCTAATTAGGGTGGTTTTTAGGGATATATATATATTCTTATATAGTTAATTCTAAAAATGCCACATTGTAGTGCTTTGAAAAATCGAGTTCCAAAATTCAGGCTAAAATAACCAAGCAGTGACTCTTCTCTCACACTCCGCCCGGTGTGAGCTTCAGACTGTGCTGTATCTAGTGCCAATCAGAGCGTTGACGCGGGTTACGATAGCAATGCTCAGTCTTCTGAACATCGCGAGATACAGCACAGTCTGCAGCTCACACCCGGCGAAGCTGCAGACTGGAGAGAAAGTACCCAGGACCACCAGAAAAAAAATAAAAAAATAAAAAGGTATTTCTAACATCCACGGTCATTATCTCCCTCAGTCACTGTCACCAGTCACCCCTCCATCAGTAATTGTCACCAGTCACCACCTTCCTGCCACCAGTCGCTACCTCCCTCACTCTGTCACCAATTACCCGTCACCCCCTCCCTCTATCACCAGTCACAACCTCCCTCAGTCACCAGTAGCCCCCTCACTCTGTGACCAGTAGCCCTCTCCATCAGTCACCCTCTCCATCAGTCACCAGTAGCCCCCTCACTGTCGCCAGCAGCCCCCTCCCTCAGTCGCCAGCAGCCCCCTCCCTTACTATGTCACACCCTCACTGCGCCACCAGTCACCCCCTCCCTCACTGCCACCCCCTCCTTCCCTCATTCTTCCACCTGTCACTCCTTCCCTCCCACCCACGCTATGTCACCCCCTCTCTCCCATGCTCTGCCACCAGTCACCCCCTCACTCTGCCATCCCTATGCCACCCCACAGTGTCCTACCCATATTACATCCCTATCAGCCCACACTATGTGCCCTACACACACACACACACACTACATCCCTAGCCCACCCCACACTATGTGCCTTACACACTCTACATAACCTACAAACATACAAACTACATCCCTATCCCACACCACATTCCCTACACACACTATATAACCTACACACATACACACTACATCCCTTTCCCACACCTCACTATATTCCATACACACACTACATAACCTACACAAATCATTTGGGGGGAAAAGTCATTTTCGGTTTTGGTTTTCGGCCAAGGGCATCCTGAATTTTCAGTTTCGGACCAGAATTTTCATTTCGGTGCATCCCTAATTATGGTACTTAGTAAGTAACCCCACAGGGTTAATCGTGTACCTGTAACTCACCATTTTCCAGCAGGTAAGATATGGTTTCCTGAATAACCTGCGGTATCTTCTCGTTATCAGAGCGCTTATCTTTTAAGCTGTGGGGCGAGAATGAAGGAGGGAGGTAATTAAAAGCAAGGATAAAGAGGCAAGGAAGATTTGCTACAGATATCCACCAGGTACTCACTGCTGCAGAGAGACCCCAAACTGCTGGTTTGGTAATGGAGGACGCGGTGGGGTAGTCTTTACCACAGGTGTCGGCGTTTTCAAGTTGGCGCGGATGGTCTCATCATACCTGCAGAGGTAGAGGGGGATATACACTGTGAGATGTGAAATAAAAAACACTGGTCTCTAATTACGTGGCTGCTATGTTTTAATCACCATCATTTCAGAAACACTGTGCTATTACTTAAGAATTTGTGCCCCGGAATTTTTCCAGCATTATTACTTGAGTATTTGCTTAGGGATTCCCAGCTGCTCCAGCTTCATATGCTCTTCTAGGTCACTCAGATAATTTGCGTAGAAAATCTTTCGGCCAAACTTGAAGCTGTGGAAATAAATAAAATGTTAGCAAGAGGAGTTTACTCCGAGCGAGAAGAGACAAGGAATATGTCCATCTCTGAAACACAATGTTTCTTTGAGTAGATTTGTTAAAAGGGGACTTTTCCCCCCCCGATACCTAAAGTGAAACGGTCATCCACGGATCCTTGTCACCTTTCAAATGTTTGTTCAAAAAAAAAAAAAAATCATGGTGTTTATTATGTTTGCAAAAGTAACTCCAAAAAGGCAGTGCCACAATTCTAGAGATATTACAAGCGTTAGGCAGGGACTCTTCGATCTCCGCAAATCTCTTTCTTACGAACAGAGAAATGTATCTCACCTCTTTATTGGAAGTTACTAAGTGATTGCCTTACATGACAAATCTTCCAAATAAATGTACGTTTACTTGAGTCCAGAGAATTTAAACTGGGGATAAAAATAAGTAACGACCCCAGTTATTAACACTATCAATAGAATACAAACAATGGCCACGTTTATGAAGATACATTTGCCAAGGCAAGATAGAGCAGCAATCAAAATGTTCTAAACCAGGAAGAGGCTCCACCAATTAGGAGCCACTAATCCTGGTCTGATTCCCCCCGCACCTCCATGTTCTATAAACCCACTGCCCAGCAGTTCAGCCCCTCGGTAGCAGATGCACTCATTACTCAGGACTGAGTGGGACTCCTGAATAAGCAGATACCACGTCAGCCACGAGCATATTCACAGTTCGGTTCTAAGTTATGTGAAAAAGAACATGTTCAGGAATCTTCCGAGCTGCCCACATTGCAACTAAGCAGCTGTAACTTGGGTGCTCTCCAAAACAGGAGGGAGGAGGTGAAAAAAGTGATTAGCAAGAGCAATACCAGTACACTCTTTAATGGTAAAAGATGAAATAATATTCCTCAGGCCTATTGCTGCAGGAATAGCAGTGGCATTCAGGCACCATAAACTATGCAATAACCAGAGAATATGTTGTGCTTTGTGTGACCCTTTTACAAACATTTGAGTCTGGCACCAAATTAGTTAATTCACGGCTTAAATTTTTAAATGCCTTATATCTGTTTATGTTACGTTCCCCCTCCCCCTTTTCTTTCTGTACAATTTTTACTTTCCATGATTTTTATTTAGTTTTGGAAAGGGACTTAAAACACAATGCACAATATGGTTAATTAATCACTAACCCCTGCAAGTCTAGACATTCCATGAGGTCATCACACTCATGTCCTTATAAAACCTGTGTCAGCATGGGATGTACTGCTAACTTAGCATTATCCACTCGATAAAGTAGAGGTATTCAATTACCAGATGTTCAGCCAAAACACCCATAATCTATTCCACAAAAAAAAAAAAAAACCACAGCAAATGGTCGGTTATTGTTCTCGGAATTTGTAGTTTGAGGAGGAACTGGAGGTCTGGAATTTGGTCAGCCCTGCTGTAAAGTTGTACATGAAAAGGGTGTTCTACACCGAGACTGGATTTTTTTAAAGCACGTGATTACTGTGATGGCATTCATCCTCAACCATTAAACCAATAACACTTCATGAATCCAAATTCCCTTGTTAAAGAGTCAGCCACAGAACTATACGTAACTGGCATCACTGCAAAGTGTATGACGCTTAGAGCACCCTGAGCCCACGGTTGGCAAACAAGCAGCCTGGAGAACTTAGTTCCCTTTGGCTAGGGGTGGGCAAATAGTAGATGCCCAGATATTCTAGAACAGCAACTTTCATGATGCTTTGACATTCTAAAGGCTGACAAAGCATTACGGTAGCTGGAGTTCTACATCATCTATTTTTTGCCTTTTATGTAGACTGAACCCATTTCATCTCGATTATTAAGCAACGGTTGGCAGTGATTTGGGAAGGCATGAATGGAGCTGTAGTCCTACAACAGCTGTAGAGTAACTTTCTGCAACAATCTCACATTAAATGTAACAGATATATTCCTGGTTTGTACCTGATAATAGGTTTAAACAGGATCAGCAATGTTTTGATGAACATGGTAGGGTGGACTATGTACAGAGCTTTGATATTTTTCTTGTACCTGAGTAAACAGGAAAAGAATAGAAGGTTAATACATCACATTAAGGAATGAAAGCAGTACGAGCAGTACGTAAACCAATGATGATTTAATTGGCAGGGAAGTGGTAAAGCAATTCTTCTATCAATCGAAAAGATAATGGGAAGTTGTCTAATTTACTAAGCGCTATTCTCATTTGAACTATGAAACTCAGAGAGTTATGACATCCTGTATGGCAGTATCTATTAATTAAAGGGACACTGTAGGCACCCCAGACCACTTCAGCTAATTGAAGTATTCTGGGTGCTGTGACCCTTTTGCACTTATGTTTACATTGCAGCTCTAAGTCAGCTCTAAGTCTGACAGCCAGACAAAGTTAAACAGCCACCAGAGGGCTTCCGGAATTCACACTGACTTTTGATCCATTATCGGACGCTAGTCGTCCTCACAGACCTCCAGCGCCAGATTTTCCCCATAGGAAAGCATTAAATAATGCTTTCCTATGGGGAGGTCTAATGCGCGTGCGGCCATTGCCGCGCATGCGCATTAGGTCTCCCCACCGGCTGTAGTCGGCAGGGGAGGAGCATGGGCAGAGCCTGACCCAGCCCCGAGGGAGATCAGCGCTGGATTCAGGTAAGTGGCAAAAGGAATTTTAACCCCTTCAGCCCTGCGGGAGGGGGGCACTCCAGGAGCCTATAGTGCCAGGAAAATGGGTTTGTTTTCCTGGCAGTAAAGGATCCCTTTAAAGAGAAACACGGTTATCGGCAATTTTCTATCTTTCTATTGATGCAGGTTCTCACAGAAATAGGCATCGACTTTGTTTGAACCAGCATCAGAAAAAAAAAAAAATATATTTTCAAATAATGTATCTACAAAAATACCCGTAGACTTTAATGGTGAATTCTGTAAATAACTGTGAAAAGGTTTTTTTTTCTAACAGATTGGAATAATTTCTGATGCCGATTCAAATTAATTAAAATTGATTTTATAGTTAGAAAAGAAAAATAACTTTTTAAACAAACTCCACAAATTCCGTTTCAACCCTACCCCCTCTGCCAGAGGCCCCGTACTCCATTATCCTTTCACACTGAAGACTCTGAAAAAAGTATTTAAAAAAACAAACAAAAAAACACCCTGCATAACTTACTTCATCATAGCCAATACCTTTCCCCCCAAAACGTGTGGGTGCATGTACTGTACCTTTAACAATCATGTTAGTCTTTTCCAGCAAACACAAGTTGTGAATGTCTTAGATTGTAACAAAGAATTCTCACAACCTGGGTCTTACTGGCTACAATAAAGGAGTTGATTCAAATTGCTCTCCTACAGTGATCTTTATCAGGTAAATACTGAGGAGTTTATTTACAGATTAGTGAATTCAATGCAGAATTGCAAGTAAAAAAGGTATTTGTTTTCTGCAGATTAGATGCAGATCAAGGATTACTGTGAATATACAAGAGTATGGTGAGTGCTAAACTCTGCTCTGTCTAGGGCCCCAGTTTGAGTAACAACTTTCCTATATAAAGCCAAACATTAAAGGGACACTACAGACACCAAAACAACTTTAAAATTAACTGTCATAAAAAGCAAATACATTATCACTAAGCAATTAAAACAAGTGGCAATGTCACAGATGGGGGTTTTGCAGAATTCGCAAAGTGCCCCAAAGGTGACATCGCTGCTCGGGGTCCGGTGGCAGAGGGGGCAGGTAATGGTGAGATTACTTACCTGGATTTGTCCCTCGTGGGCGCCTCCATCTTGGTTCAGTGTGGTCCTCCTTTGCACTGATATCAATGCTGTAATCTCTAGCATGAGCAAGAGTAGAGCATTGATGTCTATGGGGAATCCCACGAGATCCTCTATAGACACAGACAATTTACTTAGGCTCTGTCTTGTGTCAAGAAAAGTCAGGCGGAGGAGAAATACAGAGACAAAATGGTCCATACTTTGCCTCTGTATGTCTCTTGACTGTGTTTGAATTTCAGTAAAAGATTCGATGTTTGAGAATTAAATACTCATTTTTCTGGGGTAGACGACAGTTCAGCTTTAAGTTTACTGGGGATAAAATATGTAAATTTATTCGCTCAAAATGTGACAAAAACTAGACATGATAAAACATTAATCTTAGAGATAGTACTCTAAGGTTAATAAAATCAGGGGATCTTATTTTTATCAAGAAGATCCAATAACGTGTTTTGTAAGAATCTTTCCCAAATCTCCTCCCCTAGGGTTCAGTTTACAGAAAAATACATCATCTCCTCTGATGCAAGTTCTAAAATGTCTGGAGGCTGCGGTCTGTCCGGCCTTCGATGAGTCAATGCTGTTAATATGTTTCAGAACTCTGGTCCAATGTTCTTTTTGTTTTTCCAGTGTACAGTTTCTGGCACAGGTTACATATACAGGTTATAGAAGACTCCTTTGCTAGTGCAGTTTATCAAACTATTATGGAACATTCTTTTTGCATAACTGATGGGGAAAAATGATTACCCTTCTAGAGAAATGCAACGTTTATATTTTGGAACTGAAAAAGGACTTAGCACAAGATAGATGTTAAAGCTCTAGCTCTCCGTGAGCTACATTAACATATTTATCAGCCACCTCTTGTTTGTATCTCATATGGCCTTTAATGACTGCACCTCATTTTAAGTCTCTCGCTCATCCCAAAATCCTCTATTTATGTGCGCCTAAAAAAAAAAAAAAATCAAAAAAAAAAAAATCATCCTTCTCTTTCGTTCTCCCCGGGTTTCTACCCTCTCACTCTAGGCTTTGTCTGTCTGTCTCTCTGCCCGTCCCTTCCTTCCATCCAGATGTCTCCCTCCCTGTCTTAGCCCAGCCCTAGATCATCCAGTAGCTCTGCGGTGTCAGCAGACGACTTGCACCGGCTGTTAGACCGTGCAGTGAGACTTACTTGCGATCAAACTCGCGGTAGGCATCTCTCAGCCACCCCAGCGAAGGCTTGTTTTCACTTGTTAAGCCATGGTGCAGGTAAACAAGTGTGTAATCGCTCTCCACATACTGATCCAGCGTGTGCTTGAGGTACCTACAGGAACAAATAACTTAAAGCATTTCAAATCCCCACTGAATAAAGAGAAAGGACAGAATGGGTAAAAAGCAGGTACTTTGTGCTTCATTCACTACATCAGGAAGTGTGGGAAACTGAAAAAGGAATCCAAAAAAAAAAAAAAGGCATTTTTGGCCTACAATTTGCAGTTCTTTGAGAATTCTCTCCAGTACAATTTGGTGATTAAATCGTACCCCACAGATCGATGAATAAAATCCACTCTGCATTCATAACTTGGTCACTGAATCCCACACACCACAATTGTATAGGCAATCCCTGAAATATGACAATTCCCATTTACATTATGCCTCTATTACATAGCTGATCTGGATATTTTGTGCCAGCCTCAGTTATTTAGCTTTGTTTCTTATAAAACAAAGTAAACTTTAACGTGTTGAGTGTGTTCAGGAAATAATCCATAGCCTACGTTTTCTATGTTTAACGGTTTTATATAAACAGAAGTACACTTTAGAACAAAGAATGTTAAACAAGTCTGTCAGTGTATAAGTTACACATTAAAAACAGGAAAATCAGGTCTGCTAATGAACCTAGAGTTGGGGAGAATTAACAAGTGTTCATAAAAATTGTAATATCCGTTTAGTGAATTAAACACCAAATTACTTGGATTCTATCTCAGGATACATTTTATCACTGCTGGTCATCTACTGCCGTCTATGGAAAAGTGAAGTTCAATTTGTAGAGTAGTGAGTGTATTTTACTGTGAGAGGGCTACTTACTCCAACAGCTTTATGTGATCAAGTTCATGACAGGGAGGCAGTCGACAGGCACTGAATACCACAATTTTACGACCATATTTGTCATCGCCTGTGGATAGAAGACAAGAGACATGTATCACACATCATCATGCAGTTTGGAAGGAAGCATGTGATCGAGGATATGCTGACAATTCGATCATGTTTTTCCAGATACATCAACCTCACTTCTACGTGCAAATAAGGTGGCACATGGGAACTGCTAAAATATGTGTGTACAGCGCCAAGGGCACATTATATAAACTGTGAAATAAATCCTTTGAGAATGTCCAGCAACCAAAGCAACGTGTGGGACTACAAAGGTTATAACAATGCCTAAAAATAGTATGCAATAAAACATTTTAAAGTAAATATGTGTCTAAAAATAAATTGTAATCCAATAAACAATTTAAAATCTAAAAATGCAATAAAGAAAAATGTGTTATTTACTAAACAGTGCTCAACACAATAATTAGACAACAAAACGGATTCTTTAAACTTAAAAACAGAAAGAAAAATACTACAGACCAGTTAAATAAACCAATTGAAATGTTTATAATCTAATTATCTTCTGTTATTATTTACTTGTATACCAAAAAAAATGTTCCCGTGGGGCTGCTTTACCTGCACGATCTTGGGAAAATCCCTCCCAGAGGTAAAGCAGCCCCACGGGAACATACATTGGAAAATCAGAAAAGAAAACCAGATAATAAGAATGAACAATGGTGTATCCCAATAGGGCTTTCTTTTAATAATGAACATAACATAAGGACAAGTGAGCTTACAATATAGCACCGTTTAGTGAATAACACGGCTTCTTTATCTGCGTTTTTGGGTTTAAAGGATTACAAATTTAATTTTACACACAGATTTACTTTTAAAACTTTTATGCATTACATTAGTACTGCTGCCCAGTAACATCTGGAAGGAAATCATTTAGTTAAAGGGACACTCGAGATGCATAAACCCCTTCATCTTGCTTTATGCCTGAAGTGCAAAAAGTGCAGATGTGAATAGAAATTTGCACATTTATAAATGAACCTTGTTACACCCCCTGGCTGTCAGACAACCGGTCCTGTTATTTCCGGTTTTGTTTGGTACAGTGAAGTTAAACTCAGGGGGCAGCATTCGCCCAGAGCACCTGCCTGGCAAAGATTTCTCATTGAGCTGCATTGGGAAATCTGTGATTGGACAGCTTCAGAATGTCTGGGCTGGGGAAAAAGGGGAGGGCTTGAAAAGGCTGCAGACAATAGAAGAGCTTTTTATATATACACCATAATGAAAAAAAATAATTAAATTATTGGAGGTACATCTACTTAACAGTAATATCTATTTATTTGGGCTGTGGAGTTTCTCTTTAATCAAGAAGGAAGTCTCAAAGGAGGTAATTAGACCTTTGAAATTATGGTTTTCCCTCTTGTATCTCATTTCTACACACTACAGGGCAGCACTTTCTGTGTACTGCAGACAGCATTCTGAATTAACGTGTGCTCACAAACAAACACATTGAGGATCTGGCAATTCTACACAAAGATCAAGATAAAAGTCATAGAAAGATCCACATGAAATGTTTCCACCAAAATCCTATATTATATTTAATATCGTTAGCCTCTGATGGACACAGTGTGGTTTGCGCAGTCACTGTAAAACCAGAGTATGAGAGACTGCGGGTGTAACGCCACTTTAAATACAAAACACTTGAGAAAAGGGAAACCTATCCAGAAACCATCAGTAAAGACAATGCTAGTAATCAGGAATCAATTACTTGCAGACAACAAATTAAAAAAAAAAAAAAAAAAAAGTTAAAAAAAAATAGTTTCCTGGCATGTTCCGATGTCTCAATCTATCCAGAGATTGCATGTGTTTGCCATAACATTCTTGTAGTTTAGGTGGCTATATAGCACATAAGCGATTAAACGTTTTTTGACGGGGACCCACATTATGTACATTACATTAACCTCGGGACCCATTCTGCAGTTTTAGAATTCGCTCAGTGGCCTTTTCTTCAAATGAAATATTATACATAAATTAATGCGAAACACCTTAATAATGCTCTTCTGACAAAAGAGAGTCTCCATTTCACTGGAGTAGACGGTGTTGCAACAGTAAATTATTGGGCATTGGCCTGGGACCTGATCAACAGTTTCCACCGTTAGGGAACCCACTGAAATGGTATGGGGCCCAATTCTGAGTCACAAACCCAAGAGTTAAGAATTACTGCACTGTATATTCTGTCAATATTAGTGTTGTTTTCACTAGTGCAATTTTTTGCAGTGGTTTGCCCCATTAACGGAAAACAGGATCAGGGTACTCCTCACATTATTACCACTATATGATACTTAGAGCAACCCTTTAACCTTTCATATCCGTCAACATTATTTTGTCTGTTGATTATGGTGACATATGCCTACTGTGCAATTGTAAACTGATACGGAATATGCTGGCACTATATAAATTAGAACAACAACGGATATAACATGCCCCCCGGTCTTTTCTGATTCTGAGCAAGCCAATCCATTAAACAGAGCACACAGGGGACTGTGCAGATTAGGAAATTTAAATACTTGGTGGACACTACATACAAACACAGCTGGTGATGACACAACAACACAGAGTGGAAGTGAAGAAACAGCCTTCAGCAGAAATGTCTGACTTTTAGTTTACTGCCTGACTCAAAAACCCACAAAAATGTTCACATGCGTCACGCACAGTTTGTGGGAGGTATATTCTCATCTCAGCAGTTTGAGATCTAATCTATAGGAATGATCTTTATTGGTGCAAGTTCTCCCAAAGAGGAATGGAATAAATACAACAAACATAGAATGATAAAAAAAAAAGACATATATACAGCCCATGCCAAAAAGCTTCAATAGTCACATAGTGGCTTTAGTGCTGTAGTCGACTGATGCGTTTCCTGTAAAAGATCACGGTATATATGTAGCGTGTAACACAAGCAACACTGGTGAAATTAAGGAAATAATTCAGCATATGTTGAAATAAATTCCGGCACTTAAGTGCGGCACTGTGTGATGTTGAAGGACATGCTGTGTATTCATCGGGAGGCTTTTAAAAACGGCTGTCAAACTTTCTTTCCTTTTAGGGAAGATGAACGTCCAATCTGCAGGCTCACAGCAGTCTGAGGTTGTGAGAAATGACTTTATCATCAGTCCCCTGAGAGCATGAAAGGCCACAGATATTAATAACCGCTAGTGAAAGGCGGCAGGATCCTTTAGTCTGGGTAGACAAATGTTTTTCAGATTAATCCACCCAGCGAATGTTTGTACGTCTACCTAAGCACAAACCTAAAGCTGCTAGTTGGTGAAAAATGCACCAGACTGTACAGAGAGGTTACAGACAGGGTTTGAGAAAGTTCTGGTCAATGCCAAAGCAATACTCGGCTAAATAAATAGAATTTTTTTTAGCTCTGATGTATATGAATACTAAACGTTTAATTTCAGACACACTTAGCAATTTTAAAATATGTTTCTAGGGCGAAGGTCAAGAAGTGTTCTGACTTAGTGTTTTGGTGGGGGTTATGAGGGGTCGTTGTAAACAATTAGAAGCACGGGGATTGTACTTCCATGAATAGAGTCTACAGAAGCGGTCTATAGTAGATGTGAATAATGTAAACTTGCAGCTGCAATGTGGATTGATACGCAGCCAAGTTACACAGTAATCTAGGTTGAAAAATGACTACGGTCCATCAAGTTTAACCTTTAAAAATACATCTTTTAATCCCGTTGATCTAAAGTGACAGACAGAAGCCAAGATATTTAGATTTCTTTGCCATATTTCCAAAAACCTCTCACTGCTGGGAAGATACTCTTAAACAACGAGCTTCCCGATCTTCTAGATAGATAGACAGAATCACCATTTATATTGGGTAATTAACTCACTCATGGTGCTATGCCAACTCTCATTACATTATACGCATAGCAGGTCACTAGTCACTAAAAGGGTTAAATGAATCAAAAATTTCCAACTAAAACAAAGCAATTTACTTGACATCAGCGGCAGAGCTCTTCTCAGAAAGTCAATATTTGGAAAACGTTGCCAGAGAGATGCTCCGCTATGTGATCTGCCCGCCGACATTTAATGAGCCAAGAGATTGAGCAGAATAAATATGTCAAATCCAAGAAAGCACGTCAGAAATGTCCTATTTGGCGTTTTCAAACCAAAGTTAAAAATAAATAAATATCAAGACTGGAAACCAGCAATAACTGAAGGGCCAAGGATCGATGCCCCCTTTATCAGGGGTGAGTGGGACTTTGGAAGGAAACAGTAAGTGATAACTCCGGGTGTAGACAACGGAAAGGAATTCCAAAGAGCCGTCCTGCAAGACCTTTAAACAGGTTACAACAAATGTTAGATCCCAAGAGGGAATGCTACCCATAATCAGAGGAGCACTATGCCATGTGTTTATATCCCAGGTCTGAATTAAAGAGATACGCGAGGCTGGGGTCAACATTCTTTATTGATTGTGTGTTAAAGCACATGCGTAAACAATAAATACAAAAATATAATAAAATACTAGAATAAAAAAGAGATACATATTGATTTCTCTAATACCCTAATCTTTAAAGCTTCTGCAATAAGTTCACAAGAAACCAGGAAGTCACTCAGACAGTCATGCACACTTGCCTTTCTACAGCACTACTAAGCTCCCAGAAACCCAAGTCATTTAAAGTCATCATTTACAGCAGTATTTTTGTGTCAAACATGGAAAAAAACTACAGATTGGGAGCAAGCAGCAGAGAGAGTGGGCTTATGGTGTAAACTAAATTATTAAGATTTGTTTTTTTTTCCCCTCTTAAAAAATAAATGTATTAACATAAAATAAAACAGTATGAAAGACTGTAAACTAACGCATAGCATGGCGTACCCAATTAATCCATACCAGGATACATGCACATTACTCTCGTACAGGCTTCCCCAAACTCCGGCCCTCCAGATGTTGCTGAACTACAACTCCCATGATTCTATGAATGAAATCGATAGACGGAGAATCATGGGAGTTGTAGTTCAGCAACATCTGGAGGGCCGGAGTTTGAGGAATCCTACTCCAGTATATGGAAGGAACCACCACATTTGCCAGCATGCAAAACAAGGCATGAATTTAGCATAGTAACAGGAGGAAACAAGTTATAAACAAGCAGGAACAAAGACACGTGTTTGGGACATCCCCAGCACACCTCTTAAATATTGGTGGCATTTGAGGCTTTTGGAGTCCTTGTTTGGGACACAAGATACATGTAACAGCCTGACAAAGGCGTCTGTTGGTAACCAACCCCTGACTGACTGCTGATCAAACTCAAAAACAAACTAGACTGTAACATGAATAAAATGACAGGATGCAGACAGGACAAGGAAAAAGGATTGACGCTTTAAATCAGGATCAGCTATTATGAGCTTATCTGCTACTTTTTTATTTTAATTACATGTTTGAATGACTTATAATCGTGGGATGTTAAAATAAGGAGAATATAAATCAGTACGTTACATTTGTACTAAAGACTTGAACAGGGCAAAATTGGGTTTCCCTATAGAGAAGTGTCTACGGGCACTTAATAGAAAACTGCCAGTGAATTAGTGAAATCTTTGTATATGTGAATCTGTATTATTGCACTCACATTAACATACTACAGCTCGCACAGGTCATGAAGATTGTTTCTCTTCTGATGTTACAGTGTGTAGGTGCATATAGCTGTATCACTGAAGCAGTATTGAATAATATAAAATGTGAAGATACAGGTGTCCTTACACCATGCCCTATGCAAAAATGAAAAGGTAAAAAAATGTAAGCACCATTATAAGTCCATTAAGGACCAAATGCTACACTTTGCAGTCATCACAATCCTACCTCTGTAAACACTATGTTGAAATGGAATGTTCCACTTCTACAGCTCTGTAAAGTCCTATGCCAATTTATTGAGTGGCAAATCGAGAACTCTGTGCCAAGTCACAAAAAAATTGTATAAAAACAAAATAAATACCAGCACTCTAGGCTTTCCATTTTATTGATTGTTAATCCAGGTCAACGTTTCAGCTCCCGATCGAAGCTTTGATCAGGACACACAGGAAAGCTCCGATCGAGAGCTAATTTATTGCGTGGATCATACCATTTTGAACCAGGTTCCCTAAAGAACAGATTGCTGCAATGACACGGACCACGATTGGGCGTTACGTGGTTAAACTGAGCAGATTGCACATCCTATGATAACATTATATTTCCTTTACCTAGGATTCCTGCCAAGCTCAATTTCAACCACTCCCAACGCCATGGGGAATGAGGTTTCGTGTGTGGAGTTTGACTTCCTACTTTAGATCAAAATACACTTTCACTGGTATCTGAAAATATCTGTTTCTACCCAACATTAGTGGATATTTTCAGAAAGTGCACAGGCTAGAAGAAAAACGTATGCAATCTAGAGAGGGAAAGGGGGAGAAGAAAAGTGAGACAGTTACATGCTGGGGAACGTACCTGCCACCTCTACAATCTGATGTCGTGCAATATCGTAATATGGGTCGTCCCATCGCAGGTGTGAGATAGGATCAGGAGATGGCTTGGAGTCTTCAGCTAAATAAAAACAGAAACATGTCATTTAAACAAGAAACAGTGAAGGTTGATTGCAGATAAGTGAAACTTTCTCAAATCATGTGGCTGTAAGTGCATGGAGACGCTAACTCCGTGTCACTGGAGCCTATTTACTGAACCACGAATAGCAGAAAATTGACAGCTGGGCTTGGAAATGTTAGGTTTAAAAATAACAGTGAATGCCTTATGTGTAAACAGGTGAAACGTCTCAATACCAGTGCAGTGAATGGGGAACTGTAGCCTTGTTCCCAGGTAAATGACTGGTAGCCACATGGGTTTTATTGAGTGGATACATACAGGTCTTGGCTTGGAGAACTAAACCCTGAGCTGTTTGGACACTGACATAGTCCCATGAAAAGCCACTCCCGGGTCCCTTTGGATACATTTCTACAACAGCCATGATTCACATTGTGTTACCTGTGAAAAGAAACAGTAAGCCAATCTATAATGCCAGGGAGGTATTTTCTGCATTTCTTACACCACTTATATTTACACAGATGAGTACTCTAACCTCACCACACTGTAGAGCAGGTGTAGACAAGCTTCAGCACATCAATATATTGTGGACTACATCTTCCATAATGCATCAATATAGATGTAGCCCTTAACATCTGGAGGGTGCCTACCCTTGCTGCAGAACTACAATTCCTAGGGAGCACAACGAGTCTTTGGCTGTAGGGTGCCACTGCCAAGCCGCAGTGTATTCATCATAAAACCTGCTCCAAGGAGCATTGGCACCCTTCAAACTCTTACCTCAATTATCACTGCTTTTGCAATACTTGACATATAGTGTTGGTCATTACCTGACTTGGGGAAGTCCTGTACATCATCTGAGGGCCAGTTCTTGTCATCCAGTGAAGCCAGTTTCAGTTGGTCTAGGGACTGACTGGTTTCATCTTTCTCCAAATCATCATGAAGATCTGACAGGGGATCTGAAGCCATTCTACTCCCTGTGAGAAGAGAAATGTGTCATTAAAATACTTTACAAGGCATCAGACAGAATGGGAAACTAAGCTCACAAACAATGTTAAAAAGCCACAACATACCAAGGCGAAACACAATCCCAAACAAATAAAGGAGGGAGGGGGGGGGAGAGAAGGAGAGAGGAGAGACACTGTATCTGTAAATATGTTAAATAAAAACAAAATTAAAACATTAATTATTAAGACAATGATACAAATTACATATATTACACAATATGAGCTCAATGGCCCATTCTTTGACTTTATTATACAATACATTAAACACAATTATGCTTTAAAAGTTAATCTAGTGTTGATCTCGTATTACAGGTCTGCAGATATGGAATATGATGTAATGTAGTGACATTTCTTCTTTTTACAAAATAAATGTACGTCTACTGCAACAACGACTGCCACCCACACAATCTGGAGAAGCCGTCATGACCCAGTTTCTGGGTGCCATCTACTCTCCCTACTTGTAAATAGTCTGCCTGCTGCTTGTAACACCTCACCTGTGCACATGCATGTAAAGTACCCCATCACAAAGACAAAGAAAACAACAAGTTAGTGATAGACAGACAGACAGAGACAATGACTATTTCTATATTCACATTTTCTTAGTAGATTTCTGTCCTCCCTCAAATGACAGCACAGCTTTTCAACTTTACTTTGGGTCAGTGGGCTGGACAGATGCAGCAACATGCTGGGACGCCATCGGCAGCCACTTGCAGGCTCACTACAACTGATCTGAAATAATTCTCCAACTCAGCCATAGTCACAACGTGGCCGTTTCCCCCCTCAGTTTTTCCACTCAGAGTGAATTTGTGAAAGAGTGAAGGTTAGTGAATTACCAGCTAATAAAACTGAATGAGATGGCTCAGAGGGGTGTAGGAGAAGCAGGGAAAAAGAAAACAAAAACAAATCTTCAATGAGGCACAGAGGTCATGCACCAGACCGCGTGAGGTAGTTGTGACCAATAAGAAGCCAAGTTCCTCCCACTGCGCAGCACACTGTATAGTCATTGGAAGTAGGCTGCAGACAGTGGGTGTCACAAGGTCATTGATAGAGCCCACCCATCAAGTGATGCTCTTACCCTTTCAGCGGCCCCTGTCTGAGTCTTCCTGTTTGAAGCCTTTGGACTGCAATGGACATTGGGGGCAGACTTGACCAGCAACTGATGAAAGCCTCTGGGGTTAAAAAATTAGTTAACCCCTGAAGGTAAGCCAGCGGTTGGGACACTCTGGGCACCTTAACAACTTTAATCAGAATAGTGAAAACACAAGTTAAAGGGACACTATAGTCACCTGAACAACTTTAGCTTAATGAAGCAGCTTTGGTGTATAGAACATGCCCCTGCAGCCTCACTGCTCAATCCTCTGCCATTTAGGAGTTAAATCCCTTTATTTATGAACCCTAGTCACACCTCCCTGCATGTGACTTGCTCAGCCTTCCATAAACACTTCCTGTAAAGAGAGCCCTATTTAGGCTTTCTTTATTGCAAGTTCTGTTTAATTAAGATTTTCTTATCCTCTGCTATGTTAATAGCTTGCTAGACCCTGCAAGAGCCTCCTGTATGTGATTAAAGTTCAATTTAGAGATTTTTTTTTCATGCAGGCTCTGTCAATCATAGCCAGGGGAGGTGTGGCTAGGGCTGCATAAACAGAAACAAAGTGATTTAACTCCTAAATGACAGTGAAATTGCAGTGGAATGATCTATACACTAAAACTGCTTTATTTAGCTAATTTAGGTGACTATAGTGTCCCTTTAAGCCTGATTTTAGGACAATAATGTTTTCTCACTTCAGTGATGTCACTGGCAACAAATAAATGGTTTGCAAAATGTATTTTGGGATCTGTGTGATAACATTTGCACCATAATGTCTAAAACAATTATCAATCAGTTGCAGATGCTGAATTGTAATAGTTATTTAACTTCAATAAAATGTAAAACTAAACCGCTGATATTGTCCCCTAAAACATCAAATTTATACCATTGTTCCCCAAAAATAAGATCGGATCTTGTATTAGTTTTCCCTCCAAAAAAAATGCACTAGGGCTTATTTTTGGGGGAGGTTTTATTTGGGGGGAGAACGGTAGCAAGCATGTGCTAGAAAGCAGGTCTACGTTCGAGGGAATCCCCCCGGACATAGACCAGTTCATTAGAGCATGGAATCCCCTACACGGAATGTTGTGAGAATGGGAAATTGGAGATAGGCTGAGAACATGAGCAGCATCTGAAAAGCAGGAGTTAATCTACGCCATCTACACAACTTTGGGGTTAAACCGTTCATAACCTATGACTGGATTCCTAGGAAGAAATAGGCATTAGAAAAATATGAACCTGTTTAACCCCTTAAGGTAAGACAGCGACCAGGACCTACAAACACCATAACAACTTCAATGACATGATGTTATGGCACTCGAAGTGCTTCTTTAAACCATAACTATATAACCAAATATACTAAAATTACTTAAGTACTCTGTTCAGAATTTTTTTTAAACTTCTGGCGAGAAAACTGGTAACACAACAGAAGACAATGCCAGTCATTGATTAGAGATACAATTTATACAACAAAGCCAAAAATCCAACTGTATACACAGCGCACAGCATGACAGAGCGACAAAATGGCTGCGGTATGTTAACAGAACTAAACTGCTAACCTTCAGAATTAAACGTTCTCGCTACCTTTCATTGGTAATGCACAAAGATTTCAGGAAAGGAAAAAAAAAAAACTCTCACTAACTCACACAACAAATAGGAAGTAGGCTGAGTAGATAGATAGGGACTGACTTGCAGAAAACATCAAAGCTTCTACCAGTACAAATAATGTGAATATAATAATCCTACCTATAATCACACCAAAACGGTAGAATTGCAATGTTTGTTTAGAAGTTTTATCGCACAATCTTCTATCTGTATATTGAAAAACAAAAGGAATCTTAAGATCTTTTAAAGTTACAATTTTAACCCATTACTTAGAATTGATGGCAAAAGCAGGTACTCATATATCTATATTTTTCCCACATCTAGTTTAAATATTCTGATACAATGTGGTAGACACACACACACACACACTTTAAGAGATCGTAGTGATATTAAAGTGAGACACAGCCTTGTCCTTTCTAAGGCTATGTATGTACGCTCATATATTGGGGGAAGAGAATAATGACTCCAATCACATGATCTTTAGAGAGTCCGTGATCAGAACTCAAGCTACACGTCAACTCCCAGGCCAGTCATTTAGTTTGGTACAGCTCTGCTGACTCACAGGTGAAAGTTAAATGTAATATTACGGTGCAATAGTATTATGGGATCAGTCAGCATTATATCGTTACATGATAATTGTAACCCTGGTTGGAAATTAGAGGCTAAGTTACAAAGCAGCAGCAGGAGTGTGTATGTCATCTAAATTTACTGTGACAGTAAAACAATACAGCGGGTTAATCTCTCTCAACTACAACTCCCTTAATGGTGGCTGAGATTTACAGAGTTGTAGTTCTGAGTATATAGTAGCTGAGGATTTACTTTCAGTCCACCACTGTGCTACAGCTAAAACAAGAGACAATTGAGTATTGTATTACTAGAAAGTGGTATTAAATCCACCAGAAAGAGGAAACGGCTACCGGTTTATATTTAAACAACGACAGGGCAAGTTTGGTATGTGAGATAGATGAGAGTCAGTGCCCGGCTCCTATGACAAGCAGTGTTCTAACTATTCAGTACAAATAAATAACGACATGGGAATTTCCAGTGTTTATACTGGCACCATTGGAAGATCTCCGGGTTTTCTACCATAGAAAGATAACTGACAAATCAATAACTCCCAACAGTCTTGGATTGGCAGGATAGCCGACTGGGGCTCCTGTCCTGCTGCACAGGTGGTGTTTGGCTTCTGGAGACAGCAGGATGTCCCCAGACGCTTTAGAAGCTTTAAAAACACGGTGGATCTGGCCAGTCCCAAAGCCAGTCACTCTGGCATAGACACACACCCTGGCATGGACTCACACGCCAGCCTTCCATCACATCTCCTGTTCCCTGCAACCACTTGCCTTGTGAACCACCTCCAACGTCTCAGTTCTAGATCTCCTTAAGTTGGGAAGTATGTTAACAGCAGGGCTTAGGAACAAAAAAATAAATAAAATAAAAAGAGATAATACAGATTGGGAAATGCAGAGGGGGTAGGAAGGGAGAGTTTAAGGAGGGGGGAAAAAACCAAATAAACCAAACCAGCTAAACTAACTATAGCCTACCTGACACCATGCACCTAATGTGTGGGTGTCTGGGGTATCCCTTCAAGAGTGGATGTCATAGCCACAAAAAATGGGTGACACAGCTATAGTAAAGCAGTGATAGAGAAGCAACGGTTTCCAGAAGGTCCACCAGGATGAGAAGCTGTCTCTGAGAAGGCTTCATGTAGATATCTGGAGAAGTTAAAGCAATCCATCTTGCATCGAAATTAAGCCATCAGGAAAAGCAGAGGCATTCACAATTCACTTCAAAGCCATAAAAGTCACGTCCATCGAGGAGCAAAACATCTCAACCTGGTGGCATATCACAGTTTTCTACATGTGCTATATTTGGATCATTCTCAATAAAATGATGGTTACTAGCATGGGAGTGATGGATTTAGAAAAACAGGACCAGGCGCAAAAATAATTCAACATAGTTCCCCGTTTCAGAATATCAGATTTATTTATTAACTTTTTCAAACGCCTAATACAATTCATGACCCGGATTCCATTATATGTAAATTTGTTGTCCATTAAAACACCCCTTTGTCCAGCACTGCTGGATACACTGCCACCTTACATGCTTCAGGTTGAGTATTGTCAGTATCTCAAGCACTGTGGAATATGTTGTGGCTATATAAATAACGATACCATCTACAAATACAATTATAACCGTCAACCTTTTCTGGTAGACTTTCATAGCCTAAAGCAATGTTTCACATCAGTGGATGCAGCCCAGCATGATCGTGACAGATGATACATACGCTTGTAACGCAATAAGCAATTATACAATAGGTTTTCTACTGGGATACGGGGATGGGTTTGCTTAACAGAAGATGGAAAATGATGAATGTCTTTCTATTAGGCTCAAACATGATCCCTCCAGAATAAAGACAATGCACTATGTTAAATACATCAATCTTTTGTATCAAACATCTAGCTTATACAGATGATTAAAAATAAGTAAAAAAAAGATTCTGCCAATTTACAACAACAGGAAATAGTGTGTGAACTATAATCTTGGCACAAGGTTCACATACACAATGATACCTATTAAGAGCTGGCCAGGTCCCAGGAGTGCATTATGTACTGAGTGAGTCCGTCAACTCGTAGCTGATAACACAAGCATTCATTTAGAATTGCACAATGTACTTTAAGGGACACTGGGTACCAACAGAACTTCACATTTTATCAGTATTAGCCACATTAATATGCTGTATTAATTCATGCTCAAACCATTGTGATAGTTGAAGAGAAAAAAAAAAAATGAAAAAAATAAAAATAAAATTATATATATATAAAATCTCTATCTATCTCAATAACCTCACAATCCAAAAAAAAAAAAAAATGGAGATGATTAATGTGTGGAAACAGTGTGTTGCTCCAAGGAGAAATGGGATTGCCATTCTGGAGTCAAGGATTTTGTTCACTTTTTGTGATACAATTGGCAATTATTATTATTCGTAGTACTGGCATTTATACAGTGTCAACTAATTCAGCAGCGCTTTACAATGTTATAATTGGGTAACTAAAACAACAAAGTAGAAACTAGAACAATTGGTCGACGAGGACCTTGCTCAAAAGAGCTTACAATCTATAGGAGGTGTCTTTCACACTAGTAAAGCTAGTAAGGGGGATAGTCATCACGTGACGGGGTTGGAAGGTGACAATGAAGTGGACAATGGATCCACTAATTAAGTTCAGAGAGTAATGGCCGTTACCTTGAAGTCCATAGACTACTCTGAAAAAGTTTTTTTTTTTTTTAGTGACGTCTTAATGGATTGCAGACTAGGGGGGAGTCTGATAGGGAAGTAGGCTGCTCCATAAGAACGGAGCTACCCGAGTTAGCAGTACAGAAACAAGCAGCGGACAGGAAAAGGTCACAGTCAAAGTGGAGCTTTGTAGGCTAGAGTTAATATTCTAAATTGAATCCCATGGGACACAAAGTCAGTGAAACAATTGACAGAAGGGTGACATACGGGAGGAAAGACAGGAGTGAAAAATAAGCCTGGCAGCAGCATTCATTATGAACTATAGGGAGGCAGTATGGCGTCTGGAGAGAAGAACAGTAGTCGATGCAAGAAATTCCAAGAGCATGAACAAGTCCCTTAGAAGCATCTAGCGTAAGAAATGGGTTTCCAGAAACACTACCTTTGCATAAGGCTATGGCTGAAAGACTGGTCAGCACAGAGCAATGGGTGAATCTTTACGAATGTTGCTGTTTGGCGCACAATCCGTAAGAGAGAGTCTGGGGTTACACCAGAGCGGGCAAACGTTCGTGGAATGGAACCAACTTTCTTCATAGTCTGTTTTGTTTTTAAACAGAAGGGGCCATGCTAGCAAGATTTACTTCAACCAAAATCCGTGCATAATTAAAACACTATTTTTGAAAGTAAGTCTTTATTGTCAGTATTCCGTTAAACACAAAGCATGGTATAAGTGATCCAATAACGATGTATTTCACCCTCTTATCCAGCGCAACCATGTACTCACCAGAGGTCTACCTGCACTCTTCCCATTGACTGAATTTATTCTAATTGGGGACACATCACCAAGCAGGGCAGACATCCTCTGTGACACCGACTCGCAGGCTTATTGTCGGCGTCTGAACGAAGTAAAGTCAGACACTCCGTTCCTATACTCTATAGCCATCACTAACAGAGTTGACATGGAAGCTCAGGAAAGTAGGACCGTCTGTGGGAGATATCTTCTGGTCTACCTGTATCTCAATTCTTCAAAAACGCTGATGCCGAAGAATTGATTGCCAGCAGGGAGAAAGACTAATTTTTTAATAGGTGTTTCTCCCAACCTATATATTTGATAGCAAATCTGGTAGCTCCATGTACGACACATTTTTATGCTCTTTAAATAGAGTTTTACGTTATAACTGACATAACAGCTACCCTTTAACAGCATGGAACACACAGTGGGCAGAATCCCTGGGCTACAAATGGATTCAGAAAACTAATATATATATATATATTTATTTATTTTTAATTCTTCCAATCTGCACTTCGTCCAGTCAATACCAGTATTAACTGTGTGCAGAATACCCCCACAGTGAGCAGGACAAAGCAGTACCCCAAGAATTTCCCTCCCACTCTGTTATTTTCAGCTAACAATCCATGGTGGGGAATGTTTGGCCCATATGCGGGTTTCCCACTGCTCATTTGACATATATAATAAAGTGACTTCATTCGATACACAGCCGAGCTGCAGACAGTCAGATAAATATAAGTACGTGTCTCTCTATTTTGTGTCGGTCTTAGTGTCTTCTTCAAATGAAGGCTGCTATGCTTAGCTTATCCTTGTTATAAACAGTGTAGCTTCTTTATGCCGTATACTGCTTAGATAAAGGTGACATTTTTCTGACACACCAAATTAGTTTCCATTTTACAGACAGAGATAGACTACCACATGGGTTCAGTTACTGATTCCAGGCATCATAGGTATTTTAATGAAAGAATGCACTCAGTCAAACTCGCCCTTCTGACCTGCAGCATGGGGCCTATTATTTTACGGGGTAAAATTATAGTTTTTAGTTTAACATGTGTTTCTGAGCAAGAGGTGAGTCGATGGTTCTGTAAGCGTCTATAAGAAACACTACAGAAAACAAAAAAGTACAGCGTTAATAAAGCAAGGTCTGATGACCCAGAGGTCATAAAAATAAAAATCCCATGTTTTCTGCAGCAGTTATTGCCTGGGTGGGCAAACTGAAATCCTGTGATTAGGTCAGAATTCAATACAGTGAATAAAAAGCTGCCTTATTTAACAATTGCGGCACAATCGCAATAGGAATACGGGTTTGTGTTCCTAACACTATATAGTGTACCTTTGACTACCACGGTTTACTTCTTAATGTGGAATGGCATCCAGGAACTCATGGCACCATAAGCACTGCAGGCGCCTATAGTGGATATGATATGATCTCATGTAAAATGAAAAAACAAACAACAAAAAAACACCTGAAAAATAAAGAACTTCTAAGGAGAAATATGGACGGATCTAACTGGTTCCATTAAAGTATGAAATTCTAATGTATAATGTTTACTGAAAGCAGAAAGATGGTGCAGGGATCGAACACACAGAGCTCTGTGTATTCAGTTAAAAGTCAGGCAGTGTTCAAAGAGAAGTTTAAACGTTTAGCAAGAGATGTAAAAAATTGACAAAGTTTGAACTCAATGAAGGTTAGTGTGACTATAACCGACACATGTGGGTGCATAGGCGTGCGCACGGGGTGTGCTGGGTGTGCCTGGGCACACCCTAATCCCCACGGCACGCCTATGTATTGAGACCGGCAGGGGAGATCTATCCGAGCGCAGGCTCTGCTCTCAGCATCCCTCCCCACTGCAGCATGGAGGGAGGCAGGAGAGGACCCGGGGAGCTCAACCAGCAGCCACACACATACAGCACCCAAACACAGCTGTATTATTTATATATATATATATATATATATATATATATATATATATATATATATATATATACACACACACACACACACACACACACACACACACACACACACACACACACACAGCGTGTGTTTGTGCTTTAGGGTGCACACCCTAATGCAATAGGCTGCGCAGGCCTTTGTGTGGGTGTTTGGTATCTAGAAATTCCTGGAAAAGCATCATACCCTGAATTTGCCCCCCAGACAACACTAAAACAGTTAAAAGAGTGGACGATCTGAAACGCAGCATTGTTGCTAATGACACAGGTCAAAATGTGAATGTTTGTGTTGACAGGGCTGCACTACTGAAAACCAGACCATGTGGTTAAATCAGGAGCCTGAAACACAACTTGGAAAAAGATAGGAAAATGTTGCGAACTATTAAACAGCTTTAGAATACAAGCTACAGAAAAAACAAACAAAAATATGAAGCTCAGTGATTTGACGAAACAAATCTACTTGAAGAAGCCTGTTAAGGCGAAACGCATTTAGATATTAATAGATTTTGTTCTTAACTCTATAATAAAGATATTTTATTGGCATAAAATACTTTATTGCCATTTGCTTTTTCCTTTACCTGATTTTACATACATTTTCTTTTATTGCTTTTACGTATACGGCTCACCCTGCAGGAAGTGCAAAGAATCCATAGGTGGGGATTATACCACCTGAGCGCCTTCACTGAGCAGTTTTGAGTCTGCTCTACTTTACGTGAGTAGTATACTTTACTTTCTTTTAATTTTATTACATACAGTGAGCACTATATATTTTATTTCATTTTTTCCTCTGGGTCGTATCACGTCAAATTGAACGCTGAACCCACGTCAGATATTCAACAATCAACATTTACTCCATATATCCTTGAAGTGGGGATTATTCCACTTTACGCGAGCAATATCAGAGCTGATCCTAGCTCTGAAAAGTGTGAGTAAGACTGATTTTATACCTTTATATTTATTTTATACACCGATTTACTGTGCCATTGGAGTCCTGTTTTTATTTTTCTCTCCACATATGCTGAATTCTCAACATTTGAAGATATGATCCCACCTACACCCTAAAGAATATTCCTTTACAAGTGGGACCTACCCTCACGGACTGTGATAAGCCTATTTTATTGGACTATTGTTTTATTACTTATTTTATTCTGTATTTTATCTGACTAATTTAGTCTTTTATTTTATCAAGTTTTAGGCGCATCCTTATATCTATGTTTGTTCTTGCTATTGTGCATAATATTAGCAAATTATTCTGAGAGCAAACAAGCACTGCGTATAAACTGTACATAGAAACAGGCACACACACATTATATATATATATATATATATTTAAAAAAAAACACACACACACACACACACACACACACACACACACACACACACACACACACACACACACACACACTATGGACAAAAGTATTGGGACATACCTCTTAATGACTGAACACGGGTGTTTTAAATCAGGTGTATAAAATATAGCACAACCTATACGCTCGCCTCAGTTTACGCCCCAAATGTAAACCAGGTTAAGTTCCTGCGCAAAACGCTCCTGAAGCTAGCAACTTTTACGGAGGGCATCCTTATCCTCGGGGGCGACCTCAACCTTCCTCTAGACCCTATAGCAGACACTTCTACTGGACACAGCACGATAGCACAAGTGGCGATCAGAAGGCTCCACAGAACACTACACGACCTGAGATTGGTGGATACTTGGCGAGCACTACACCCGGACGGCCGAGATTATACACACTACTCGACCCTACACAAACGATACTCGCACATTGACTACATTTTTATCCAACAAGAAGGACTCACACATCTACGAGGGGCCGACATCAAACCGACCCCGTGGGCGGATCATAGCGAAACCTCTATACACCTAGACTCTCCCATCTTCAAGCCCACTAGAACATCCTGGAGAATGAATGAATCACTTCTTCTAGACGTAGCAATACAGTCACAACTGACCGAACATTTGAACCAATACTTCGAAGAGAACGCAACGGCCGACATCTCACAGACAACACTGTGGGAGGCACATAAAAGCGTCCTTAGAGGACATTTTATACGACTAGCATCACGAAAGAAACGAGATAATTTGAAAGCAATCGAAGACCTAACAACCCAAATAGCACACCTGGAGACTCTACATAAACGAAGCCAACTAGAATCCCAATACCGAGAACTCTTAGCTGCACGCAGACAACTCACAGAGCTCATAGACCGCAAATATTACAGATCACTGCAACGCTCGAAGGCCTTCTACTACATACACGCGAACAAAAGCGGCAGACTATTAGCGCAAATGATAAGAGGACAACAAACAAGAGCCCAGGTACCAACACTACGAACAGCAAGAGGACACCTCACCCAATTCCCAGAAGAAATAGCCGAGGAGTTTCGCGCATACTACACGACCCTATACAATATCCACGAGGACCGCCCCAACGAGCTACAGGACACTACCGCCAGAGAAACAGAACAATATCTACAAGGATTCCAACCAGAGGCGCTAACGAGAGAAGAAGCAGAAGCTTTGGAAGCTCCAATATCTGAAGAGGAGGTCAGGCAAGCAATTAAGGGATCTAAGAATGGCAAAGCACCCGGCCCAGACGGATTCCCGGCCGGGTACTATAAGAAGTTTAGTGACATCCTGATCCCCAGACTTACGGCCGCGCTGAACCAACTGCAGGAAGGAGGCGGACTCCACGCAGAGACAATGGCCGCCACCATCACCGTCATACCCAAACCGGGTAAAAACCCAGAATGTTGCAGCAATTACCGCCCCATCTCACTCCTCAACACGGACGTCAAGCTATTCTCCAAAATCATAGCTAATAGACTACAACCCTACCTCCCGAGACTGATCCACCCAGACCAAACGGGCTTCATACCGGGGAGAGAAGCAAGAGACTGCACCCTGAGGACGTTCACTATTCAGCACCTGGCACAAAAGGAAAACAAGAATATGCTATTACTCTCCACAGACGCAGAAAAGGCGTTCGATCGGGTAAAATGGCACTTTATGATGGCAACTCTCGCCAAGATAGGGCTGGGGAAGGGGATGCTCACGTGGATAGAAACCCTATACCGCAACCCGAATGCAAGAATACGGGTCAATGGAGCACTCACAACTAGCTTCAATATCCACAATGGCACCAGACAGGGATGCCCCCTATCTCCCCTTCTTTTCGCCCTCACCTTAGAACCTTTCTTAGATAAGATCAGACGAACACCCACCATCCAAGGACTCCGGCATAAAGACCAGGAACACAAGGTGGCAGCTTATGCCGACGACATGCTCTTCTACATTAACAACCCAATGAACACACTACCAGTATTAATGGAGGAATTCGAAAGATATGGCCGGGTATCGGGGCTCAAATTGAACCACACAAAATGCGAAATATTGCAAGTCTCGACCTCGCCATCGGACTGGAACCAGATCAAACGGACCTATCCCTTCACATGCTGCGAAGACCAGATGAAGTACCTTGGCATATGGATCCCATGCAAACCATCAGAACTATACTCAAGGAACTACACCCCGCTCCTCCAACAACTTCAAAGAGATCTGAAGACGTGGAACCATGAATACATCTCCTGGCAAGGGCGGATAGCGGTAGTAAAAATGAACATTCTGCCAAGACTCCTGTACTATTTCAACACCATACCGTGGCACATACCGCCGGATTTCTTCGCGACAATTAAATCTGCGATAAGCAGCTACGTCTGGAAAGGTTGCCAGGCGAGGCTCAGCCATGATAAATTATGCCTACCCAAAGCATGGGGCGGACTAGCACTGCCCGATGTACGAAAATACTACCAGGCTACGGTCCTACAGAGGATCAGAGACTGGCTTACAGCCCCGAACCACAAAAGATGGGCAGACTTGGACAGGGTAAGCATGCAAGGTACTCTACCCTCACTAGTATGGTACCAAGCCAGAGGTGAACCACCGAATACGGATAGGACCTCACCAGTCACACAAACACTGAAAACATGGGCTATAATGAGAAAGGAAGCCTATATCTCCCCGCAACCGAGCCCGTTAATCCCACTAACACACAACGCGGCCTTGGGTGGCGGCCTGCCGAGGAGCGCTTGGCCAGAATCTAATGGAGACGAATATCTCCCTCTGAAGGAAGCGCTACATAATGCAGGGCTAAAGAACATACAGGAATGGACTGGGACCGAGACCCCCACACACATGCACAGGTTCAGGTATGCACAACTCAGGCATTTCTATTACAACATCCCGAATAGACAGGCAGTACACAGGGACACAACATGGTTCGAAAACCTGTGCGTCAACACCCCTGAGGCTGATGGGAGGGTCTCCATAATATACCAAAGAATACTGCTGGGAGACCGGGTCAGAAATACAGCATTTAAAGGCCGGTGGGAAGACCTCACAGGCAGGACCTACAGCGACGCGCAATGGGAACAGATCCTCATACTACAACATAAGAGCTCGATCAGCTCAAAATACCAGGAGGCCAATTTTAAACTACTATCCCACTGGTACAGAACACCTGCACTGCTACACAGGATATTCCCAGGTACCCCTGACACATGCTGGAGATGTGAAACCCAGACGGGTACAGTACGACATATATGGTGGGACTGTATTAAAATACAACCATACTGGGAACAAATCCGACAAGAACTAAACTCGATTCTAAGCGACACACCAGACCTTAGCATAGAAGCCGCCCTGCTCCACTTCACAAACCAATCCGTGGCACAATACAAGAGATCAATCCTGAGACACCTACTCAATGCAGCTAAAGCCCTAATTCCAACGATGTGGAAAAGCACACAACCACCAACGATTGCACAATGGCAACAGAAAGTCGAGGAAATCCACACAGCGGAAGCAAAGATAGCGGACCTACAAGGGAGAAGCACCAAACATGTCGACTTATGGAGACCTTGGTACATGTACCTAACACACACACGATCACAGGGGGAGGAAGGAGACATAGGAGCCACCGAGACACACACAACCAACGTATAACCTACGTGAGCATCCCCTCCCCCGGGGCCCCTACACCCCACTCTCCCCCTCCCACCCCTCCTTCCTTCTCTATCTCTTCTTCTTCTCTTTCTCTCCCCCGTTAACTAGACTTGCCTTGGGGCCCGGGCGGTGGCGGCTGGGGCCCGCGGGTCCTACCCTTGGCCTCCTACTGAGACAAAACTATGACAGCACTGAATAAGACCAGACGCATGAAAGGACACGGGGCCCTTCCTCGCCACTGCGCCCGCGATAAAGTAAACACTGGACCATGCAATACACCACTCACAAACTCCCTTATCCGGGCCAAAGACGACGATGCCCAATCTGGACATACAAAGACCAAAAGGACCTTTAGCACTAACCCTGCCCACCCATAGACTGATGACATGAGAAACACAATCGCACGGACAAATACTAGGACTAAGACGATAGCAACCTAAGAAGCACAACCTTAGATCTAACTAGGAAGGTAATTAACCCACACCTCAGTAGCCTACCCACTATAACGGTAACTCCTACAGCCAATTATCATAAGTAAAAATATGGAGGACCCACGATCCCGCTTCTGAAAGAAATGATCATATGATACAATTTGCCATGAGACCTGCGAGTCTCCCTACCACTGAAGCCTACACGGAGATCTGCGTATCTCAAGGTACATTAAGCACCTATAAGTATACGGAACCTGCGAGTTTCATAATGTATCATAACTTATCGCATGTTATAACATGAAAAGACCATAATAAAGAAATTTACAAATAAAATATAGCACCTCATAGCCATGCAGTCTGCATTTACAAACATTTGTGAAACAAATGGGTCGTTCTGAAGAGCTCAATAAATTCATGCGTGGGACTGTGATAGATGCCACCTTCGCAATAAGTCATTTTGTCCCTGCTAGATATTCAACTGTGAGTGGTATTATTGGAAATAGGAAGCATTTAGCTAACTCATCCACGAAGCGGAAGACCTCGTAAAGTCACAGAGTACTGAGTCGCCAACGCTCTGCTGATTGCATGGCTGAAGAAGAGTTCTAAACTTCCACTGGCATCCACATCAGCACAAAAACTATGCGTTGGGAGCTTGATTGAATGGGTTTCCATGGCCGAGCAGCTGCATGCAAGTACAATGCCAGGCGTCAGATTAAGTGGCGTAAAGGATGCTGCTACTGGACTCTGGAGCAGTGAAAACGTGTTCTGTGAAGTGACATATCACGCTCCTCTGTTTGGCAACCTAATATGCAAATCTGGGTTTGGCACATGCCAGAAGAACGTTCTCTGCCTGACTGCCTTCTTCCAACTGTTTAGTGGAGGTGTATAATGGTATCGCGCTGTTTTTCAGCGTTTGGGCTAGGCCCCTTACTTTCAGTGAAGGGAAATCTTAAAGATTCAGCATTCCAAGACATTTTGGACATTGCTATACTTCCAACTTTGTGACCAACTTTTGAGGTCATCCCTTACCTGCTCTGTTGGACTCTCACCCAGTCTTCATGACTTCAACAACAACAACAAAAATAATTCAAAACACACTTCTTTAGGAAAGTGTATAAAATAATCTGTTAATGGCTGTCCCTCGCTGCACCTTGCTTCCTTTCCTGCAACGGTCATATAAAAAACAAACATCAAGACCTCAGTGAAAACTATTCTACCAGCCTACTTTTCTACCATACCCTTGCCTCTTTAGCCACCTAGCATGTAATCCACATATATATATATATATATATACACACATATATATACACACACACACACACACACACAGCTCAGAAATGTTTCCACTTTTGGCCTAAAATTAATAATTCCCCAATAATTTACACAATTTTTGATTTGAAAAAAAAAAAAAAAACCTTATAGGTTGTTAAAGGGACAGTGGAAGCACCATAACAACTACAGATTTGTAATTTCTATGATGCGGTCATACCTCCTCTCAGCCCGCGCAGCTCCGGCCCCGCCATCCGTATTATTCCTCCACTGTGACGGTGTGCAGACGTCCGCAAGCACGCACACTATTACAAGCTAGGGGGCGTGCGTCTTACTTGTCTCCGACTTCTTAAAGGGGTAGTAAGATTTTTTTTAAATTGAACTAGCACTCTAATTACTGCCCTATTAGGTTCCCTAGCCTATCAGCTCTCACTTAGCCCTATTTATACCTCCCTCTTTCATCACTTTCTTGCCCTGTCGTGGTCTATTGTAGCCCAAGAGTGCGTTTTGTTGGTTTGTATTTTCTGGTAGAGAGTGCATTTCGTTGGTTTGTCTTTTCTGGTATCTGACTTCGGCTTGTTTCCTGGTTATCCGTCCTTCTGATACTCTTAACCCTTGGCTTTGTTTTTCGTTTTTTCTTCCGTCTCCAATCCTGACCTTGGCTCGTCCGATCATTCTGTTCTCATATCTGTACTTTCACACGTTAAATCCGGCCATTCCAAGGAACGGTAATACGTCTGGCTTTGTGTATCTACTGAGCCCCTTAGTTTGCGTGTTGGGAAGATTGACCTTGACAGATGCAGGGAGACTATAGGTGCATTTCCTCTTCTTTTTGCCAAACTCTTTTCAAGACGTTTGACTAAAACCATGGGTTGTCCACCCCCTCTGCTATGGAAGTTATAAATCAGGAAGTTTTACTTCCTCATTATCCACTGAAAATATTGTTCGGGTCAGCAAGATTTGGTCATTGTCAAATAGCTGGTAACGGCCAGATAGACACAGACAACCTAATTTAGCAAAACTTACTACATAAATAATTTTTTTTTATAAAAACCAACCATCCAAGCTAAATATTATTATTAAATAAGCCCCGGCATATATAGCTGTATCCTAGTGTGTGTGTGGGTGCCTGGTTAGGTTGATTGTTAGCCTTGTAAACATTTGGCTAAAAACACCCAAAAACTCAGCAACTCAGCTATTTCTCTACATTTTGCAAGTCATCCACAAATCACAACTAACTATTCAAAGAACAAATATCATTGTCTAAAAC
>OW240923.1:108053033-108083103 GCA_933207985.1 Pelobates cultripes
AAAAAAAAAAAAAAAAAAGATTCTGCCAATTTACAACAACAGGAAATAGTGTGTGAACTATAATCTTGGCACAAGGTTCACATACACAATGATACCTATTAAGAGCTGGCCAGGTCCCAGGAGTGCATTATGTACTGAGTGAGTCCGTCAACTCGTAGCTGATAACACAAGCATTCATTTAGAATTGCACAATGTACTTTAAGGGACACTGGGTACCAACAGAACTTCACATTTTATCAGTATTAGCCACATTAATATGCTGTATTAATTCATGCTCAAACCATTGTGATAGTTGAAGAGAAAAAAAAAAAATGAAAAAAATAAAAATAAAATTATATATATATAAAATCTCTATCTATCTCAATAACCTCACAATCCAAAAAAAAAAAAAAATGGAGATGATTAATGTGTGGAAACAGTGTGTTGCTCCAAGGAGAAATGGGATTGCCATTCTGGAGTCAAGGATTTTGTTCACTTTTTGTGATACAATTGGCAATTATTATTATTCGTAGTACTGGCATTTATACAGTGTCAACTAATTCAGCAGCGCTTTACAATGTTATAATTGGGTAACTAAAACAACAAAGTAGAAACTAGAACAATTGGTCGACGAGGACCTTGCTCAAAAGAGCTTACAATCTATAGGAGGTGTCTTTCACACTAGTAAAGCTAGTAAGGGGGATAGTCATCACGTGACGGGGTTGGAAGGTGACAATGAAGTGGACAATGGATCCACTAATTAAGTTCAGAGAGTAATGGCCGTTACCTTGAAGTCCATAGACTACTCTGAAAAAGTTTTTTTTTTTTTTAGTGACGTCTTAATGGATTGCAGACTAGGGGGGAGTCTGATAGGGAAGTAGGCTGCTCCATAAGAACGGAGCTACCCGAGTTAGCAGTACAGAAACAAGCAGACAGGAAAAGGTCACAGTCAAAGTGGAGCTTTGTAGGCTAGAGTTAATATTCTAAATTGAATCCCATGGGACACAAAGTCAGTGAAACAATTGACAGAAGGGTGACATACGGGAGGAAAGACAGGAGTGAAAAATAAGCCTGGCAGCAGCATTCATTATGAACTATAGGGAGGCAGTATGGCGTCTGGAGAGAAGAACAGTAGTCGATGCAAGAAATTCCAAGAGCATGAACAAGTCCCTTAGAAGCATCTAGCGTAAGAAATGGGTTTCCAGAAACACTACCTTTGCATAAGGCTATGGCTGAAAGACTGGTCAGCACAGAGCAATGGGTGAATCTTTACGAATGTTGCTGTTTGGCGCACAATCCGTAAGAGAGAGTCTGGGGTTACACCAGAGCGGGCAAACGTTCGTGGAATGGAACCAACTTTCTTCATAGTCTGTTTTGTTTTTAAACAGAAGGGGCCATGCTAGCAAGATTTACTTCAACCAAAATCCGTGCATAATTAAAACACTATTTTTGAAAGTAAGTCTTTATTGTCAGTATTCCGTTAAACACAAAGCATGGTATAAGTGATCCAATAACGATGTATTTCACCCTCTTATCCAGCGCAACCATGTACTCACCAGAGGTCTACCTGCACTCTTCCCATTGACTGAATTTATTCTAATTGGGGACACATCACCAAGCAGGGCAGACATCCTCTGTGACACCGACTCGCAGGCTTATTGTCGGCGTCTGAACGAAGTAAAGTCAGACACTCCGTTCCTATACTCTATAGCCATCACTAACAGAGTTGACATGGAAGCTCAGGAAAGTAGGACCGTCTGTGGGAGATATCTTCTGGTCTACCTGTATCTCAATTCTTCAAAAACGCTGATGCCGAAGAATTGATTGCCAGCAGGGAGAAAGACTAATTTTTTAATAGGTGTTTCTCCCAACCTATAATTTGATAGCAAATCTGGTAGCTCCATGTACGACACATTTTTATGCTCTTTAAATAGGTTTTACGTTATAATGACATAACAGCTACCCTTTATCAGCATGGAACACACAGTGGTCAGAATATTGGGCTACAAATGGATTCAGAAAACTAATATATATATATATATATATATATTATTATTTAATATCTTCCAATCTGCACTTCGTCCAGTCAATACCAGTATTAACTGTGTGCAGAATACCCCCACAGTGAGCAGGACAAAGCAGTACCCCAAGAATTTCCCTCCCACTCTGTTATTTTCAGCTAACAATCCATGGTGGGGAATGTTTGGCCCATATGCGGGTTTCCCACTGCTCATTTGACATATATAATAAAGTGACTTCATTCGATACACAGCCGAGCTGCAGACAGTCAGATAAATATAAGTACGTGTCTCTCTATTTTGTGTCGGTCTTAGTGTCTTCTTCAAATGAAGGCTGCTATGCTTAGCTTATCCTTGTTATAAACAGTGTAGCTTCTTTATGCCGTATACTGCTTAGATAAAGGTGACATTTTTCTGACACACCAAATTAGTTTCCATTTTACAGACAGAGATAGACTACCACATGGGTTCAGTTACTGATTCCAGGCATCATAGGTATTTTAATGAAAGAATGCACTCAGTCAAACTCGCCCTTCTGACCTGCAGCATGGGGCCTATTATTTTACGGGGTAAAATTATAGTTTTTAGTTTAACATGTGTTTCTGAGCAAGAGGTGAGTCGATGGTTCTGTAAGCGTCTATAAGAAACACTACAGAAAACAAAAAAGTACAGCGTTAATAAAGCAAGGTCTGATGACCCAGAGGTCATAAAAATAAAAATCCCATGTTTTCTGCAGCAGTTATTGCCTGGGTGGGCAAACTGAAATCCTGTGATTAGGTCAGAATTCAATACAGTGAATAAAAAGCTGCCTTATTTAACAATTGCGGCACAATCGCAATAGGAATACGGGTTTGTGTTCCTAACACTATATAGTGTACCTTTGACTACCACGGTTTACTTCTTAATGTGGAATGGCATCCAGGAACTCATGGCACCATAAGCACTGCAGGCGCCTATAGTGGATATGATATGATCTCATGTAAAATGAAAAAACAAACAACAAAAAAACACCTGAAAAATAAAGAACTTCTAAGGAGAAATATGGACGGATCTAACTGGTTCCATTAAAGTATGAAATTCTAATGTATAATGTTTACTGAAAGCAGAAAGATGGTGCAGGGATCGAACACACAGAGCTCTGTGTATTCAGTTAAAAGTCAGGCAGTGTTCAAAGAGAAGTTTAAACGTTTAGCAAGAGATGTAAAAAATTGACAAAGTTTGAACTCAATGAAGGTTAGTGTGACTATAACCGACACATGTGGGTGCATAGGCGTGCGCACGGGGTGTGCTGGGTGTGCCTGGGCACACCCTAATCCCCACGGCACGCCTATGTATTGAGACCGGCAGGGGAGATCTATCCGAGCGCAGGCTCTGCTCTCAGCATCCCTCCCCACTGCAGCATGGAGGGAGGCAGGAGAGGACCCGGGGAGCTCAACCAGCAGCCACACACATACAGCACCCAAACACAGCTGTATTATTTATATATATATATATATATATATATATATATATATATATATATATATATATATACACACACACACACACACACACACACACACACACACACACACACACACACACAGCGTGTGTTTGTGCTTTAGGGTGCACACCCTAATGCAATAGGCTGCGCAGGCCTTTGTGTGGGTGTTTGGTATCTAGAAATTCCTGGAAAAGCATCATACCCTGAATTTGCCCCCCAGACAACACTAAAACAGTTAAAAGAGTGGACGATCTGAAACGCAGCATTGTTGCTAATGACACAGGTCAAAATGTGAATGTTTGTGTTGACAGGGCTGCACTACTGAAAACCAGACCATGTGGTTAAATCAGGAGCCTGAAACACAACTTGGAAAAAGATAGGAAAATGTTGCGAACTATTAAACAGCTTTAGAATACAAGCTACAGAAAAAACAAACAAAAATATGAAGCTCAGTGATTTGACGAAACAAATCTACTTGAAGAAGCCTGTTAAGGCGAAACGCATTTAGATATTAATAGATTTTGTTCTTAACTCTATAATAAAGATATTTTATTGGCATAAAATACTTTATTGCCATTTGCTTTTTCCTTTACCTGATTTTACATACATTTTCTTTTATTGCTTTTACGTATACGGCTCACCCTGCAGGAAGTGCAAAGAATCCATAGGTGGGGATTATACCACCTGAGCGCCTTCACTGAGCAGTTTTGAGTCTGCTCTACTTTACGTGAGTAGTATACTTTACTTTCTTTTAATTTTATTACATACAGTGAGCACTATATATTTTATTTTATTTTTTCCTCTGGGTCGTATCACGTCAAATTGAACGCTGAACCCACGTCAGATATTCAACAATCAACATTTACTCCATATATCCTTGAAGTGGGGATTATTCCACTTTACGCGAGCAATATCAGAGCTGATCCTAGCTCTGAAAAGTGTGAGTAAGACTGATTTTATACCTTTATATTTATTTTATACACCGATTTACTGTGCCATTGGAGTCCTGTTTTTATTTTTCTCTCCACATATGCTGAATTCTCAACATTTGAAGATATGATCCCACCTACACCCTAAAGAATATTCCTTTACAAGTGGGACCTACCCTCACGGACTGTGATAAGCCTATTTTATTGGACTATTGTTTTATTACTTATTTTATTCTGTATTTTATCTGACTAATTTAGTCTTTTATTTTATCAAGTTTTAGGCGCATCCTTATATCTATGTTTGTTCTTGCTATTGTGCATAATATTAGCAAATTATTCTGAGAGCAAACAAGCACTGCGTATAAACTGTACATAGAAACAGGCACACACACATTATATATATATATATATATATTTAAAAAAAAACACACACACACACACACACACAATATGGACAAAAGTATTGGGACATACCTCTTAATGACTGAACTCGGGTGTTTTAAATCAGGTGTATAAAATATAGCACCTCATAGCCATGCAGTCTGCATTTACAAACATTTGTGAAACAAATGGGTCGTTCTGAAGAGCTCAATAAATTCATGCGTGGGACTGTGATAGATGCCACCTTCGCAATAAGTCATTTTGTCCCTGCTAGATATTCAACTGTGAGTGGTATTATTGGAAATAGGAAGCATTTAGCTAACTCATCCACGAAGCGGAAGACCTCGTAAAGTCACAGAGTACTGAGTCGCCAACGCTCTGCTGATTGCATGGCTGAAGAAGAGTTCTAAACTTCCACTGGCATCCACATCAGCACAAAAACTATGCGTTGGGAGCTTGATTGAATGGGTTTCCATGGCCGAGCAGCTGCATGCAAGTACAATGCCAGGCGTCAGATTAAGTGGCGTAAAGGATGCTGCTACTGGACTCTGGAGCAGTGAAAACGTGTTCTGTGAAGTGACATATCACGCTCCTCTGTTTGGCAACCTAATATGCAAATCTGGGTTTGGCACATGCCAGAAGAACGTTCTCTGCCTGACTGCCTTCTTCCAACTGTTTAGTGGAGGTGTATAATGGTATCGCGCTGTTTTTCAGCGTTTGGGCTAGGCCCCTTACTTTCAGTGAAGGGAAATCTTAAAGATTCAGCATTCCAAGACATTTTGGACATTGCTATACTTCCAACTTTGTGACCAACTTTTGAGGTCATCCCTTACCTGCTCTGTTGGACTCTCACCCAGTCTTCATGACTTCAACAACAACAACAAAAATAATTCAAAACACACTTCTTTAGGAAAGTGTATAAAATAATCTGTTAATGGCTGTCCCTCGCTGCACCTTGCTTCCTTTCCTGCAACGGTCATATAAAAAACAAACATCAAGACCTCAGTGAAAACTATTCTACCAGCCTACTTTTCTACCATACCCTTGCCTCTTTAGCCACCTAGCATGTAATCCACATATATATATATATATATATACACACATATATATACACACACACACACACACACACAGCTCAGAAATGTTTCCACTTTTGGCCTAAAATTAATAATTCCCCAATAATTTACACAATTTTTGATTTGAAAAAAAAAAAAAAAACCTTATAGGTTGTTAAAGGGACAGTGGAAGCACCATAACAACTACAGATTTGTAATTTCTATGATGCGGTCATACCTCCTCTCAGCCCGCGCAGCTCCGGCCCCGCCATCCGTATTATTCCTCCACTGTGATGGTGTGCAGACGTCCGCAAGCACGCACACTATTACAAGCTAGGGGGCGTGCGTCTTACTTGTCTCCGACTTCTTAAAGGGGTAGTAAGATTTTTTTAAAATTGAACTAGCACTCTAATTACTGCCCTATTAGGTTCCCTAGCCTATCAGCTCTCACTTAGCCCTATTTATACCTCCCTCTTTCATCACTTTCTTGCCCTGTCGTGGTCTATTGTAGCCCAAGAGTGCGTTTTGTTGGTTTGTATTTTCTGGTAGAGAGTGCATTTCGTTGGTTTGTCTTTTCTGGTATCTGACTTCGGCTTGTTTCCTGGTTATCCGTCCTTCTGATACTCTTAACCCTTGGCTTTGTTTTTCGTTTTTTCTTCCGTCTCCAATCCTGACCTTGGCTCGTCCGATCATTCTGTTCTCATATCTGTACTTTCACACGTTAAATCCGGCCATTCCAAGGAACGGTAATACGTCTGGCTTTGTGTATCTACTGAGCCCCTTAGTTTGCGTGTTGGGAAGATTGACCTTGACAGATGCAGGGAGACTATAGGTGCATTTCCTCTTCTTTTTGCCAAACTCTTTTCAAGACGTTTGACTAAAACCATGGGTTGTCCACCCCCTCTGCTATGGAAGTTATAAATCAGGAAGTTTTACTTCCTCATTATCCACTGAAAATATTGTTC
Source organism: Pelobates cultripes (assembly GCA_933207985.1). Lineage (NCBI taxonomy): Eukaryota > Metazoa > Chordata > Amphibia > Anura > Pelobatidae > Pelobates > Pelobates cultripes. The sequence continues at coordinate 108,059,844 of OW240923.1, forward strand.
GGGTCAGCAAGATTTGGTCATTGTCAAATAGCTGGTAACGGCCAGATAGACACAGACAACCTAATTTAGCAAAACTTACTACATAAATAATTTTTTTTTTATAAAAACCAACCATCCAAGCTAAATATTATTATTAAATAAGCCCCGGCATATATAGCTGTATCCTAGTGTGTGTGTGGGTGCCTGGTTAGGTTGATTGTTAGCCTTGTAAACATTTGGCTAAAAACACCCAAAAACTCAGCAACTCAGCTATTTCTCTACATTTTGCAAGTCATCCACAAATCACAACTAACTATTCAAAGAACAAATATCATTGTCTAAAACCGTTGCACATACTACGTCAGCAACACTTAAACCAAAGTCAATGGATTACATACAGGAAGACAGAAGCGTGTTTGTTTTTACAGAACATATGTATATAGGGGAACCGGGGGGGGAAATCCAGTTTCTAGTAAAATCGCTTCTGAAGCATTTAGTGAAGTGAAGAGTGCACTGGAGTGCACACATTGAATTCCTCCAGTAATGCTGTACATGTGCACCTCTAATGCACACATTTTCTGCATCATAAGATTGAGGATTTACCTTATATGACAGAACATGCTTGGACAGCCTTGCATGTGACATAATTCAAAACAAAAACATAGTACGACCCTTAGTTATATTTGGACATGACAGCTATAATCGGAAAAAAACTTTTTTTTAATTTTTTTTTTTTAAAGATTTGCAGGTTTTTAAACTTTTGAGATACGATGTTAGACTAAAGAATTTGTATCAACATTTTCATTATATATAGAGCATCAACTAGCCTCACACCAGTTTATTCAATACACAGTGAATTGTAGCTAAATAAAAACTGAAATGAAACCTTTAGCTAGGTTGTAGATTTTTCCACATCAGTTAGTTTAACCCAAATGTTGCCATTTAGATTTCAATTCATAACGGTCAGAGTTATTCACCATTACATCGCGAGGGTAAAATTAATTTACACTGCACGCAAAACAGGGAAAGTGAATTAAAACAAGTTAGTAAATAGAACATCTTATGGCTAACCTTTCATTAGCTATCCCCACCTCCTCTAGACTGTAAGCTCTTTTGAGCGGGGTCGTCATCTACCTATTGTTCCTGCGACATTTTGTAATTGTCTCATTTACTGTAAAATTTCCCCCCTTTTATAATATTGTAAAGCACTGCGGAATAAGTTGGCGCTATCTAAATGCTAGAAAAAATAATATTGCGTGTATAATTCTCACAATTGGCAATTCCTTTTTAACTGATCAGCATGATTCACCTAATCGATGAAATTGCAATGGTACTCTGTATAAACTATCTTAAGAGGGTAGATAGATCAGGGGTTGGCAACCTTTGGCACTCCAGATGTTGTGGACTACATCTCCCATGATGCTCTTACAGCCAGAATGCTGGCAAAGCATCAATGAGCGTGCCTGAGCTTGCCTTCCCCTGGGCTACATCTCCCGTCACTGGCTGAGCCCTCCTTACCTTTAGTATCATTCTGGTTTTATTGTACAGCGCTGCGGAATATGTTGATGCTTCATGAATGCCAGTAACAAATAAATACATAAGATGCTGAGCGATTCACCATGAGAATATTGTAAAGCGCTGCGGAATAAATTGGAGCTATATAAATAATTAATAATAATAATAATAATAATAAATAATAATAAGTGAAATAAAACACAGAAGGCAGCATTCAGGCTAAAATAGTCAGATTAAGAGTTGGATTTTTCCAGATCAGCTGCTTTGGCCTACAATGTGCAGCAATTGGTGGTTTGGAGAATAATCTCCCCAATATTGGTGGAGGGAGGGGGACATGTCAAACTGCTGCACACTGCCATGACGTCACAGGTCTGACTCTGCGCTGTGACGTCACGCGCTCTCTCTCACCTCGCGGGGGGGTACCCGGCTCCCGGTTGCTCTCTCTGTCTGTCTCTCTGTGTGAAGCCTGTCTACCCAGAGCTCCACCGCCGTCCGCTCAGCTCCTCGCCACACAGATATCCGGGGCCTGGGCGGAAAGGGAAGCAGGGTCGCCATGACAACCCGCCCGCCCCCCTGTCATCGTCCCTGTAGGCGGAAGGTGGCGCTGCGGTCACTTCCGGTGCCAGGGTGGGACTCGCTCGGTCCGGAACGATCGCACATTCACCTTGTTTCCGGGTGGGACCTGATTCCGCTGCACAACCGTCCCCACTACTTCCGGTTCCTGGAGAGGGCGACACCTGGAGACCCACTGGGAGGTAAATGAGGATCTATGGGGCAGACTGGGCTCCCTGCTCCGGGCTACCGGAAATAATACCTGATAGCCCAACACACTGCTCAGACTGCTCAGATAGGGGGCTCCTGCCAGATGATATCACTGGGCTAAAAACACTGGGAGTAACAGCAGCAGGACTTCACACACACACACACACACATACATATATATATATATACCAATAATAATAACAACATAAATAATAATAATAACATAATATCATAATAAATAATAAACTATAATAATAATAAATAACTAAATAATATAATAATAATAATATAATACATAATAATAACCTAATAATCTACTAAACTATAATAATAATAATAAATAATATAATAATAATAAATAATAAACTAAACTATAATAATAATAAATAATAATAAACTAAACTATAATAATTAATAATATACCCTGAGATAAATAAACTATAATAATATAATATATCCTGAGATAAATATACTATAATAATTAATAACATAAACTAAACTATAATAATTAATAATAAACTAAGCTATAATTAATAACATAATATACCCTGAGAAAAACTATAACAAACTAAACTATAATGATAACATAATAATGTACCCTGAGATAAATAAACTATAATAATTAATAAACTAAACTATAATAATAACAATAATATACCCTGAGATAAACTAAACTATAATAATATATAACATAATAATGTACCCTGAGATAAATAAACTATAATAATTAATAACATAATAATATACCGTGAGCTAAATAAACTATAATAAACTAAACTATATTAATTAATATAATAATGTACCCTGAGCTAAATAAACTAGATTTACTAAACTATAATAAACTAAAACACTCACAGATTTATTCAGCAAACTTCACATATACCATGAGCCTGCTAGTGTCTATAATAAACTAAAAACACACAGATTTTTTTTCAGTAAACTGCGAATTGTCAGGAATTCAGAATGGAATATAATCCAAGTCAGTCAGTTATGCTTTAAGGTTGATGGTAATGTGAGTTGTCTATAACTTAAAGGGGATTCATATGAATTTCAGGTTTTAGGACAAAATAATTGAATAGATATCTGGCTTGGAAAAGGTTTCAGATTCCACTGCTTTGATTTAAAACCACTTTGAAATTACAAAATTCACATGCCGGCGAAGAAGAAATACTATAACTGTTTGTGTTGTTTATTCATTCTGGATCGCACAGAAAGTACCAAATATTGTTTTTCTGGTGTCACTCATCTCCCTACCCCCCACCCCCCAACAACTGCAATCCTCAAACTTTTATTTTATATTTCTTTGAGTAAGGAGTATGCAGGTTATTAAAGAAACACTCTGGAGAGGGATGTGGAGCCAGGAGTAGCCCAGCACTGTCCAATTTTACTAAAACTGTTTTAAGTACAGTTTGACCACTTACCTGGGTCCCTCTGGAATCCTGCACCGCATTCAGTCTTCTGCAGGAGAGCTGGATCTTTCTGTAGAATTAAGCACAGCTGATACATGTGGACCCAGCTCATCTGTCACTTTCAGCAAAATCCACAACCAGATTGCATTTTAGGAAGCTGCGTGAGGACTAATCAGCATCAAGTAGTGAGTCCAATCTTTGCTTTATGCTGTGAAAGGCATCGCAGAATGCAGTTGACAATACGTCACCGGATATACCCTTTCTATGGTTTCGGCCTGCAGCCTGCCCTTTTCTCTCTCCTTTCTCCCTGTCACTGTATATCATTTTTTTTGGTAACAGGTTTGTCATACAGGTTTATTTATTATAAGTAATTATCCAGCTTTGTTGGGCTTTTAAGTCAAGTGTGACCTGTATATTGTAATTCAGCTGTTAATGTAATACAACTCATAGTTCAGTAAATAATCACCATGGTGTACCACTTGACACTGTTTGCTGATTGGTTCACTGCATGTCTTTCTTTGCAGGCCATATGAATACATCAGTCTGTCCTGTACCAGCAGGATGCACCCAAGATGCCATCTTGCAGTTTCTGAGCAGTCTCCCCCGTGGCTTGGCTTTGGGGCCCTCTCTTTCACTAAAGGAGGGCCTGGGACTATGGTGGGTCGGACAGACACTAGACGCCGGATCTCTCCTTCCAACTCCAAGTCATAAAAGTGACAATAGCCTGTCCGAAAGTGAGGTTAGATATAGATTTGCTTGCCTACAAGAGAACTTATAATATGAACATCATCCTGCCTGAACAAAATGTTCCTAAAAGTGTTATGTTTGGCTCCTGCTTTTTAAAAGGCTTACAAATTCAAGAAACTTTTATCACACTCTTCTGTATGATCTGCAGGCATTTCCAGATTTCACTTAGATATAGTAAGTCATATGTAAAAGAAGGCATCACTCCCAGGGGGTGAAAAACCCAGGCTGTGATATACTTTTGCACCCCCCCTCCCCCCACCCCAACATTTCACCCACTCTTTCCGGAGGAGCGGTCTACCCATGGTGGGCACCAGAGCATTCCTGGCACCTTAACCACTACTGCACAGTGCTGGTGCTTTGGATATTGCAGAATTCAATATAGCTTTTAGTATCCATTTTTTAGTATTCCTTTCCTTTTTAAATCTGTCTGACAACACTCACAAGCATACTAAAACCAGCGTTAGAAGAAACTGGAGGAAAGGAAGGGAAGTAAGCAGGACTCCCTGTGACATAGGGGCTCAGTTTTCCCTGCAGCCTGTTACAAGATGAGATTTAGTTCCCCGAGTAAGTGGGGTTCAGGCAGACATGCCATATATGTTAAAATGGATGTGAAAGGGACCATTAAAGTAAACAAAACAGAGCGAATTACCCTTCCCCTTTTGTAGTTATTGAAATAGACGAGCAAAACAAAAGGGAGTAAAAACAGCTGTGAAGACGTGTGACAAGATCATAATTTTTGGAAATCTTTAAAAATCAGGCGAAATAAAAGAATTGCAGTAAATAAATATAAAGCAGAGACTATTTCCCCTTCTGTTAATAAATGGGAAAAACATTTATAGGTGTCTTTTTGTGGTTCATTAAGTTGCACATTGCATCATGACAATATGGGGTTCAGTTGTAGGTAATTGGGTTTTATGGAGGTGCACCTTGTATAATTACAGGCAGAGATAACTTGTGTGAGGAAGTTGAGATTTTAAGGAGATGCACCTTGCATCGTTACATCATTAGTTTGTAACTATGCATCATTGCAGGAGGACGTTGGGTTTTAGTGGTATTGGCCTTGTGTCATTTCAGGAGTAAATTGGGTTTCAGAAAAAATACCTTTTCTCTGAGAGAGATATTTTAGGAAGTGTTATTCTCTCTCTATAAATAAGTCTGCTGCAGTGACTGTGAGGTAATTCACCTAATGTTATGTTCACATGAATTATGGGGTTTCTTTATTCTAATACATTTCTAAAATGTGAGGTTTTGCGTTAGTCTCAAGTCTCCTTTTTCAGCTTGGCTTTCTGCCCCCTGTCAGTTATTTTATCATTAATGTGATAAAAAACTTGATGCTTTGCCAGCATTATGAAGATATAGTCCACAACATCTGCTGGACGAAGGTTGTCCACTCCTGGAATACGGTATATAGTTCCGGTTTCTCCTGTTAATTACAAATACCAAGTATCATGTTACAGGGACACACTTTAGGCATGCAAGTAGTAGGCAGGAGAAAAAAAAGAAGTGCATGTCCTTACTCAAGGAAACAGATCTCTGGCCATGACATGGCCACTGGAGGTGCCTCCTGGCTCAGTGCTGCATAGTAGGCAGCAGTGCCGTTCAGCGTCTCCATGCTCTGCATGGGGACGCTGAATGTTCCTCATAGAGCTGCACTGATTCAATGCATCTCTATGAGGAAGTGCTGATTGACCAAAACGGCATTTGGCTCCATACCCTTGACTATTTTAGCCGATCAAATGCTTTCCCCATGAGAGTGCATTGTATCGGCTAAAAATCGGCAATTCTGATGATGTCACCAATGGGCGGAGCCAGCGCCAACAGACCTGTGGAGAGCAGAAAATAAGGTGAGTTTTAACCCACTCTGAGGGAGCTAAAGGGTGCCAGTGGTGCAAGCCACCTAAATGGTGGATTTTGCACTAGAGGGTCAGGAATACATGTTTGTGTTCCTGACCCTATAGTGTTCCTTTAAGAAAAGATGTGTAAGTCAGGGGGTTAATTCACTGAACACTGAATTGCAGTGAATTGAAAACCCAAATTGCAAAATTTAGTTATGGCAGAATTGTAGACTTACCTAAGTATTGCACTCCAATTTTATGTAACACTTCCAGCTCTACTTCCAACAGACTTTTTTTGTTTTTTTTCAGTAACTGAAATGTTCGTTAGAACATGTTGCATCAGCTGTTTATGTTTACCATGACATGGTGACTGTAATGTTTATAACTTTATCTATAGAGGAAAGCAGAACTGCTGACTTCTGTTTGTTTCTGCTAAGCTCCATTGATCTCGTTGGGTACCTAATATTGACCCCTTGGTTTTAAAGGCATAGGATTAGTACAAAAAGCATTATCTTGTAACCTAATTGATATTCTTAAATTAATAAACTTTCAATTGAATCATTCAATCTTTAGTTGTTACGCCTTATTCTCTAGGAAAAAATCTAGTAATATCCCGTGTGGATTAAAAAAAAAATCTTTCTGCAACAGTAACTTGTATGTCATTTTACTTTACAGGAACGTTTGTCATCATTCCTATTAGAAACTGATGCTGCCTGGTTAAGGTATATATGATATTGATGTATATAGTTTTTTTAATGCTTTAAGTAATGCAAATCATTGGTTATGTACTACAAAGGAGATAGATGAAAAACAATCCACCTCTGAAGTGATCTTTTTATTTCTGGGTTATAATCTGGCTAATCTGTAGTTACAATAGGTAATATATATATAATAAGTCTGCAAAAGCAGATTATTCCGCTTAAGAAACAGATTATCCAGCATAATGTTGGTTTATGTTTTACAACGGTCTGTATTTCAGTCAGTTAATCACTTTTTTCCCAGGAGAGATTGTTAACTGGGCCTCTACTTTGTTATTGTGAACAAAATGGCATCAGATGTATAATTTGGGATAAGATACAGGAGAATTGGTCAGTAAGCTTAGCTGTTCACACTAAATGGAAACAGCGTTTGCTAAATTAATTTTGGCTTTTGCCGCTATGTTTTCATTCCATTGATCGGGGTATTAACCTCTTAAACTAGGACACAAATGTAGAACTTGTTTGTATCTTTATATTGCATTATAAATAAGAGGTTATTTTTACCCTTCTGTTTCCCTTTAAATCGGGTTTTCTATGCAGCATGAGTTTGTAAGGCTTGACAATTAGTAGTTTTAGATCTGGGTAGACACACATTCTCTATTCTGTTTCCACCCTGATCTATAACCACTGTGTGCCAGGAACACAAACCTCTCTAAAATGCAATGTCTGATAGCATCCTTATTTAAGGCTCTCTGCTATCCCTTGTATGTTTTCTTAAATTGTTAGGCTAGTTTTTAATGCTTGGCATCTTTCTGAGATGTATTCTTTACCTGGGTCCTGGCTATGCTGCTTTTCAGGTTTGTGCGGAGATGTACAAAACGGGAGAATGTGAGGCCTTGCCAGTACCGAGGGCAGGTTTATCTAAAGGTGGTCACCTCTCTGAAGCCTGGCTCAGAATTACTGTTTCAGCAGGAAGTACAGAAGGCTTGTACCATAAATGGAGACGATCTCCCTGGACCCGAGAAACTTCCTGTTCCACATGACACGGAGGAGAACGCAGAGTCCGAAGATCCTTCACAAACTGTAAGAATGGTTCTACCAATTTTAACAGAGAGTGAAGAACCTCAAACAAACACCAAAGAGGGTCTTATTATTGAGGATGCCAAGCACCCATTAACGACACCTGAACCTGCAGTATCTGCTGTGACCCTGCTCTCAAAGGAATCAATGTCTGCAGAAACACCAGGTGTTGAGATCTTTGTCTCTGCAATGACAGCAGAGCAAGAACAGGTCAAACTACTAACTACTGTAGACCCAGAAAGGGCCAAGTTGTCCTCCAGTCTGGATTGTGTCCGAAAACTCCAAACAACTTCAGATTCAATACCGTGTGATCCAGTGCAAACACCCATTACAGGTTTGTACTTAAAAACACCTGTCACTATCTTTATTATGAACCTACTAACAAAACATACTTGAAAAATACTAGAAACACATAATGGATTACAGGAAGACTCCACACTGTAAATGAACAACATACATAAATATCACAAGTTAGCAGATATACTTATATATTTATGCATTTATCTAAAAAAAGATCTGCAGCCTTTGTAAGCCTTCACTCACACCCCAAACACAGACTTTCAGTTTGCACCGGGGATGTGACCAGTTCATTCTAAGCCACAAGCATGCGCTCCTAATTCCGTGCCATGGAGTAAGTTGCAACCAGGGAGGAGAAAGTAGAGCCACAGGAGGGCAGGTTGAATATAGCCCTGTGGATGTGCATGATCATTGGCAACTATAGATACGGTGGTCTTTTATTTTTTAACTCTGCAATGTAAAGTATTGCTCCTTAGTAGATAAGGCAATGCTTACATTGCAGGGTTAGATAAGTATCTGGGGCTGTCTGACAGCCACAAGAGGCACGTCCGCCATGAGAATTTTGTCAATCTAGGTTCTGCCATAAGTTAAGGAAGGGACTACTTTTTTTCTTGTGTATAGTAGTCATGTTAACAACACCTGACAATGTGGGGGAGGGGGCGATATTGAGATCCAGGGGAGATCAGGAATGGAAAACTGAAAGGGGGAAAAAAATTACAGGGTCACTTTAAATAGTAAAGTAGGGTGTCGAGTCAGTTTAGTGCCTAAAAATATTATTCATTTATTTCCTTCAAAAATGAATATCTCATGACTAAATTTAATGTGCTTGCTTTTTTCAGCAGACTCTTCAGATATTGACATTGTAAAGGAAGTTTCTCAAAGTTTGAAGCTCCAAGACTCCGACATCGATCCCAGAACTGAGATCATAGGCAGCAATTGTGACCAAGAAAATATTGTAAAGGAGAACTGTGCCAGCAGAGCGAACTCTTCCAGCACAAAACGCAAACAGAGTTGTAACAGAACAGATACTGGAGAGGAAAGCCAAACGTCTGACCTTAATGGAACAGTAGCGCAGAAAGGAACTGACAGACAGGGGCAAACACTTTTACAAGGAGAAACAGAAGAGACCTCTAGCAGCCAAGCTAAGGTTTCCAGGCAAGAGGTGGAGTCTGAGACAACTCCAGTGACTGAATGTAAAAAGAAAAAGTCCAAAACACAGCCGGAACGTAGATTTTGCTGCCAAGACTGTGGCAAACGTTTCTTCCAATCGAGTCACCTTAAAAGGCACAGCTTCACACACAGCGGGCGTAAGCCGTACCAATGCATTGAGTGTGATAAGACGTACAGCTCAGAGGAGAGCTTCAGGGCTCATGTGCTAGCCCACAGAGGTCTACGTCCCTTCAAATGTCTTCTCTGTGACAAAGCCTATGGCACACAACGGGACCTAAAGGAGCACTCTGTTCTACACACTGGCCTTCGCCCTTTCCACTGTGATGACTGCGGAAAGCGTTTTGCTCGCCGACCCACCCTTCGCATTCACCGCAAAAACTATTGCATACCAGCTGGAGGTAACCTGCAACCACCTATCCAGTGCAACTTGTGCGATAAAGAGTTGGCCAACAGTCGCTCATTGCGTAGTCACATGCGTGTACACACAGGAGAAAAACCATACACCTGCCCAGACTGCGGCAGTTCTTTTCGACATAAGGGCAATCTGCGAATTCACCAAAGACTGCATACTGGGGAGAAACCGTACAAATGCCAGTTTTGTGGAGACTCCTTCCCACAGCAGCCAGAACTAAAACGACACTTGATCTTGCACACAGGAGAAATGCACATCTGCAAGATTTGTGGCAAAGCACTTAAAGACCCTCATACACTGCGTGCCCACGAACGTCTCCATACAGGAGAACGCCCTTTCTTGTGCCAGTACTGTGGCAAATCCTATCCTATTGCCACCAAGCTCAGGCGGCACTTGAAATCTCACCTGGAGGAGATGCCTTTCCGCTGCCATTTGTGTGGGATGGGTTACACCCTGCAACGTAGTCTTAAGAGACACCTCCGCAGTCACAAAGATGTGGGACAAACCCCCACAGGAGAGGGTTCACCTGCAGCACCGGTGGAGGAGACCGAAGTGGAATCTACTCTGGTTTTTGTACCGTTATTGGATTCTCAACCGGGTGCAGAAGAGCAAGCAGCAGTGTTAATTGCTAATTTCACAGAGAACGCAGAATTTGGCTCCTCACATGAAACGCAAACTCTTATTCTACCCATGGATTCAGAAGTACTTGAGATATCTTCTGGGCTTGGACAAAAGAACATCTTACTGCACAAGGAGCCTGGCTCCAGGGTATTGCTTGTAGAACAGGCTCTCGGGTTCAGTGCTGTGGCAGAAGTGGTAGAGGTGGATTAAGTGAGGTGATTACTGACGTTTGTGTCATGTCATCCTCACAGTTCTCTGATTTCATCTCAGATTCTGATTGTTTCATAGCTGAAAAGAGACTTGCATCCATCAAGTTCAGCCTTCCTCACATATGTTTTTGTGTTCATGCAGGGTGATGCACAATAGATTAACAATTTCCTTGTCAGACAGGGGGATCTTTATTTCTTTCCAAAGCTTGTCTCAAAACAGAATAATAGTTTAACTATTGTTCTGCAGTCTTTTTTTTTTTTTTTTTATAACTTTTATATAAAAGTCATAGCTCAAATCAAAAGAAAATCGTTTGCCATCAATATGTATATTTACGCATTAGAATGTAATTTTATTTATTTAAAAACACAAAAACAGTGGGACGCCACACCTATTGTCTGAAAAATAAAATTATTTAAATCGACAATGTGTTTAGCTTTAAGCTGTACCGGAGTGCTGCAATTTTGGTCCCTTGACCTTTTCTGTCCTTGAACACATGGAGGAGGAAAAACAGAAAAACTTATCAATATAAAGCTAGTTATTTTTAAGGCCACAAGGGGCCCTTCTACATAGAACACACACACACATACAGATCATATTTATAAATTAAATCTGGTTGTGTTTTCAACATAGATGGCCCTCTTGTGGCCTTAAAAATAACTAACTTTGTATATCAGTCAGGATTCTGATGCGGTGTGATACCTTTTAGACACATACTCAGCAGAACAGCCACTACGTTCATAACACTGTCTTTCACCCTGAAAATAAGACTTGTCTTTTTCGGGGAATGTCTTATTTTGGGGGGAAACGGTAGCAAGCATGTACAAGAAAACAGGTCTACGTTCTTGGGAATTTTCCCAAACATAGATCAGTTTACTAGGGCATGGAATCCTGCAAATCTGTTTGGGGAAACTTCCTCGAACATACATTAGCGAGCTAGCGCATAGCATCCCGCAAATCTATGTTTGGGGAAAATTCCTCGAACATACATTAGCAAGCTAGCAACTAGGGCTTATTTTTGGGGTAGGGCTTATATTACGAGCATTGCCGAAAATAAGCTAAGGCTCATTTTCAGGGGAAAATGGTATCTGAAGGGACTTTGTCATTCTATAGGGAAAAGTTTTTTTTTTTTTTTTTTAACTGTGTATTCATTTGTTTCTTAAAGCCAAGTTACAGTTGGTATTCTTTGTTTCTGATCATTTCACAAAATCCAGCAAAAGGCCAAAATTGGCAATGATCCTGCTTGAAAACAGGTGTGTTAAAGTCAGAGCTCACAGTTTGAAGTCATATGCTACTAACGGGAGTAAACGTTACTCTGCAAGCCTGAAGGATCCATGGAATACTGGGCTGAATTTTTACTTGCCAATGGCTAGTGGTGAGTCTTTTAATCTTTAGCACATATTTCTAAGATTCATATGAATCCACTTAAAATAATTGCATTCGATTTTCCTTGGCCAAACTAAGCACTCCGCATCAGCAGTAATAATTTATTAACTAGGCATTCTATAGCTGAAAAGTTTGCAATTTTCTTTTTGATTTCCCATCAATTCTGATTTTTTTTTAAACTTACACCTTGTCAGTTTACCCAGAATTTTTCAGTTTACTGCAAAGCACAGATTAGTGAATAAACCATCATGTTTTTATTATTGTTAAAGAGACACATTGTTAAAAAGCCAATAATTGAGCTTCAAATGTTTCGGTTGCAGTGCTCTTTCGCAGTGGGTACTTGGATTAACATTATTGCTCCAATACACTCCTCTCATTTTTCCTGTCTATCTCCGTCACTGATGGAAGCAATGGGGCTTTGCGTCTTACAGCAGAATAGGTGGCACATTTTTTTAACCAGTCTCCTACTGGTTTGGGTTTGTTTTTTGTCTTTTATTTTCTACATCCACTGTGACTATCACATTTGTAATCTCTGCAGATAGAGCTAGTGCCCGACCTGCACATTTCTGTCACTCGAAGCATTGTAGCCACTACATAACCACAACAGTTTTTTTTTTTTTTTACTGTTTTTTTTTTACCTTGGTTCCACCAGGCACCGAGCCGCTTCTGTTGCCGGGTGACCTGTATCAGAAGCCAAATGCCAATTCCGCTGGCCATTCATTACCTGAAAGCGTCAACTGAGTGATCTGTGATATCCACAGAATTGACATTGGCCAGGCCGAACAATGGCCGGATTAACACAGTGGCTGATGGAGCTGAAGCTCCAGGCACATGTCCATGGTTTAAGGCTATTGAAAATCAAAAAAAGCTATGCTGTTTAGGTCTCTCTAACACTGTGACATGTCCTATTTCTTTTACACTCTCTATATATCTACCTTTTTTTCTGTCCCACACTGCAAACCAGGAGCTTCAGTCTGCTAGTAAGACGGTAAGGAGTGGAGTGGACAAGTGAGTGATAGAGGACAGTAATAATATCCTGATATCTCACCAATAATAATCCACTATTTTTACTGGCCGCTCCATTGTGAAATTACCCATGATAAATCTCCCAAGTTATATGTACCTGCAATAAAAAGAAATGGAACGACTAACAAATATGTTATTTAACAGTCAAAACTTACTCTAAATTTTGGCCCTCCCTGTACTTCCTTGTGAGGGCACGGCATACGCCTGATGATGTGAAGCCTAGGAATTTCAAATTCAGCAAGTTTAAATGTGACTCATTTCTTTTTTTAAATCTTTTAATATTTTGTAACTTTAATTACTTTCATAACTTTTGCATATTTTTTAAATGCACTGTAAAGCATTTGAAATTTGCTGGATGCATTTCAACATAATGCAGTAAAATGAAGTCTCCTATAAAGCAGTGGTTCACAAACTTTTTAGGTTTAAGGCGCCTTTAATATTTTAATATTTTTCCAAGGCGACCCAAGTCAAAAAAATTTCTAGGTTGTATATATGTACAGCGCAGTGGCATATACTGGGCTCCTGTTCGGCAGTAATGCTTGCCGTTCAAGCGCAGATCCAGAACCTAATCTTGGGAGGGGCACTGGTAGATTATTTAAAGAAACAATCCAGGCGCAATAACCACTACAGCGGTGGGTGGGGGCCATACAGTAAAATGAGGGGGGGGCCTACTGTCCTCCCCCAACCCGGCCTCCACGCCTGAGCGGTGGGTGGGGGCCATAAAGGATAATGGGGGGGACCTAGTGTCCTCCCCGCCCCCACCCCTGAGCGGTGGGTGGGGGCCATACAGGAAAAAGAGCACTCTCGCTTAAACCAACCAATCAGAGTGTTCTTAGCCTAATTGCAGGGCGGGGCAAGGCTTTATAAGCCTTTCCTCGCCCTGCAGAGCATCAGGTTTTTTATTTTTCATCTGTTTTTTGGGTTTTTTTTTGCACTCAGGTTTTTTATTTTATTTTAAGTTCGACTGGTATTATGGTTTTTTTATTTGGCCTTTTTTTTAAGATTTTAGAAGAAAGAAGACATCAAATGGTAAGTTTTCTTTTTCTTTACAGGTTAGTTATTTTATTCCCCCCTCACTATTTTTAGGCTGAGGGGGTAGGTAGGAGATAGTTTTTATTTGGGTGGGGGAGTTCTAGGGGCTTGGAGACCTTTAGTCACTTTTGAAGGGGGGATTTGTTATTAAGAGCCGCCGCCCAGGGTTGAGGGCCGGGGGGAAGACAGTAGGTCCCCCCCCATTATCCTTTATGGGCCCCACCCACTGCTCAGGGGTGGTGGCCGGTGGGGGAGGACAGTAGGGCCCCCCTTATTTTCCTGTATGGCCCCCACTCAGTAGGTCCTCCCCACCCTCATTTTCCTGTATGGAAAGGGGTGGGGGACGGGGGGGAGGACAGTAGGTCCCCCCTTCATTGTCCTTTATGGCCCCCACCCATCGTGCAGGGGTGGGGGCCGGAGGGAGGACAATAGGCCCCCCCTTCATTGTCCTTTATGGCCCCACCCATCGTGCAGGGGTGGGGGCCAGGGGGGATAGGACAGTTGGTACCCTCCCCTTATTATCTATATGGCCCCCACCCACCGCTCGGGGGGGGACAGTAGGGCCCCCACCCACCGCGCAGGGGTCGGGGGGAGGACAGCAGGTCCCCCCCCATTATCCTTTATGGCCCCCACCCACTGCTCAGGGGTGATGGCTGGAGGAGGGAGGACAGTAGGTCACCCCCCTTATTTTCCTGTATGGCCCCCACCCACAGCCACAGGCTGCTCACTGTTTAGTAGACATGCCCCTGCTCACAATATAGCGAGTAGGGGCATTCGGGAGATTTAGATCTCCCTTATGCTATTATGGCTTTCTGATGAATGAATGAATGAATAGATGAAATTCCCGTTCGCATGCCCAACGGTGTGGGCAGATGACGTGTCCCACAGGGACTTCATCTACCCACACAAAGATGGCAGGGCCCAGAATATAGGTCGGGGCAGAAAATAAAGTTTAAAAATAGGTAATATGGGGGGCTTAGGAGCATTTAGGGGTGACTAAGGGGTCAGTTAGATGTAGTGGAGTCGGGATGGGGGTTAAAAAAAAACGGGATTCGGCCATGACAGTGCCGTTTAAAGAATAATTTTGATATCCCCGCTCCCTGCTTACATTTCCCTGGGAGGGGGGATATTTCCTGCAATTCTTGGTGGTCATGTAGGAAAGCCCCAGGGCCGGACTGGCCTACCGGGATACTAGGAAACTTCCTGGTAGGCCATCTGCTCTGGGTCCACTTTGTGCTGCAGCTGCAATCAGCTGCAAGATCAGAAAAATTTACTTTCCTATCTGCGCGGCCGATTGTGTGCTCCTGCGACCTGCCAGCAGCCGCAGGATCTTAAAGTATTGGTCCTTGCTGGCCGCCGGATACAGTGTATGCAGTGATATCTGGCGGCAGCACTTCAGTGCGCAGAGTGGCTGACAGACCAGCCCAACCACTCCCCTTACCTCCTGCTCACAGTGCCTGCTTGAGCAGAGAATTGTGCAGGCCGGACTGCAACTGGAGGAGGGCTCATCTTGAGGTAGGGGAGGAGGGGCTTGGGGGACCTTCCTGTAGTGTATTTAATTAGGGGTGTGGGTGTATTAAATTGTGGGTAGAGGGGAGAGAATGTATTGAATTGGAGGAAGAGCAATGTATTAAATTGGGGGGAGGAAGCCGTGTATTAAATTAGGGGGAGGGATGAGAGCAATGTAATAAATTTGGGGGAGTGAGGGGGAGGGTAGTGTATTAAATTGGGGAGAGGTCAGTGTATTTAATTGGGGAGGGGGTTTTCATTCCCAGTCCGGCCCTGGGAAGCCCTGGCGGTCATAGTGGTGACAGTGAACTCTAGCAGCCTCACGAGGTGTTAACCGCGGCATCGCTCCGAGCTCCTGTGAGGAGAACCCGGCGCAGCTGCAAGTTAGAGCTCCCCTGGGTTCTCTCTCCTCTCTCTCCTGCCGGCTGCATCATTACAGTGCTAGCGGGCCGGTGAGGGAGATCTCTTATCTCCTTTCCGGTCCTGCAGATCCGTCAGGGGAGAGGGAGACACAGTTCTCGATGCTATAATCACAGCACCAGGAAAATGGGGCGCTGCGGCACAATTTGGGAACCGCTGCTATAAAGCACAGCCCAAAAATTTTATTAAATGTGTTGGCAATGCAAAAGCCTTTTCTTTAGCTTTTCTACCAACCCGATATTTAGCAGCACTAGTTGGACGCCCTGCTAGGCAGACTGTCACCTTGATTTAATTGTGATATATAAGCTTTTCAAGTGATTTAATATTTTTGGATAAACATTTAAAATCATTTCCCCAAAAAGTTATTGTAATTAACGAGACACTATAGTCACCCGAACAACTGTAGCTTATTGTATTTGTTCTGGTGAGTACACTCATTCCCTTCAGACTTTTGGCAGTGTGTTTTTTTTTCAGAGAAAATATAGTGTTTAAATTACAGCCTAGTGATACATCCACTGGCCACTACTCAGATGGCTGAAAGAGGTGCTTCCTGGGGCTGTGCTGCACAGTGTGCAGCACTGGCATTCCGTGTCTCCACCCTCTGCATGCAGACACTGAACTTTCCTCCTAGAGCTGCATTGATTAAGTTAATCTCTATGAGGAGATGCTGTGTTGGACTTGTGCTGGCTCTGCCCCTCATCTGCCTCCTTGACAGTCTCAGCCAATCCTATGTTTTCCTATGTGAAATCATTGTGATTGGCTCAGATCCCCACTTCTGATGATGTCAGCCAAGCAGGCAGATCAGGAGCAGAGCGAGCAGTAGCAGACTTTAGTAAAAGTAACATCTTACTATATATAGGGAGGCTAGATGGTGTTTTTAACACTATAGGGTCAGGAATACATGTTTGTGTTCCTGACCCTATAGTGTTCCTTTTAATAAATTACAAAATTAAAATATTCTTCATAATATTAAATAATTTAAAAAATGTATCAAAAAATTTAATTCTTTGAAAAGCTTCTTTAGCAATATTAAACTGAGGCCTTGCAGCTACGGTGTGGAATGGGGGTTCAGACGGGTTGGAATCCTGAATGGGGTCCTGAGAAGCCCCGGCTCTAATTTTGGCACCATTTCATTGTTGGCCCTGAGTCCCCTGCCATACTAATAGAGAAATAACACCTCCAATGATATCATTTGTTACAGTGCCAGTTTAATGCACCATGTTTGGAGTCGATTATACGGTGCATTTTTTAGTTATTGGTGTGGGTGTAGAGTTTTAATGCAGTGAGGTAAAGGGTTAATACAGCACAACCTGGGCTTTATATAACAGGTTAAGAATTCATAAATGTAGGTTTATATAATACTCTGAATTTTGCCAAACATGATTTATAGAACACATTACGTTTTAGGGTGGGACATATGGCTGGTTTTGGAGGGACTTAACCCCATATACCCTTGGGCTGAGGTTCTGGTCTTTTCACCGCCAAGCAACGCCCTTGCCCTGGGTCAGCGGTTGCCAACCTTCTAACTATTGGGGACCCACGTAGATAAGATGGGGGAAATTGTTGGGTCCTGGACAATAACCAGTGTTTCTCCAAAGATGCATAATATAAAATCATTTTATTTAATGTTAATACAATAATCATTATGTATGTAAGAATTTGTGTGTTTATTATGTGGGGCCTCTTAAAGGACCCTTTTAAACTGATGTCCACATCGTGCAAAGCGCAGAGCCCACTGGGAGATTGTTCCGCTTCCTCCCCCATCCCTGTTTTCCCGCACTGCATTAAACACTGACCCTGTTCTTTGGACCCCTGTCCTAGCTGTCATTTCCCTCTTGTCCTAAAATAAATATTTATTTTGTTACACATAGCGATGAGTAGAAATGCAGAAACCTGCAAGAAAACACAGTCCTTAAACTCAAAATCCTAGTAACGAGCTCAGAATGCATGGATTGCATTGTATTCAAAAACTCTAGAGCTCTAGAAATGGCCAGTGATGCCAAGAGGGAGGAAAAACTAATGTCAAATAATTAGGGCACGGATAATTTAAGAATTTGTGTCACCCCACTCCCTCTAGCATGTGAACTCATTGAGCAGGGCCCTCAATCCCTCTGTTCCTGTGCGTACCAACGTGTCTGGTAACAAATACGTGTCTGTTAGTCCACCCATTGTACAGCGCTACGGAATTGTTGGCGCTTTATAAATAATAATAATTATCAAAAAGGAATAGCAAATTTTAGCTGGATTGAAAAAAAAAAATTCTGATGCATTGCTATTTTTTTAATCTCTTGTTTTACACAATTTCTATTTTGCTGAATATTAGTGGAATTAATTGGTCATTCTGCCCCAGTTAACGGTGGGAGGGGGAGGGATGAACATTGGGGGGTCATTGTGAGAGGCCGCTGCCCTCAGAGAACACCATTGCCATAAAGGGGTGTAGGTGGCCTGCAACAACCTCTAGGTAGGCAGTACGTGTCAAAATAACATCCACATGAATGCCAGGACTCTAGGTTTTCCAGCAGAACATTGCCCAGAGTATAACTGCCTCCGCTGGCTTGCCTTGTTCCCAGGTAAATCTCTTCTTAAGGTAAATGACACACATGCACCTGGCCATCCACCTGATCTAAAAGAAAACAAACATTCATCAGAGCAGGCAACTTTCTTCTATTGCTCCATGGTCCAGTTCTGACACTAACATCCCCATTAAAGGCACTTTAAGTAGTGGATAGTGGTCATCATGTAGCCCCATACTTGTCAAACTGCGATGCTCTGTGTGTTCTGACACCTTTCTACCATGGCCAGCATTACGTTTTCAGCAATTGGACCTACAGTAGCTTTTAACCCCAAGCGGGCTAATCTTCACTCACCATGTGCATCAAAGAGCTTTGGGTGCTCATGACCCTGAGGCCGGTTCACTAGTTGAACTTCTTTGCACCATGTTTGGTAGGTACAAACCACAACATACCAGGAACATTCAACAAGACTTGGAGATGCTCTGATCCAGTCGCCTAGCCATCACTCTTTGGCCCTTGTCAAAATCACTCAAATCTTTTAATTTGCCCATTTTCCTTCTGCCTCCAACACATGTAATTCAAGAACTGACTGTTCACTTGCTGCCTAATATGAACAAATTGATAATAAAAAAATGTGGGTGAGGGCAAACAGTGTTTGATAATATTTTTTGGTGTACTCACCCACATTTTTATCAATCTGTTCACTTAAAGCAGCACTGTCCTGCCAAACTTACCTTTCCACCAATCGATTCCTCTTTTCTCCCTCTGTCAGGATCTGTTCTTCATTTCTTCCTGTCTGCTCTAGTTTTCTTTAAAACATAAGACAAAGTAGAGAAATACAAGTCACAAGAGAGGTGAGAACGGACAACAGCTCAAATAGCCTGCCCTTCGGTGGGTGCCCGCTCAGATCTCAAGCTGGTTTTAGCTCAACTTGTGCCATTACAGAGAGAATATATCTGAAGCATATCAGACTGGTCCCACCCGTACGGCTAGTCCAGATCCAAAATGCCAGCTAGTTCCCTCTGAACAAGAGACACAGCAACCCCAGACTATTGTTTCAGCCTTGTAAGGTATCATCAGTGAGGTATAGCCAATATCCCTCTCTGCACCGTGAGCAAGGGGTCCACGTCTGCCCGTACGGGTGGGACCAGTCTAATATGCTTCAGAGATGTTCTCTCTGTAATGGCACAAGATACGGTAAAACCAACTTGAGATCTGAGCGGGGACCCACCGAAGGGCAGGCTAATTGAGCTGTTGTCCGTTCTCACCTTTGGGTGGGAGGGTGACTAGGGGGGTTTACATTATAGGTCATTTAGGGCCTGCACCCGCCACTCATAGGTTCCCCCCATTTTCATTTAGGGACCCCACCCACCGCTCATGGATGGGGCCTGGGGGTAGGATGATAGGTCCCCCCCATTTTCATTTAGGGCCCCCACTTGCTCCTCATGCGTGAGGGCCAGGGGGGGACAATAGGTGTCCCCCCGCCCCTCATTTTCATTTAGGACCCTCACCCGCTGCTCGTGGGTGGGGGCCAGCACAGGGACAATAGGTCCCCCCCCCCCAATTTTAATTTAGGGCTCCGACCCCCCGCTAATGGGGGGAGGAAAATAGGTCCCCCCATTTTAATTTAGGGCCCCCACTTGTGGGTGGGAACCATGGGGATGCTAGGTCCTCCATTCAGTTTATTAGCTCCCACTTGCGCGGCACGGGTGGGGGCTCGGGAGGGGGAAGACTAGGGGGCCACAGGGTGCTCACTGTTTAGTAGACATGCCCTTACTCACGATAAAGCGAGTAGGTGCAGAATTTACTAATACGAAGTAATCTTTATTAGTAAATTTGTCTAAAAGACCAATTACGTCATTCAGCCTTTTGGGAGATAGCTCCCTGATACCATGAGAATTAGGGAGTTATCTACTAAGTTGCTGCAAGTTGCAGCCGCAGCACGGATCGGAATTTAATTCATTTGAATTAAATTTCGATCCGAACAATGTCCCGTATTGCGTCCTAACACGAATGGAGAAACTCTGTGCCACTCAAATAATCCATATATATATATATATTGTACACATTAAATTTGGATTGCGCACCTTCGTACCAGATTTTTAGATACAGTTTTTACAACATTTTGGCCTAACCTACTAATTACTATAATAAGTCGTTTTACAGTATTATTCAATATTTCTTTTTTATTTGACAAGTTTTGGGGAGTAAAGGAAACTATGATATTATTGCCAATTGTTGCTGGCAGTTATTTGCCCTTACTTGTGTTATAGTTTGATTGTTATTTAGACATTATTTTGTTCAAATTCTTGCACTACACAAATAAATGCTGAGGTAAGATAGCGTTGTATATGTTGGAGGTATTATGTTGCTGAAAGGGACACGATAGCCACCAGAACCATTACAGCTTAATTTAGTTGTGCTGGTGTCTATAGCCTGTCCCTGCGCCCCCATCGCCGGCCCTTTAAATGCCACAGCCGCCTGAGCGCTCTATAGAGAGCGCTCAGATGGCTGCTGCACTGCCTCACCTCCCCCTCCCTGTAGCGTGGCCGAGCTCCTTTCCGGTCCGTGACCCGGCCGGACTGACAGGAAGTGCACACTGAGTGTGCACTTCCTGTCAGTCCCGCCGGGTCGCGGACCGGATAGGAGCTCAGCCACGCTACAGGGCAGGGGAGGTGAGGAGATGATTATAGGGGAGGGGGGGGAGGAGATTATAGGGGAGGGAGAAGATGGGAGGGGGGGGAGAAGATGGAGGGGGGAAGAAAGACTATAGGAGGGGGAAAGATTATAGGGAGGGGGAGAAGATTACAGGGAGGGGGGGAGTGGAGGAGCTGCTATAGAGGAGGGGAGAAGATTATAGTGGGGAGAAGATGGGAGGGGGGGGAGAAGGACTACAAGGGGAAGATCAAGGGGAGAAGATTACAGGAGGGAGGGGGAGGAGAAGGTTACAGGGAGGGGGGGAGAAGATCACAGGGAGGGAGGTGGGGGGAGTGGAGAAGGTTACAGGGAGGTATAAAGATTACAGGGAGGGAGGGGGGGGGAGGGAGAAGGGTTATAGGGGAGTGGGGGGGAGGTACTATAGTGGGGAGAAGATGGAGTGGGGGGAGAAGATTACAAGGGGGGAAGACTACAAGGTGTGAGATTATAGGAAGGGGGAGAAGATCATAGATTATGGGGGGGGAGTGGAGAAGGTTACAGGGAGGGGGGGAGAAGATTACAGGGAGGGAGGGGGGAGTGGAGAAGGTTACAGGGAGGGGAGAGGAGAGACCACTAAGGGGCAGGGGAGATTTCTAAGGAATGGAAGGGAGAGCTCTATAGGACAGGGAGCTCTTTCACACCCCGCGCACACACACACACACACAATGCATCCCTATACACACAGAAACACAACATGCTTCCCTTACACACAGAGAAACACACAATGCAACCCTTACACATAAAGACAATGCATCCTTTGCACATATACACAGAAACACACAATGCATCCCTTACACACACATGCAAATACACACTGCTTCTCTTACACACACACAGAAACACAATGCATCTCTTACACACACTCAACGCACCCCTTACAGACACACACACTGCATCCCTTTCATACACAGAAACACACTTTGCATCCCTTATGCATACAAACACCGATTCACACAATGCATCCCTTACACACAACAAGAAACACACAATACATCCCTTATACACAAACACTCACTGCTTTCTATCCCTTACACAAATACACACTGCTTCCACTACAGACAAACACACTGCATCACCTACACAAACTGGTATCCCTATACACTACATTCCATAAGCACACACATTAGATACTCTATAGCAACACATAACACATCCCCTACACACTCTACTCCCTGTGAGTTCATGGGTGGAACATGTAGGTGGACTTATGGGCATACTCACCGTCAGGCCCTGGGGCCCAGACCTTGATCTATGTAAGATGCCCCACAAAATGGAGCTGCTTCCCGTTCTCCCAGAACATTGAATTTTGTGACCACAGTTACAAACAGCCTCCAGAGATCCTGTTCTACACCAGACCAGTGGAGCCAAACTGCAGCCAGAGCCCATCACCATCCTCATCTGGTTGTAAGTAGGCAATCTAGTATATTATTAGTGACACTAATCTCTAATTTGCCTCACATTAAATGGACACTATAGTCCCCAGAACCCAGTCCCAGTGGCGTCGCTAGGGGGGGGCCAGAGGGAGCCATGGCCCCCCCCTACATCATGCTGTGCCCCCCCTTGGGCCCCCCCCAAATGCCAACAACTTGCTGGCCATGGGCTTCCCTCGGACTGTGACAGCCTGTTACATCCCGAGGGAATGCAGTGCTGAGGTGCTGGGGGCTGTCTGTGGCCGGAGGGAGCACTGATTGGCTCCCCGGCACAGGCTCCGCCCCCAAACGAAGCCCCGCCTCCCGCCGATAAGCCCCGCCCCCGCCGTAATGCAGCAGCCCGTGCTGCTGCAGAAGATGGCTGCCTGACTCCAGCAACATCCTCCAGTGACAGGTAGGCCACACACACACACACACACACCCATTGCCCCCCATACTGCCCCATACACACATACTGCCCCCCATACACACACACCCCCCATACTGCCCCATACACACACATTGCCCCCCATACA
>OW240923.1:108083203-108163772 GCA_933207985.1 Pelobates cultripes
TGTGTGTATGGACTCAGCAGAGTGTGTGTGTTTGTGTGTATGGACTCAGCAGAGTGTGTGTGTGTGTGTGTATGGACTCAGCAGTCTGTGTGTGTATGGACTCAGCAGTCTGTGTGTGTATGGACTCAGCAGTCTGTTGGTGTATGGACTCAGCAGTCTGTGTGTGTATGTATGGACTCAACAGCCTGTGTGTGTGTGTGTATGGACTCAGCAGCCCGTGTGTGTGTGTATGGACTCAGCAGCCCGTGCGTGTGTGTATGGACTCAGCAGTCTGTGTGTGTATGGACTCAGCTCGCCTGTGTGTGTGTGTGTATGGACTCCGCAGTCTGTGTGTGTTTGTGTATGGACTCAGCAGAGTGTGTGTGTATGCACTCAGCAGAGTGTGTGTTTGTCTATGGACTCAGCAGAGTGTGTGTGTGTGTGTATGGACTCAGCAGAGTCTGTGTGTGTGTGTGTGTGTGTGTATGGACTCAGCAGAGTCTGTGTGTATGGACTGAGCAGAGTCTGTGTGTGTGTATGGACTCAGCAGTCTGTGTGTGTGTATATGGACTCAGCAATCTGTGTGTGTGTGTGTGTGTGTATGGACTCAGCAGTCTGTGTGTGTGTATGGAGAATACAGAGAAAGGGCTGCGCTTAAAAAATACTTAAAAAGTGTTAAGAGTCCAGATAAAATGAATGAATAAAAAAAGGGGAAGAAGATCTTATCTGGCAATGTCCGTAGTATTTGGTCCGGAACAGTAATCTTGTTTTCTATCTTCCTTATGGGCCGTCTCGTATGCAAGAGATGAAAACAAATACAGAACCCAAATGGTGTAGTATATCTTGATAAAACGGAAATTAAAATATAAAACTTGAATGTAAACTCACATTTCCAAGAGCTAGAACCTGCTCTGGTGTAACGGGCGTACAGCGGTTTAGATCCCCGCTTATGGGATATAGAATGCTTGTCCTTCACGTGCCTCTTCCTTCCGTGGTGTGGGAGATACTCAGATAAAAAGAGACAACTAATAGTGCTCTCTGCGTAAAACTTAAGATAAAATATAAAGTAAAATAAAAGTGGATACTCACAAGACAGGAGCAGGTCAACTGCTCCTGATATATCACGCTGGTGGAATAATCCCCACCTAGGATTGCTTGGAGTCCAACGAATGGTGCCAGGTAATAAGAATAAATATATGTGTATAAAAGGATAGGTGGTACAATAAAAGGTTACCAAATATACTTTAATTATAATAATACACAATATAAAAAAACCATAAACGCGTTTCGCCAATCGGCGTTATCAATATGGGTAAGGAACCTGATACCTGGCAGTGGATCATTTAAATAGCATGTACAAACAATTCAAAAATTGGCGCCAAAATTAGGACAGCCAATCAGATTGCAAGTTAAAAATACATATGATAAAACACAATTAAAACAGTAAAAAAGAGGTACATAAGTATAGACATAAAAATAAATATTCTTGATATATAGTTGAACATTAAAAAAGATCCTTGTTTGATAAAGTATATTATGTGGTGCATGGTCACATGACCGGCATATAATAGGACACAATTAAAATAATAAAAAGGAGGTACATAAGTGTAGACTTAAGGATAAATATTCTAGATATGTAATTGAACATTAAAAACGATCCTTGTTTAATAAAATATATTATATGATGCGCGGTCACATGACCGGCATTAGAACCGAAGTGGATAATGGGATATGTAGTATGACGCCG
Organism: Pelobates cultripes; assembly: GCA_933207985.1. Taxonomy (NCBI): domain Eukaryota; kingdom Metazoa; phylum Chordata; class Amphibia; order Anura; family Pelobatidae; genus Pelobates; species Pelobates cultripes. Next base: position 108,084,930 of record OW240923.1, read on the forward strand.
GCCGGCACTGCGCAGCCGCCGGCGTCATATGGGGGGACTGGCAACTGGCGTCTGCACGCATAGGAGGTGCGGCCAGACGCCAGTGGGCGGGGAAAGTCGGCGTCAGCACGCACGTGGTGCGGCTGACGTCGAATGGAGGGGCGGGCGTCCCGATGACGGCGGCACGCACTCGGCAGTGGCCGTCGTCATCAGGAAGTGGGTAGACGACGGCTAGCACAATGCTGCAGCCGTCGTCATGGAAACATAAAAGTGGGCGGGCTATGACCGGCTAAAATAAAAAGATTAATTAAAATTAAAAAAAGGAATGAGGGGGAGAATAAAAAAGAGTAGAAACATAGGAATAATCGATAGAAATAAAAATATATGTGATAAAAATTAGCACCATGCCTACCCCACTGAATAATGGGAGCAGGCAGGTAGCTATAAAAAAACAGAGCAATGGTGAAAGGATGAGTAAATGAATGAACAGAATTAAAACAGTTAAAAAGATAGGCACATGTTCATAAAAAATTAAACAAATCAAAATCAACATTCAGACCATAAGGTGCAAGGGTTTGAAGTTTATAAACCCATTCCATCTCTTTTTTACCTAAAATATTTTTAATATTTCCACCCCTCCATGGAATCATACATTTGCCTATGGCAATACACTTCAACATTTTAGGATCTTTGTTATGTATAATAAAATGTTTGGATACTGAATGATTAAGGTATCCATTTTTAATGTTTCTGCAGTGTTCGCTCAAACGAATTTTTAAGCACCTTGTGGTCATTCCAACGTATTGGAGGCCACAAGGGCATTCGAGCAGATATATCACATTTTTTGTGGAACAATTAATAAAATCATTTATTTTGTAAACCATGTTTGTCCTTTTTGATATAAATTCCATTACTTTAGAAGGAACATCAGGGTTAGTAGATTTACACACAATGCACATTTTACACTTGCAGAACCCTTTAATTTCTGGGAAAAAGGATATAGGGGGGGTTTTTTTGAGAGTTTTTTCTCTTGTAAAATTATTGGTCAAAATAGATTTGTGTGTGTGTATGGACTCAGCAGTCTATCAATAATTAAAATTCCTGTGAGTTGTTGTGTAGGAAGGGCCCCAGTGCATTGCTTTGCCCAGGGGCCCTTAACTCTGTTAAAATGGTACTGCTTGTGTGTGTCAGTGAGCTTGTCTTTAGTGAGCTTGTGTGTGTCCCCCTGAACTTCTTTGTAGTGAGCCTTCTGTTTAATACAAGTGAGTGTCTGTAGTAAGCTTGTGTGTGAGTCAGAGAGTTTTGTCTGTCAGTAAGCCTATTTGCGCATGTCAGTGAGCTTGTGTGCTTACTATATATATATTTAATTTTTTTTGACTTGTAGGAATGGCATACGTTTTTTTTCCAGGGCTGCTTTGGATTCCCAGGGATTCCCAGTTTGGCTCTGCCAGCGAGTGCACTTTACCGCTGAATAATCTGTGTGAGCTGCCGCACACTTAAGCCCTGTTACACGCGTCTGGGACCTGCTGTTGACAGGTACTAGTAGTCTAGAGATTGGGGTTTATGCTCAGCTATCTGTATAATACAGATCTGTGTGTATAAAATATCCCGGGATAGTCAGTGCTTCCTGTATAGTGCTGCTCTCTGTCTTGGGATATTATACACAAACAGACCTGTATAATACAGAGAGCAGCACTATACAGGGAGCACTGAGTGTCCCAATTTATTATACACACAACCCTGTATTATACAGAGAGCACTGACTGTCCAGGGATATTATACCCAGACAGTAATTGATAGCTGTGCTGCAAAATGTCCTTGGAAATTTTTTTTCAAATGTTGGCAACTATGGCACTGTATCAAGGATAATGTGTTTGTTTTTTTAATAATCCCTGGTGGAAAATAATGAATCCTCCACCAGGTATTATTAAAAAAACAAAACACATTGTGTCGGGGGCGTGGCTTAACATGCGACAGGGGCGGGGTCAAACTGCGACGAGGGCGGGGTTAAATGTGCCCCCCTACTTTTGTCACTGGCCCTCCATGTGCCCCCCCGAAAAATGAATCCTAGAGACGCCACTGCCAGAACCACTGCAGCTTAATAAAGTTGTTCTGGTGTCTAAAGTTTGTCGCTGCAGGCTTTTTAATGTAAACACACACTGTGTGCAGCACTGGCACTAGTTCATATGGCAGATCATATGGGTGGGGCATTGCTATGGAGTTCCTTTAACTCGATAATGGTAATTTGATTGTTTTTTAACCCACCCAGTTGCCCTGCGCATCAGAGAACCTGCCGATTCATCCACCCTGAGAATCTGCTTATTCACATTGAAAAAGTACCCATTCTCACATGAAATCTGAGAATCTGCCCATTAGCGCCAATAGCCTAATAATGTATCCAGTCAGCCAGTGGAGGCTGTTCCATAGGGCATATCTATATCATTGTAAGCACCGCTGATACGTATGTATGTTAGAAAACACGTCTGTCCTGATTATACCTGCAGTTTACATTCTCCTCTTTATTGATGGTTTTGGACAAGGAATGGGGTTAGGTGGATAAAACTCAACACGTCGGGGCAGTCACACCTCACCCTTTTTAAATGTTACCAGCCACGTCTGTAGACAATGTGTGAATACATGCGAAGGCCCAGGAGTAAACATGCTGAGTGTCTTAAACCAGCCTTTAGAACGTTCATGTTTTGTGTCAGGTCGAGGAAGGTCACAATAGAACAGTAAAGTGTCACAGCTTTGGGCGCCGTGCTTCATGTTGCTTTGAAATGGCCAGGATACACAATATAGATCTTGGACTGGCACTTTGTGCTGGTAAATAAAACTTCTAAGGCTAAAGTGAATTGAGTGGGATTAGTGTTGGTCAATGTGTAACTAGACCTGACCCCACTAATGGGGGAGGGAGAGAGGGCAGAGGACAGTCTGTAGGTCCCTGACACAGGCTGAAATGCTAGATTTTTGCTCAGTTGAGTAATAACCGTGGGGAGCTTTGTAGAGCTGGCTCCTCTCTGCAACCATGCTACTTCGAACTCCAATATCATGGGGACTTCTTATGGCCTTACTGCTCCCTCTAATCCAGGGCCACAATGGTAAGACGAAAGCTGCTGTACTTGGTATACTATAGTATCTATCGGGGGCTGAGGTTTAACCCTTTTAGCACTGGTCATTTGGCTGTACAATTTGCTGGTGTGTAGGATGGCAACATTGTATGAAGATCTTGGCTACCTTGTGTCTTACCGTTTGTATTGTTCTTCAAATAACAGGCTGGTTGAGGAAGCACCCACCCCCCCAGTGTATGTGAATAAGGGCAATGAATGGTCAATGAATATGTATCGTGTATAGTTGTATGCAGACTCTGATTACTGTGGAAGATGTGGACAGGGAAGTTCTCCATCCATGGTTAAACTATGGCCCCCGTGTTCCCTCAGCTAGCCTATCTTCAATTAAATGTATGCTGTGATCTCAGCTCTGCTAAGACTGTGCGTGGAAGTAGAGGAAAAAATTAGGAAGTGAATTTTGGAGGCCTATTGTATATGTTAAAAAAAAATATATTGTTTAAGAATTGTCCAAATCCACTACTGGATATTTTTATAATAAATTTTGTATGGAATTCAAAGCTATAAACAGATGGGTTTATTCTCAGATCTGTGAATTTCATTGGCTTCAGAATTGCACAATCTAGTCCAATATAAACTAACTTTAGAAAGTTTCCTACCCTGCACATTTTGGTCCATAATTGGTACCTGCAGTTTCTTTTGCCATTTAGCCATTAGACCTCCAATTTGTTTTTGAGTCGTACTTTTCCCTTAATCTGATCTGGGCATTTCTTTAAACAAACATTGACAAGGGACAAAGTGTATTTAGAGACTGGGAACATCCCCTCACCCTACCGCAACCTCAAAAACCCTTTTCACAATATCTTACTCAATCTGGCTACATACGTGGTACAAGTGTTCGCAATATATTTTTGGACCGATGTCTCCTAGCCCTGGAATCATTGAATATTCATGAGATATTTATTATTTTATTTATATAGCTCCATCAGATTCCGTAGTGCTGTACTATGGGGTTAAATTGGGCCATTGGATCTAAAAGATGTAACGATGTATCTGGTTTTGGAACGCACAATGAGTTATTAAAGAGGATTCAAAGAAAATTTCAAGATTCCGCATAAGACCAAGCAGTTCGATCCAAGGTGGAAGAACAGCTCCAAAGGACTCCAGGCACTATAACCACTTCAGTGAGATGAAGCAGTTACAGTGCCATTCAAGTCATAGACCTTTGGGTTTCGCACGCACTTTTACAAATATTGCATGTTTTCTGGTACTATGTTCTGCTCTTTCCGTCTTTATTTTTTATATTGTCTACTTTCTTTTTTATATATCTGGGTTAAACCAATTATTCACAGGTTTATTTATGAATCTGTGAACGCTTGGAAATTTTAAATTAAATTAGAATTTCACGTTTTTGATCAAAATATCTGAACTGAAGACACAGTGGACACTGGGAATTTTCCTATTAACCCCTTAAGGACACATGACATGTGTGACATGTCATGATTCCCTTTTATTCCAGAAGTTTGGTCCTTAAGGGCTTAAGGGAAAACCATGTTTTGAGTTTAGAGGTTTTATACTATTTGAAATACCCTTTTAATTCACACTTTATAAAGTTATTCAGTAAAGAGTAAATTAATTCAATTTCAAATTACAGGCGAAAAATATTCAAATTGTTAACATTCTGAAAATGAACATTTTCAGTTTGGGCCTGTCGGTCTAAACTTTGGAATTCACTTTAAATTCATTCAAAACCTCTCTTCACAATATTTTACTTAATCTGGCTCCATGCATGGTACAAGTGTTCGCAAGAGTCCAAGATTTCAGACTTTAGTAAATATTCCTGCCTTTCTTAAGTACAAGTATTTATTTGCTTGCGACTTGACAATTGCAGATAATTACAGATAATTGGGATTTGCATGGGATATTAGTGGCCAATCCTTTCTGAAGATCTAGAGAACAATTGGAGGCAAGATAACTTCTCATTGTTACATATTTGATTACATGTTTACGTACACTAAAACTGGAGTTTAGTTGAGTTCCAGGCACATTATATTAGCAGTTGCTGAAAAGAGCAACAAGTCGATTTAGATGTATACACTGACCAGCCACAACATTAAAGCCACCTGCCTAATATCGCCCCCTACTGAAGGTCTCCTGTGGTATCTGACACCAAGACATTAGCAGCAGATTCTTTAAATCCTGCAAGTTGCAAGGTGGGGCCTTCATGGATCGGATTTGTTGTTCCAGCACTGCCCGCAGATGCGCAGCCGGATTGAGATCTTGGGCATTTAGAGGCAGAGGAAACAACTTGAACTCTTTGTTATGTTCCTCAGACCATTCCTGAACAATTTTTGCAGTGTGGCAGAGTGCATTATCTTGCTAAAAGAGGACACTGCCATCAGGGAACATCATTGCCATGAAGCGGTGTATGTGGTCTGCATCAATCTCTAGGTGGATGGGACATGTCAAAGTAACATCCACATGAATGCCAGGACCCAACGTTTCCCAGCAGAACATTGCCCGGAGCATAACAGTGCCTCCACCAGCCTGTCTTTTCCCCATAATGCATCTTGCTGCCATCTCTTCCCCAGGTAAATGACACGCACCGGGCCATCCACCTGATCTAATAGAATATGTGATTCAATGACAACCTTCTTCTTTTGCTCCATGGTCCAATCCTGATGCTCACGTCCCCATTGAAGGCACTTTCAGTGCCAGACAGGGGTCATCATGGGCACTCTGACTGATCTGCGGCTTTGGCAATTTGAGCTACAGTAGCTTTTCTGTGTGATCGGCTAGCCTTTACTCCTGATGTGCATCAATGAGCCCATGAACCTGACACCGGTTGTCCTTCCTTGCACCACTTTTGGAAGGTTCTAACCACTGTGTACCAGGAACACCCCTGAGAAATGCTCTAACCCAGTTGTCTAGCCATCACTATTTGGCCCTTGTTAACCTCTCTTTTCGCTAGCCCATTTTTCCTTCTTCCAATACATGAAATTCAGGAACTCACTGTTCACTTGCTGCCCAACATATCCCACCCCTCGACAGGTGTCATTGTGACGATATAATCTGTTATTCACTGCATCTGTCGGTGGTTTTAATGTTATGGTTGATCAGTGTACGAGGTGAACTGATGTTCATGCATGAATTATGACTTTGGAACTTGTTCACTAAAACCGAGGATTGTGATTACTGAAAGCCACTGTTGGGAAAACGCTGAATTGTATTTTTTTGCAGCTTAGTTAGTTTGCTGAACTCTGCCAAATCAGTTTCAGCTTCACCACATTGATGTGTTGTTAGGGTTATAATTGGTGTGGAGTCTATAATTAGCATAAAAAATTCTAGCTAAATAATAACAGAAATACGGTCATATTGATCAGTAATGCTTCAGACCTGATGGAGAGATCAAAACGCTTGAACGTCTTTTAACTATTATCTTAGTCCAATAAAAAGGTATCAATGCATATTGCAATACTCTGGTTAATTAATCATCATGTTTACTGGGGTAATATGGCTAATCCAGTCTACATTCTATACAGTATATTCTTTTTGGGGTTACATTATAAATTAGATTGTAACCAAGTTTGTATTGGCTACTCATTGTGCAGCTCTGTGGAATGCGTCGGTACTTTATAACTAATAGTAATAATAACAAAACTGTGTGGCTGACTGTGGTCTAGATGTTTTAAGGTAGGAGAAGAAATGCTGTGTTAAACAAAGGAAATGTAATTTAATTTATTTTGATGATTCAGTTAATAACTTCCACAATAAATTTAGAACAGATTGTCCCCAGAGGTTACGCTCTAGTTTTCGGTGGAGTTAAAGATAAATATATTATTTTTCCTGTGTATTCATTGATCCAGTATGTTCATTCTTTGATGCGAAAAAATATGAGAATCTCCAGGTGATTTATCTCTCTATGGAGTGAAATCTGAGTCAGATGTTCATGCCTTTCCTAATAGGCCCCCTTTGTTTTCTGTAAAAACACAAACTTTGTTTGTCCCCATTGGCGTTTCACAATATAGGATTGGGCGGTGAATCATGCCCAGGTCAAGAGAGGTTTGTGAACTTTTTGGTAATAAAGTTGTTTTGCCCGTACATCTGGTCCTTGTACAGTTTGAAAATCCATATGACAAGCTCTGTTGTTTTAAAATTAACACCAGTAAGGTCAATAAATACATTACAAACTATTATATAAGGCACACACTAAGTACCAAAACTACTTTATCTCATTAAAGTAATTTCGGGGAATAAATGCAGAATTGCAGTTGAAATCAATACGATTTTTGAGAAACAACGCGGTTTTCTTTTTGCAATCAGAAACTAAGATCTCCAGACCAACGTAGATGCAGTAAGTGAATATATTTAACATCCAGGCTCAGCACGCAAAGAATGGCATCCGATACTAGCTGCGTGCACGCCATGCTTCTCTTATAGAAGCATTGCATTGAAAGCCCAAGGCGATGGCTGCACAGGCTCCACTTGTCCTCAGTATTTCTCTATGAGAACATCTGATTGGACTAAAGTCATCAATATTTATGACTTCAGTGAGGGTGGAGCTGTGGGGAGTTTGTCTTATCACAGAATTTCAACTTCTCTCTCCTAGAACAAGACGTACAGGCATGGAGATCTGCAGGCGTCTTTTACTGGATCTGATATCTGATAAGAAGATTAGATTATGCATTGTGGGTGGATAACGTAGTGAGAGCAGCCTAAAAAAAGGGGAAAAGAACCCTGTCCAGTTGAAAGAATGTTGATAGAAACATCACAGTTTGAGGTTTGCTAGCGGCCCCAAGACCCAGATGACTACCTGAGGGTTTCGGTTAATTTCTTATTGTATCAGCTAGTTCTCTGTTAGAACACATGGGTGTCCATCCACATACAATTTTTAATTTTCTGTAAACACACAAACAAATGTACAGTTTAAAAGATAAAGCAGATTATTCTCATTTATATGAGGCCAAGCCTGACCATAAAGGGACACAAAATCTTTATTCCTAACACTATAGTCTTAATATTAGATTTAGGCCCCCAGGGAGCGCTTTTAAAATTAAAAAGAAATCACTTTACTCACCTTCTTTCCAGCGCCGAGCCTCCATTGGCACAGCCCCCGGGCTCCTCATAATGTGATGTTATCTTGGAGACACAATGGTGCGCATGCGCAATGCTCACCACAATACATATATGATTCTGCCATACAGCATCACTGCATGCAATGATTCTCTATGACAGACTGCGATGGGGGGAGGTGGTAGGTCAGGGGTGGTAGGACTGAAGGCACTATAACAACTTAAGATGAAGTTGCTATAGTATAGTGCCTACAATGCTCCTTTAACCCAAGTGAAATATTGACACTCACATGAATTAACTTGGCATACAGTAAGCCACTATTTCAATAGACCATTCGTACATATTACATAAAGCAAAAAATGTGAGCCGTCGTGGAGATTCCATGGAAAGTGATACTTTATTTTAAAAATACATATGCAAAAACATGGTATTCCCTCATACCACGTGGGTGAGGATAAGCACAATAAATATAATTTAATACCAACACAAAGGGAGAATTTCACATCTGTGTTCACAGTTTAGTGAATAAAGCTCTTAGAATGTAATTAATATTCACATGAGTTTTTTGAATTTTTAATGTTTAAGGAATGAATGGAAGCATCGCTGTTCAATGACAATCCTCCCAGCTGACCATCTGTAGGTCCGTGTTTGGACCATAATCCATCTAGCCCTGTTTTCTGTACAAATGTCCCTCTTTGCTGTAAGCACAGGAGCTGTGCCACGGCAAGGAGTTTAACCATTTTTAACAGTCTGACACTTACTTGGGTTCCACAGGCACCTGCAGTGCTGTCATCTCCTAATAGGTTCTTATTACTCTTTAGCTATTTCAATATTGTGCAGTTTTTCACTTCATTTATTTAAAGTGTCAGCTGACGTGTCAATCAATGTATCGGTGTTACAAACATAGAAGTTTAACTTCTACAATAGCAATATGCCAAATAAGTCAAATGACTCACACAGCCTCCCTACACACTTCCTGAAAAACAATCTAACATGGTGATTATCTAAAGTGAGGACTGTTGGGTATTTATAGCGAATTCAAAGTGAAGACGAAAATAGCTGGAACAGAAAAAAAAAAATCTTCACGCTAGCGATGCTTCCAGTTCAGCTACTTTCAGCTTGAAGAGACACTTTAGTCACCAAAACAACTTTAGCTTAATGAAGCAGTTTTGGTGTATAGATCATGTCCCTGCAGTCTCACTGCTCAATTCACTGCCATTTAGGAGTTAAAGCATTTTCATTTTACAGCCCTAGTCACACCTCCCTGCATGTAGCTTACACAGCCTTCGTAAACACTTCCTGTAAAGTGTCATCTAATGCTTACACTTCCTTTATCGAACATTCATTATAATTTAGAATTTTGTATCTCATACTCTGTTAATAGCCTTCTAGACAGTGGTTAAAATTAAATCTTTTTTTTTCAGGCATGGTGTGTCAGTCACAGCAAGGGGTTGTGTTCCTAGGGCTGCATAAAGAAAGTGATTTAACTCCTAAATGGCAGTGAATTGAACAGTGAGACTGCAAGGGCAAGATCTATACACCAAAACTGCTTCATTGTGCTGGTTGTATTAATGCCTATAGTGTCCCTTTAATTTTGATATTTACTTTGAATTCCTTACAATTGTAAATTTAGTAACCTTGTACAATTTAAAATTTCCTTTATTGCACAGTGTGTTTAATTTAGAATTTATCAGATGTGAATAAACGGTTAATAGAGCAGGAGAACTTCTATTGTAAACACACTGTGCTGTTAAAAATTAAACCTTTTTTTCCACTGAAGCTGTGCAAATCACAGCCATGAGAGATATAACTAGGTATCATAAACAAAGTGATTTAAGAAGCATTTGATTGGACCATTTTCAATGGCTCAGAGCAATGTGTGCGCACTGAGTTGGAATGGGAGGGAGGAAGGGGATTAGTTGAAAAAAAAAAATATGCACAAATTAATGCAGGTAGGAGGCTGGGTATAAAAGCTTCACCTTGCAGGCACTAACTAAATTTTCGCCAGCTCGCTGACCTGTCCTCACTAAAAATGTCCCATTTTATTTTTAGAGGCTAGAAAAGCGAGTAAAACCCTAATATTGTTTAAGGGAAAAGGTGATGACTATAACAACTTTGTGAAGTATAACATTTAAGCTACGTCACCAAGCCAGGCAAGGCTATGCCCTGTGTCCATCATGGAAGGTGGTAGATATTTACTAAATAAGATACAGAGAATACAAGTGCAATGTCTAACCCAACACATACATTTTCTCTCTCAGTATTCTTAAACAATGAAAAAGCCTCTTCTGTCCTCAAGCGCTCCCGCAGAGCTAACTGGGGTTTAGAAGAAGCCAAGAAGGGGAACATGGAGAGAGAATGCTTGGAAGAAATCTGTAGTTATGAAGAGGCCCGAGAAATTAAGGAAAATTCAGACGCAACGGTATGGATTGCTAGAAATAGAATATGCATAAAATTAAACTGATTTTAATATAAGCATCTTTTAAACATTGTTTATCATTCGAGTGTCTCTGAAATCAGAGCGCATTGTCATTATCTCACATTCCATAAAAGCAACACTTTAAACTTCGCCCCTAGTTTTGGAGTTAGCGGGTTCATGCAAACAAGATGTAGAAAGACTGACCGTTACAGTCCACTTTGTACAAAGCACTTTTGTGTAAAAAAAACAAAACAGGACTGTCCTGCCAGATCCAGGACAGGTGGGAGGTATGAAATAACAAAACTTAATTTTAGAGGAACAATCAAACCTGTACAGTAGGTTTTACGAGGATCTGTAATCATGATTATAAAATGTGTTTTTTGTATGTCTGAACATGGATTTTTTTCATGTTTGCATATACTTTGATGCCTTAATTGTGTAAGACATGGGCGTTTGTAAGCGTAGTGAAACTTGTAGCAGTTGATTGTGTCTTTGCTAGTATGGTGTTAAAAATACATGCTATGGATTAGATCAACTGGTGCCACATCACTCAAAAATCATTTAAATGGGTTGCTTAGTAAATTTGTTTTTGTGTTTTAGAATTTTGTTCTGTATGGCTGTGAATGAATGCGTGTGAAGATAATGAAGTAATTTCTTTTTTTCTTTGTGTTATAGAAAATATTCTGGGATCTTTATCAAGGTGAGCGTTAACATTTATCGCGATTTGTGCATTTTAATTGCTGATATGTACGTAGATCAGACCAGAGAATGTAGAAATATTTTTGCAGGAACGTGTAACATTGCACCAACATAATGACCGCATAGACAATATCGAGTGCATGTACAATTACCGACAAGTAGAAAATAAAATCATTGTCAGAATTTTCATTCATAAAAAAAAAAAAAGGTGCAACATTTTCAGATTGCTGGAGATTATCAATCTGTTTTTCTCAGTGTAATCTGTAAAGTAATCGATATTAGATAATAGTTATTCAGAAGCACTGTTATATACCGGAGTTCCAACATTGGTTGTAAGGTTAGAGCCAAGTGGGATAACCCTAAAATAGAACAAAATTAATTCAAAAGAGAAAATAAAACAATATGCATCACAAGGGGAGCAGTAGTTACAAACCCTCACCACTTAAAACATATGTGAAACTTTTTTAAATTGTATTTCACATAAAACCCCATAATATTCAAAATATTTAAATGACGTATAGGCTGTAAGAAGATTAATTGATTGATACTTGTATTGATTGATCAACAATATCAAGAAACATTCATATTGGTGATCAATCAATAAAAGTATATAGGGACATCATACATCCCTGATTTACATAATCAATTGATTATTGTAATCTGTAAATTACACAATAACGTATTGTAATATTAATTGAATAAAAATTCTCACTGGTCCTCTACTAGGTCAATGATGGTAAACCTTGGCATCCCACATGTTATAAAATCAAGGCATGTAGGGCATCATGGGTAGGGTTGCCACCTGGCTGTTTTTTGAGGCTGTTTGGCTGGTGCTTGTATTGCAGGGCCAGTATTTTTCTCTGACGGGACGGGATGGGAAAGGGATATGTGCCTCTGTTATACACGACAGGTACTCACATTGCTGTTTTCACACAAAAACACACAGTCAGAGACATTATACACACAACACACACACAAACAGACACAGTATGCACACACTGCTATACACACGCTTAGACAAATTATACACACAATGTCACACTGCTATATAAACTATACACAAAATACTACACATATACTGAGGCACAGTATATACACACTGACACAAACAAACCACGTTCTCTGATTCCTCTCCTACAACCCTCTACCCTAAATTTACCTTTTGTGTCGCTATACTCCCTCTAGCATGTAAACTCATTGAGCAGGTCCCTCAATACCTCTGTTCCAGTGCGTCAAACTTGTCTGGTTACAACTACATGTTTGTTAGTCCACCCATTGTACAGCGCTGCGGAATTTGTTGGCGCTTAATAAATAATAATAATAATAATAATATGCACACTTTACACACAAAAACAGTATACACCCTGCCACAAACACACGCCTTCATACACACACTGCTACACATACAGAGTCAATACAAAGTAAATCATTTTTAGTGATTCATGGGGAATTTCCTCTTCTGAATGTTGTTTTTCTCTCCGTCACGCACTTTGATGTTACATAACATTCTGCGATGTCATGTCCTCTGATGTTGCACATTTATATCTAATTATGAAAATTGGAACCATCATTACTTTTTATTTCCAAGAAAGATGGCAACCCTAATCATGGGAAATGTCGTTTAGAAACATTTGGGCTCCAAAGTTCGGAATCCCGGATCTAGACTCACAATGAATTATCTTGTGTGCAGCTGAACACATAATTACTTTTGGAGCGTTTAAATTTAGAGATACAAAATTAAAAAAAAACTTTTAGATCTCCCCAACACACAACTCAAAATATAAACCACAAAAATAGATGGTAGTGGAGCAGTATTATTTAGTAAAAATTATTTCCCTCACCAACAGATAGATGTGAATATCTTATACTTCTACGTCCATATATGGCACCTTCAAATGTGCAAATGTTCAGCCAACTCAGGGATATATAGATACATAAAAAAAAAACAGATAATACAAATAATAGTGCAGTACCTTTTTTAAGCTGCAATGGTATAGTAACCACACTAAATAAAATCTTAGATGTTGTTTTTAGGATGATACTGAGGTGTGTCGAACTATAACCGTTTCCTTTACCTACAGCGTGTACGCCAGGAAAGTTATCCAGAGATGCTATGTTCAACTGTCTTCAGGGTGAGATTTCGTACATCTTACGTTACGTACTGGTGGAATCTCTTCAAAAACCAGCCTGGTGTATCTCCGTTCCTCTTTCATTCCGGTTCCTGTCATAATCTTTTAAAATCTAATTTTCCTCCACTTTCTGTCTTCCCAAACACATTTATATCACCATTTTCCACTGCCAATACTGTCATTACTTCCTCTTCAGTCTTCCAAATCACCTTCACTTTCCCTTTTCTTTTTAACACTGTTCTCCTCACCATTCTTTCATTTTTCCAAACCTTTTTAAGTTTCCTTTCCTCATTATTCTCTGCATGCTACATGGCTTTTTGCTTACAGATGTATCCGTTCTTAGCACTGTATTCAAACTGCCCCCTTTTATGCTCTGTTCTCGTGTGTCTGGTAGTCTCATCGTTACACTCTATCTCTCCCACCAATATTCACATCCTTTACTGTTAAATGTTCCTCAAACACTCTCTGTATTGTATCTGTTCAGCTATCCTTATCTACCTTCACTGGTCTGACTACCTTCACTTTCTGTCGTTTCTGTTAGACCTTTTTATCCTTCACCATTTTTATTGGGTAACCTTCCAGCCTCACTATCTCAGAGGTCAATTCCTGGCACTGTGACCACAGTTTGTCATCCTCCTGAGATTGATAAAATCATTAAAGAATTACTCCAAGCACCATAACCACTGCAGCCTGCTGTTATGGTGCCAGGAGTGCTGTAGTGCCTTCCCAGCCCAGGGTAAGTAGTTAAACCATTTGAGAACAATTTGACAATTTACCTAGTGTCCACCTGGTGCCTGCCGCTCCTCCTGTGAAACCAGAAGATCTTGCAAGGGCTAAGCTTGGCTCATTTGCTGACAGTGTCAGCTGAGCACCTACCTGCACCACCAGTCTAAGCTCTTGGCCTTTCTGTTGCGTCTCGGGTAATGTGGAATGGATCCGGTATTGGATGGCAATGATGAATTTCAGAATTCTCATTCTGTCTTGCCAACCAAAGTTTGAAGGATATGCTTGGCGTCCCAGGAAAGATGTGTTTTTATTAAAAAAAATACGAAAACAGACACTAGCTGGAGGCACTGTGTCCGAAGACTCTTTGAAGCATAAGATGAGCTGCAGTGGTTGTTGTAATTGAGTCCCATTTTTAAATTGAGTATTTCTAACATCTAGACCCCAAAACATGGTTTAAAACTAGCGACAAGTTAAACGTTAACTTTTCTGATTAAATACTTTCATATTATCACCTCTCGGCTCTACTTTTCCTTCTCCTCCATGTCCTCCACTTTCTCTGAAATCGTACTGGCTTGTACTGACTGAATTCCTTAATGTCTACCTTATGATTGACAGGTAATTGTGCAAGAGGCACTGGGAAAAATTACATGGGAAAAATCAGCGTGACAAGGTCTGGTCTTGACTGTCAGTACTGGTCCAGCAACTACCCTCACAAGGCAAAGTAAGTCAATGTCAACATGCGAATTCTGTAAACAGAAAAGGTGTCTGATCCCTGGCTGCGAATGGACTCCTCATTCAGAACTATTTGTTATTACATGTCACTGAAAAAAAAAATATTTTTTAAATACTGTAAATTTACCTGCATTCTCCAATTCCATGCTCCGTAATCTCATGTTGTCATTCTAAAGTCAGAAATACCTTTCTAGGTCAACAAGCATTAGGGGGCAAGTATGGCTGAATCATATTTTAAACAGACCCTTTTAATGGAAAATCAGTTGCAAATTATCACATACAGTGCACACGTCCCATCCCATCCAATACTAATTAGCATTAGTCTGTTAAAGTTGTGCAAAACTTGGACAGATCTTAGGTGAGCAGGTGGATGTGGCTCTGTGATTGACAAGTCAGGGGGTGGAGCAACAAGTGTCAAGGAAAAATATTTTTCCCCTAGAGACATTTAGAAAGTGAGAGTGAAACAACAGGGTTCTCATACCATAACCATGGTAAGATAAAGTGGTTATGGTGCTTAGAGTGTCCATTTAATTCTTTCTATGACTGCAATTCTTGGGTTCTAATTCTTCTTTGCTTTCTTAGGTTTAATCCATTCACACATCCAAATGAAAGCCTTCAAGAAAACTATTGTCGAAATCCTGATAACAACCCAAAGGGCCCATGGTGTTACACAAAGAATCCCACAGTACGTCAAGAGGAGTGTGTAATACCAGTGTGTGGTGAGTAATTCTCCGACACTCTTTATGGAGATCTGGAATAGAGGCATGTTTCTTCTCAATCATTTCCTAAATAAATATCATGTATAAGTCTCCTATAAGAACCTGAAAAATAACGAACTACTCTCAAAATAGCATCAAAATATGAAATAATTAGATATTAAAGTACCCAGAGATCCTTAATTACCATACGAGTCATAGGTTGACCAACCCTGATCTAGACTACACAAGTCTTCTTGTTATTACGTAGCTTTACAGATACTATAGTTTATAAAGTATTTATTTTATACTTGGTATAAATTGAGGTTTCAGGTAAATGTGACGAATTATGGTCTTGTCATATTCCTGCTCTTCCAAACCGACCCCTATATGTACTGTCACCCAGTGCTTTCATATAACACATGTACCTTCCTAATTCTATAAAATATCAATTGGATGGTTCGAAGGGTAAAGCCGATGGTGTACACAATGTCCGTGTAAGCAATAGAGAATCTGTTGACTGTTGTCCATGATTCTATCCCTGGGAGACTTGGCACTGGGATACCTGCCATTATCTAACAATGTCCACCATGCCTTTTTTCTTTCTTCTCTCTTCCTCTCTCTCTTTTCTTCTCGTCCATTCTGTCTACCACATTGTCCACTCTTTGCCTTTTGTCACGCCCACTCTATCCGTTATACCTTGAAAATTATGAGTTAGGGTCCTGTACATTGGTATATTAGAGTGTTCTATTTTAAATTCTCGCACTTTTTTTAAATTAATTTTTTAACCATATCTAGGAAATTAGAGAAAATATTATAATCTAAAGAAGGGAAAAAGATCAAAGTACCACAAGATAAATTATAGGAATCGCCTTCTTTGCCAGTGACCTCTCTATTTTTGGTACAGGTGAAAGTCGAACCACATCGGAACCTATATTGAGAAAAGTTGAACCCTCTACTGAAGAAGTAGCTTGTGAGGCAGACTATGGGTTACATTATGAGGGAAACTTGGCTGTTACTGTATCTGGGCTCCCATGTTTACCGTGGAGCTCAAACGTTGCCAAGGATCACAAACAGAAAGACTTCATGGCAGATGTCGAGCTGAAGGAAAACTACTGCAGGAACCCAGATGGAGATGAAGAAGGGGTTTGGTGCTATGTGTCTCACCCCAACATGACATATGAATATTGCAACCTAAACTACTGTGGTAAGACAACCATGCCAAGTCGCGCTGACTCTTTTTATCCATGGTTTGTCTTTCTGTGGATTGACCGGAGTAGTGATGACAGATAGACTTGTTTGCTCCATAAACCTATTCTTTCTGCTCTATCCCCTGGCAGCTGGGTATCCTAATTCAGTCTTAAACTGTTCAAAAAATGCATTAATACTGAACCTTGAGCCGGTGGGAAGGGAGGTACCATAAGCATGAGATAAAGTAGTACTGGTATCCCTTTAAAGTATTACTCCAAGAATCATTTACACTGCAGCCCACTGTAATGGTTATGGAGTCAGGAGTGGCCTAGTGACATTTTTTTTAACAGTTTGTCCTCTTACCTGGGTCATGTCCCTGGCACCAAGTCCCCTGTGAATCAGGTGACAGTAATCCAGCTTGTGCAAAGTTACAGAAACTGTTTTCTGATTCCGCTGGTCATTCATTGGCTGAGATTATCATCTCACAGAACGTGTCTTCTTACAGTGAGATGGGAGAACTAAATAGAATACATACATCACATTCTTACAACCTGTGCCTCTTTAATACGAGCAAAGGTTAAGAAGACATTTCAAGTATAGATATATAAAGCGAGAAGGACAGTAGGTACAGACCACCCCCTTCAAGTAATTTCGTGGGTATTGTGGAATTATATTGGGCGTAGAATGATGAGATGATGGTAGTGTCAAGGGTGTAGTGATAGAGTATCTGCACCAGGAAAATGCATTCTGTCTTACCCCCAAATGCAGCAGTCAGACCAACTGCAACCTGTGTCCCCCTCCCGGAAAAACGTAGGACATAGAGTGAGACCCATCGTATGGCAGCCCACTGTCTGCCTTGACTGTAGTTCTGGACACTAATAGAGTATAAGGATAGGATGGTATTCAATTTGTATTGTTACATATAAATTTATTTAGAGTGTGGTCACCAGTACTAAACCTATATTAGAGACTAATTTTAATTAAATCTTTCTTTTCACACCATGCTTCCATCCTACTTTGTTCTCAATCTGCATCTCCAACCTGTTGAATGATTGTCCGGACTTCTCCCTCTGGCAGACAGCCCTATAGACGAAGAACAGGTTGATACACAAGCAGGTCGCTCTGTTACTGCCGAACATCAAACCTTTTTTGATGAGAAGACTTTTGGCGCAGGAGAGGCAGGTTAGTAGGACTTTGGTATGTTTTAAAGTTAAATTAAGCAAAGGAGAGGTATGTGCCACTACCCCTAACAAGGGAAAAAGAAAAATATAAATAAATTTCTTCTAACAAGAATGCATATACAAAATGTCACAAAGGCAGCAGAAAACAAATGACTCCCTCAACCATGGCATCAATGTTCCTCCAATGCTGAACATCCTCATAATAATAGCAATACCACAATCAAGAGAACTTAAAAGAACTATAGTCACCTAAATTACTTTAGGTGCAATTCACTGTCATTTAGGAGTTAAATCACTTTGTTTCTGTTTATGCAGCCCTAGCCACACCTCCCCTGGCTATGATTGACAGAGCCTACATGAAAAAAAAAAACTGGTTTCACTTTCAAACAGATGTAATTTACCTTAAATAATTGTATCTCAATCTCTAAATTGAACTTTAATCACATACAGGAGGCTCTTGCAGGGTCTATCAAGCTATTAACATAGCAGGGGATAAGAAAATCTTAATTAAACAGAACTTGCAATAAAGAAAGCCTAAATAGGGCTCTCTTTACAGGAAGTGTTTAT
The DNA here is from genome assembly GCA_933207985.1 of Pelobates cultripes. Lineage (NCBI taxonomy): Eukaryota > Metazoa > Chordata > Amphibia > Anura > Pelobatidae > Pelobates > Pelobates cultripes. Next base: position 108,103,386 of record OW240923.1, read on the forward strand.
GGAAGGCTGTGCAAGTCACATGCAGGGAGGTGTGACTAGGGTTCATAAACAAAGGGATTTAACTCCCAAATGGCAGAGGATTGAGCAGTGAGGCTGCAGGGGCATGTTCTATACACCAAAACTGCTTCATTAAGCTAAAGTCGTTTAGGTGACTATAGTGTCCCTTTAATGGAATAAAAGAAGATATATCTGAGAATGAGTATCCTTGTAGAGCAGATTTATTACAATATTATGACCTTGACATGCCCACCATAATAAACAGCAGTGATAGGCGTTGTAACGAACACATCTCTGCACTGGGCATCTAAAAAGAGAGGCGGGGGGACGACGACGACAAAACGCCAACCCCCCAAAACTAAAGAAACTGCGACCAGAACGCATTTCAGTAGATTCTGTTCAACCCTTGGGAGCCACAGGTTCAAACCCCAGTAGGGTTGACTCAGCCCTTCATCCTTCCGAGGTAGATAAAATGATTACCATAAAATTGGGTAATAGTAACGTCCCCTGGATGTAACATCCCCAGATCGTACTTGGAAATCAGAACAATCTGAATGTACCTTTCCTGGTTAAATACTTTATTATTATTATTACTACTATTTCACGTCACTACTGAATGCTTTTTCAACATCATGTTGAGAAGGTGTCTAGTAGTGAAGAAAATGTGTTCAGCATGTGTAGCCACAATTGCCATCTGAGATTTGACACCATTCCTTAAAGGGATAATATCATGCCAGCAATACACGATAGTAGCCCTTTAAGGAATGGTCCTAATATGCATGACATGCGAGCATTAGGCTCTCACCATAAGAAAGCATTGAAGTTATTATGGTGTCAAGAGTACCATGCCACCCTCCCAGCAAAGTTAAAGGTAGTAAAACTGTTTAAGAACAGTTTGACAAATTTCCTGGGTCTGCCAATCTCCCGTCACCACCTTGAACCAGAGCAGGAATTTCCCGCAAGGAAGACCAAACTAGGCTGTGTCGACTGATTGGCTGAGAGTGTCAGCAGAGACCTCTCAGTCATTGAACATGGCTATGCTTAGCTCAGTGCTGAAGGTTTAATCTGGAAAGGAGGCCGTGATGAGCGTCTGGTGGACAGTAGGTAAGCAGTCAAACCATTCTTAAATGGTTGGTCTACCTACACTGGGAGGGTCTTGCACCATAACCACTACAGCAGACTGGTTACACAGCAATGGTTATAGTGCTTGTAATGTTTCTTTACTACTAGCATTCCACTGTGAAGGGAAAAGGAGATGTTATTTTATTTACCTGTCTGATAATGCTCAATACTATTTGTGCCATAAAGGAGTCCAGGTTAGCTATAAGTCCTTTATTCAGTTCTAATAAAAAAAAATGAAACAAACAAACTGCTGAAGAAACTTCATAAAATGTCAAAACAAGATATAGACAAATTTGAAAATACTATATGGAAGTGCAAAGAAACCTTCTGATGACAAAGGTATTAAATGATAACTATATGTAGGCAATGGAAGGGTCAATTTCCTAAAAGTGTATTATGGTGAATTAGTGACCAGCTTGTAAATAAACAGAGCCTTGTCTAATAGTTCGGTATTATGGATCTTTTTCTATGTTGGACTAAATGTAGCTGGTTGGTTAAAGTTTCCAAAATTCACAGTTTACTGAATAAGACAATCCATTTGGAGGAGAGAGGCTGTTTTCTTTAATGGCGTGTCTATGCTATGGTTGCAGTGTGTGGCCTGCGGCCCCTCTTTGAGAACAAGAGTAAAAAGGATAAGAGTGAAGATGAATTAATCGAGTCCTATATTGCTGGACGTATCGTTAAAGGGGATGATGCTGAACAAGGGAGCTCTCCATGGTAAAATATAAAGTAGTTGCTATACACTCAAAAATGTAAAGAAAACAAAAATCTGTTGCCCCACTACCCAATATAGATTATATGTCTAGTGCAAGGTGACCTAAGTTTATGGCTTGGGATGACGTCCTCAGCACTTAGTCTAAGGAAAATCTATACGTTGTGTTAACCGTTTTTTGTTTTTAATGGGACACTAAAGTCACCAAAACAACTTTAGCTTAATGAAGCCGTTTTGGTGTATAGATCATTTACCTTCAGTCTCACTGCTCAATTATTTGCCAGTTATGAATTAAATCCTTTGTTTATGCAGCCCTAGCCACACCTCCCTGCATGTGACTTACACAGCCTTCCTAAACACATCCTGTAAAGAAAGATCTAATGTTTATACTTCCTTTATTGCAAATGTTGTCTAATTTAGAATTTTTAATCCCCTGCTATGTTAATAGCTTGTTAGACCCTGCAGGAGCATCACGTGTAATTGGAGCTCAATTTACAGAGATGCACACTTTTGAATAAAGTTACATCTGATTGAAAATGACACTATTTTGTTTTAATGCAGGCTGTGTGAGCCTCATCCAGGGGAGGTGTAGTTAGGGTTGGATAAACAGAAACAAAAAGTGATTTAACTTCTAAATGGCAGTGACTTGAGCAGTGAACCTTCAGAGGCATGATATATACACTAAAACGGATTCATTAGGCTAAAATTGTTTTGGTGACTATAGTATCCCTTTTAATAATAATAATAATAATTAAAAAAAAACTTTAAAGAGAAAAATCTATTTTTTTCTATAATTTACAACTCTGACCACCCAACAGTGTCCCTGGGTATTCTGGAAAAGTGAAAAACAAAACAAAAATCACAAAAAATATTTGTATGTGAAGTACTACAACATCCTAGAAATCTTTAGTGCTGGAGTGTAAGGCTGCACATTGCTCTTTGTTATATGGTACTTCCACTGGGTGACTCTGCGTGTCTCTGCACAGGCAGGTGATGCTGTTTAAGAAGTCTCCCCAGGAGCTACTATGTGGGGCCAGTCTGATTAGCGATCGCTGGATACTGACTGCAGCCCACTGCATCTTCTACCCTCCCTGGGATAAAAACCTCACAACCGATGATTTCCTGGTGCGGATCGGTAAACACTTCAGAACAAAGTAAGACACCCGTCATAACACGTTGAGAGAACATTCACCATGGTGGTCAAGGCTGCAGCCCGGAGATTTGTTTGAACTACAATGCCCATGATTCTTTGAATAAAACAGCCAACGCCCATGATTCATTTAATGGAACAGATAGCAACGCCCATGTTTTTTGAATGAAACAGATATCCAGGGAATCATGACTGATAGCCAGGTGATCCTGGGAGTTGTAGTTCAAAACATCTGGGGGCCACAGTTTGCGCAGGCCTGGTTTAGACCAATAGTCTATTCCAACAGTACCTTTAGCACTCCAGATGTGCACTGCATGTCCCATAATGCTATTACAGCCATACCGCTGGCATGGCATCATGGGAGATATATTTCACAACATCTGGAGTGCAGAAGGTTGCCTACCTCTGGTCTACACCATCAATGCATTTTGCCCAATGTGTTATCAACTCTGACCACTCTGTAATATCACTGCATAACGACTCACTGGTGGAACAAAGAATGGTTTCAGAATATTGGCAGTCTGGCTGGTTTTTACATCAGCCATGTGGAGCAGCAAGGTACAGGAGGGAGGTACTATGGCATCACTTCTCTTCTGGTACTCTTCCCTCATTTCACTGGCTCATGTGAACAGTTGTATCAGGTTGTACATATAATTATTATAGGATATGTTTAAAGGGACACTGTAGGCACCCAGACCACCTCAGCTCATGAAAGTAATCTGGGTGCAGTGTCCCTTTTGCATTTAGTGCTGCAATGTTAACCATTGCAGTTCCAGAGAAACTACAATGTTTATAATTGAATCAATGTCTGCCTCCAGTGACTGTCTACCAGACAGCCACTAGAGGGCTTCCTGCATCGTAACAGACCTTTGGTCCAGTATCTGATACTGGACGTCCTCACACTCTGCATGAGGACATCTGCCATCAGATTTTTCCCCATAGGGAAGCACTGATTCAATGCTTTCCTATGGGGAGATCTAATTCACCCGCACATGCACATTAGCGCGGGACATTGGTGCTGGGTTAAGGTAAGTAAATAAAGGGTTTTAACCCTTTATTTACCAGGGAGGTGGGAGGCATAGGGCCATTGATACAGCGTTGTATTCCTGGCACTATAGTATCCCTTTAAGAACCTTTGCATTCTTATCTCCTCCCTTCCAAAATCAGTGGGGGTGAACTGTAGCATGCAGGTTCCTTAATATTAATAATACTGTGACATCCCTGCTTCTCCCCTCCTTAGTTTTGTAAACATTGTGTTATTCGAGCAGTAAGAATACCATACTATCATCAACTACAACTATTTCTTTCTCTGTAGATACGAACGGAAAATAGAGGTAATAGCTCTCCTGGAGCGTATTATCGTCCATCCGAAATACAACTGGAAAGAAAATCTCGACCGGGACATCGCACTGATGCAGCTTAAAAAACCAGTATCATTCAGTGACTATATCCATCCCGTGTGTCTCCCGACCAAGGAGATTGTCCAAAAGTATGAAGATACTGAACCGTGTGGGAGGAAACGTCTTTTATAGTGTTCCTACAAACAAAAACAAAAAGAAAGTTAAAATTGCATTTATTAGGAAGGAGGAAAAAAATAAAAAGTCAAGAATCCATGTTTGAATAGAGTACAACACATCCACAGGGTTATCACTAAATTCATTATTTTAGAAGAAAAAAAAATAGCCAGACTGTGACTACAGCGGAGTTAGATAATTCTTCCAGATCAGCTATTACCTTAGTCCTAAAACTGAAGGTGTTCATTCTTGGCTATCCGGTCGGTGCCTGTTGGGACTACAGTTCCCATAAATCTTTGCCAGGCAATAGCTGCCAGTACCATGTGGGAGATATAACCTACCAAACACAGGGTCTAGGCTGGAGACCCCTTTTCTAAAACCATTTAAAGTACATACAAGTCAAAATGTGATTCATACTTGTGCTAGTGAAATTGCAACCAGTGTAACTTAGATTTACAAGTAGAATACACAACCTAACAAAAAATGAACGTTACCCATAGAATTGGTTAATATATTCCATACTGAAGAACTGGCCAAAAGGCGACCCTCCCTCCCTCTCCCCCAGGTAAGGCTAGCAGAGAAGCATGGAGGTTGGCTACCACTGATTTATAGGTTAATGATTACCGTAAGCTCCTTGCAATTAATACAAAGACCCCACTGGCCATATTTTTCAAATCAGAGTTGGAAATGGTTGTATTGTGATGAGAATGAGGTCGGTCAGGCATAACTGCAAAATCAGGATTGTGTGAAAGTTCGAGATCTCGATGGACTCAAATTCTGTTTCACTATAGAATGGAGGATAGTACACTGTATATTTAAATAAATAAAAAGTGCAGGTTTTGTAATGTCGACCCTGTAAGTTCTGAAGCTTTATCCAGGCACGAGTAGCAGAGATTGAAAATGCGTTGGGTCATTAAGTCCTTTAGAGTTACGTATTAAGAAACTATGTTACACTGAACAGGCAATAGGACAAAATGAATTAAATTTTGTTAGAGAAAAAAATGTAATTTGGGTATTTTTAAACTAGAATGTAAATTATAAATTTTGATTCTCTTTCCAGCCTGCTGTTAGCTGGACACAAAGGACGCGTTTCAGGCTGGGGCAATCTTTACGAAACTTGGAAACCAGGCGGCCAGCAACAGCCACAGATCTTACAACAGATAAACCTTCCCATTGTGGAACAAGAAACATGCAAATCATCTACTAGGATCAAAGTGACAGATAATATGTTCTGTGCAGGTGAGGCACTACACTTTACCTCTGGAGGGAGGAGGGATTCCATATGTAACAAAAGGTGCATAATGTCGATGCTTGCTGTGACTTTAATGTGCCACATCAGCGCACCAAGTTCTCTTTTCTGACTCCTACTCAATGTTCCCACTAAGCAAGTTTAATTAAATCAGGCTAGTACTGAAAATCTATTACATTTAAAGCTGTAAAACAAAGTATGCACAGATTGTGATGAAACTCACCTAAAGTAATGGTTAATGTCCATAGTTATGTCCTATGAATAACTCGAATGGCTATTGTTGCAGGTTTCAGTCCAGACTCTAGCACCACTGGAGATGCATGTGAGGGGGACAGTGGAGGTCCGTTTGTCATGAAGGTAAGTGAAAATGCGATACGCTTCATATTTTTATTTGTTGCAAACATCAAGTAATACGGTCATTGTCCGTTGGAGTACATAGTAGCTCATTCAGTAAAGTGAGAATTCTTATGAATTTCACATTTAAAGCCAAAATACAGAAATGGAAAGCATAGATTTTTTTTTTTTCCCCCAGGCCATCTTACGGCCCCAGGCCATCTTACGGCTTTAACCTTTTTTTTTTATTTTTTTATTTTTATGTAAAATTCACAAGAATTTATTTGAATTCCTGACAATTCTCACTTTAGTGAATACAACTCTAACTGGTCAAATGAGTATCTGAAGAGGTCTATTTCAAAGAAAAAAAAATAAAACTCCTACAGGTCATTTAGGGAGCAAGAAAATTCAGTTGGTTTATTCCCATTTTGCCAATACTGGACTCCTGTACACCCTATATCAGGGCTGGCAAACCAGTGAAATCTATACAGTGCAGCCATTATTCTAGGAGATCAGACTAAATATGAAACCTGGTTCCCCATATCGTCAGAAGCTATATTGTCATAGATACAGCTAGTACCCGTGATACCAAGCACTTTAGAGGAGCAGAAACACAGCCTACTTAAAATGAGGGAAGTAGATCAGAAAGGGAGGGGGGTGGGAGCAGTATATCAGAAAGCGGGGGGTGGGGGTGGCACAGGTGGGCACCTGTTGTCAGTTGGTCTTTGTAGAAGATTGGGCACTCCGGCCCAAAAACCATTCACCATCACTGTCTTATGGCTCATCCATTAGATTATGGACTTTTGGTTTTGGAATGTAAGTAGGGTTTGAGACACAAACCTACACCCAAATATGACCAGATTGCAGTTATACCTTGGATCTTCGCTTAAACAAAACTTAAAGTGTATAATAAGAAGTGATTTTTTTGGGGGGGGTGGGGGGGGTGGTTTGTTTTAAAACACTCATTATGGGGAAAAAAAAATAATACACACAGTCACCTTGAAAAGTGATCTGACTCTTTGCAGGACCCAGTCACTAACCGCTGGTTCCAAGTGGGTATTGTCTCTTGGGGTGAAGGATGTGACAGAGCTGGAAAATACGGATTTTACACACATGTGCATCGTTTGAGGAAATGGCTTATGAAGATAATAGAAAAGTATGGAGCCTAAAAACGATGAGAAATATTAAGAACAGAGTTTCCCTTATAAGGAATTGGTGCAGAGTTTAATCTCCCTGCACGCTCTTCTTATTCATGAAGGACTAAAACAGCTGTATGAAATATCAAACTGGATCACAATACCTTACTGCTTTATCCCTTGAAATGTATTATTTGTTAATGTTACAATTAAATAAATATCAAAACAGAGACTGCTTACTCATTTCACATTTTGATGGAGGGCAATGGGCTAGCCATCAAGAAAAAGTCTAGAAACCTCTAAACAATGTGAACCCAAGATGTTCAATTAGGTGCCCTTTGTCATAATGTTTTGTACTGCACTTGTTAATGTCCAGGGCCCAGCCACCTTGACAACTTCCTTACGCAGCAGCTTTTTGGCTACGGATGAAGGTGGTTTAGTAGGTGTTGACAGAGCTCACATTTATCTTACACACACAATTATCCCATCTGATACAGTAGGCGCAATAGACTGTTTACTCCAAAAAAAACATCACAACTTTGGCTTATTCACAAAAACATCACAGCAAGTCCTGTGACTGAACGAACAGGTCAATAATCTAAGGTTTGAACAATCTCTTGAAGTCATTTTCCTAACTAAGCATGGCACAAATTAGAGCGGACGCTGTAAGAGAAGGTGATGTCCCTTTGTTACTCAGGGAATTGAGTCAGTTTTAAACTAGAGGGGCCCTTTAATAATCTGAGAACTGCAAAAAAAAAAAAAAATTTCAATGTGAGCTCAACTTATTTAACCCCTTAAGGACACGACATCTGTGACAAGTCATGATTCCCGTTTATTCCAGAAGTTTGGTCCTTAAGGGGTTAAAGAACTACAATTTACTATATATACACAATCCACCTTCATAGAACTGATCTCTCCAACTACATCTATGAATATTTTGTATTGTAAAGACATAGTACAAAAGGAATACGCTTATGGCTGTACTAGCAATCCAAACATTTGTTTTTGAACTTGGGAGCGTGCATTTAACACTTGACATTCCAGGTGTCCTCTCCATAAATGAAAGCTAGTTCACTTACCCATAGGTAGGTTCTCTACACTACGTAAACACCTTCACCCAAGGTGTGTCACTGCTTCACTCAGTGAAATGCAGCAATCATACAATACAATGCTTCTCGTTGGACTAATAATTCACTTAAACAATATTTCAAGCAGAATGTATCAGGATGTCCTTTTGACTGCCTCGGGGTGTTCCTAAATTGATAAATGTGCCAGTTTTACCACCCCCCCCCCCCCCCCCCCCACACTACTTCTAAAATGGGTGAATGATGATATGGTTAGAGGGACACTCCAGGCACCCAGACCACTTCTGCCCATTGGAATGGTCTGGGTGCCGACTCCCACTACCCTTAACTTTAAATATTGCAGTTTTCATAAACTGCAATAATTACATTGCAGGATTAACTCCTCCTCTAATGGGTGTCCACTAGACAGCCACAAGAGGGCACTTCCTGGTCTATTGCACAGGTTTTCTGTGCTATAGCGTCGCTGGACATCCTTACGCTATGTGAGGACCTCCAGCGTCTCTAAAATCACCATAGGAAAGCATTTTCAATTCTTTCCTATGGGGAGGACTAATGCGCGTGCGCGGCATTGCTGTGCATAAGCATTGCTGTGCATAAGCATTAGTTCTCATCCCGCCGGTGGCCACGCATGTGCAATCTGTCTCCCCCACAGGGTGAAGTCGGCAGGGAGGGAGCGTGGGCGGACCCTAAACGAACGAGGGACATCGGCGGTGATCTCAGTAAGTCACTGAAGGGGTTTTCACCCCTTCAGCAACATGGGATGGGGGGGATGTGAGGGAGAGGGGACTTGCAGTGCCAGGAAAACGATTTGTTTTCCTGGCACTGGAGTGTCCCTTTAATGCCAAAAACACATAAGCTCGTAGTCTGGAGAGTCAATTTATATGCTTGATTGGAATCAATAGTGTAAGGAATTGAAAGTTTCTTTAAGACTAAATGGGACAGTGACACTGCACCCAAACCACTTCAATAAGCTATAATGGTCTGTGTGCCTATAGGTTTGTCTTCTTAAAAGTTAAAAAAACAAAACCATTCACCATAAATTGGAGCTGGAGCACCAACCTGATGCTGTCCTAATACACCAAAAAGAAAAGGCAGTCCTTTAGATTAAAAAAAAAAAAAAAAGTGGATAGACACACTGAGACACTGCACATGTGAATGCACACCACTTAATTTATACTGGTGATGGGCTTACTCATGTTGATGAGGCAAAGAATAAACTGATGCAAATTTTTTAATTTTCTTTTTTTATAGTGCCTCTAGTTTCCCTTTACAAAGCAGAAGCCATCAATACAGATCACCAGCTCCAATATTTAATCTGTTGATCACAACCCAACAACTGCAAAAATGAGACTTGTCCATTATTTCAAACTTTATTTACAAAAAGAATTCATGCCATGCCTTACGATTCCATACAGAATCAGCGATCCACTGCTTTGTTAAATTAAAAGCAAGTCATACAGCCACAAAGCTACAAAGATAAGAGCCATGGAAACGGACAATTAAAAACAGACAAAGAAAAAGAAATTAAAGGAAGTATAGAAGATCAGTTAAGGACAGGTAAACAGTCTCTGTACACTAAAACACAGTTAGAACAGCAAGATATTTACAAATACTCAGCCACAATAAGTTCTCCTGCCTCGATAACAAATAATTGCACTGTATGATACATAAAACAATAGTTTACATTAGGCCTAGACAAAGCCATCGAGCCAGGGAAAGGACTCCTAGGGAAGGATTAAAGGGACAGAACAGCAGCCTGGAGCAGCTAATGAGTGTTTATTTTCGACTGCTTTTTATCCTTTCCAGTCTCTTTTTCAAGTCGTCAATGTTGGTTGCAGAGGAAGAGGACGATGTGGTGCTGGAGCGTGTCTGGTTAGAATCCAGATCCAAGTGCTGGAACTGCTCACGAGACTCTCTCAGCTGAGACAGCTTGCTATGCAGCATATCCGTGGAGGACACAACCGCTGGAGCAGAGGACTTTGAGAGCAAGGAGCTCAAAGGAGGCCTCTCCTCTTGCTGTTTGGGACAGAGAAAGCAGTGGAGAAAGTTAGGGCATTGTAAACTCTTTCTTCCCATTAAGGTCTAAACCTGTTACACACAAGGCAATTTCAGTCATGCTCTATGGTATAGGTCACCTTTTACATCTCTACTAGTATTGTCTAAAGGAGTTTAACCCCTTAAGGACACATGACATGTGTGACATGTCATGATTACCTTTTATTCCAGAAGTTTGGTCCTTAAGGGGTTAAAGAGCACTTGTCCATATAGGGGTTACAAGTGTTAGCAAAGAGCACTAGATTTCAAAACCAAATAACCTCTGCAAAGAATAAAAAGGAAAATTAGCGAGTTGCCAACTTGGCAGGCCAGAGGAAGCTTCTCACCTTGGCATTGTCTAAACCACACCTCTGGCGCAGGATTTTCAGTCGTTCCAAGTAAACCGAGGGCCCAACTTCCTCTCCATTAGAATTTGCATTTGAAACTAGTGTTGCGGAACTTGTCACTGTGGGTGCAGGTGTAATCTCATTCACAGCAGATGTGATTCCTGCTGAACACCATAGAAAGTATAAAATGGCTGCCTAGTTTGCTTTCAAAATTATGCCACATACGCAGATTATAGGATGGTTACTGCTTATGCAGATTATTGCTGAAAACAACTATACCTGTTGACGATGTAATGCGGCCTTTTCCTTCCCGTTCCATTTCAATCAGTCTGAGCCCACGCTCCACATAGCTCTGGAAAAACTGTGATGAGTTCTTGAGGAAGGGCTCTATGTCTGCATCAGAATATTTCTTCTTGTATTCATACAGCTCAGCCAAGCCCTATGAGAGCATCCAGAGGAAAACATGAACGTACAATTTCTGGAATAGTCTACTCTAGGATTCTGGATACCAGACCAAAAAATAAACAATGAAAGGTGCTCCCCCCATATTTGGATTTACAATAGTGTAATTTTACCAGCATCTTGAGACTAAAACCTCTACAGAACAGGAGCACTAGACTAACTTTACAAGGGCACTAAGCTCACCTCCTTTGTGTTCTCCTTTGAGCCAATCTTCTTAAAGATCTCAGCAAGAAAATCACTAACGTTGGCTTTTGCAGCTTTTTCTTCCTAAAGAAAAAAAAATATATAGAAAAATTAAGGTGGTGCAGGCTGGATTAAATTAGCCATATATTTAAAAGTCGGCCTTAAACTGCACTTCAATATAATGTATTTATGCATTTTCTGTGCTTCTGCATCACTGTTTTAGTGAATGTTTTCCTTAGAAATATACACAACATAAGCAGTCAGGTAAGTACAAAAGAGGCGTTAGGCTTTTAATGAACTTGAGCTCCATAAGAGGATCACAGCTCGTGCATCAACCTGGCGATGCCGGCCAGTTCAGCTGGTCTTGGTTCTGTGTAGCACCAGCAGTGGTTCTGTCTGGGGGAGCTCGGCTAACAGAACTAAGGGGGTCATTTTACAGCTGCCTGGTGCACTAGGTGCTAAAGTTTGAAACGTATTGCTGGTCCAATGTTTGTTTTTTTCAACCTGCTTTACATTTAGCGCAGATTAATACAGACCAAGGTGCACTTGTACCCATAACAGAACATGGAGAAAGATCTGTATCAGCGAAGTCTGAGATTAACATGTCTGTCTCCTGTAATTTTTGCCCCGATAGTTGCTCTATGAGCGTTAAATATTTCCAACCCCTTAATGTCACCTCAATGACATGGTTATGGGGCCAGGAGTGAACCACTTATCGCAATGGGAGACTAGTGACATGCTGGGCATGTTACATAGAATGTGACGGCAGTTAACCATTCCGCCCAATTTTCTAAATACTTTCATTAGTCCCTGGCCTTATCTTATATAGTTAGGATAGCCTTATGCCTATCCCACACATGCTTAAACTCCTTTACTTTGTTACTTTAGCTGGAAGGCTATGCCATGCATCCACTACCCTCTCAGTAAAGTAACACTTCTGATATTTTTAAACCTTTGCCCGTCTAATTTAAGACTATGTTGTGGTAGTTTTTCTTCCCTTTATGTATTTAAATATTTCTATCATATCCCCCCTGTCTTGTCTTTCCTCCAAGCTATACACGTTAAGATCCTTTAATCTTTCCTGGTAAGTTTTATCATGTAATCCATGAACCAGTTTAGTAGCCCTTCTCTGAACTCTCTCTAAAGTATCAATATCCTTCTGGAGATACGGTCTCCAGTACTGCGTACAATACACAAAGTGAGGTCTCACCAGTGTTCTGTATAATGGCATGAGCACTTCCCTCTTTCTACTGCTAATACCTCTCCCTATACAACCAAGCATTCTGCTAGCATTTCCTGCTGCTCTATTACATAGTCTGCCTACCTTTAAGTCATCAGAAATAATCACCCCTAAATCCCTTTCCTCAGATGTTGAGGTTAGGACTATCAAACTTTTCTAGTTTACCTAAATCATTTGCCATTTGGCTTATCCCTCCTGGAAATCAAACTGGTTACATATCTTCATATCATCAGCAAAAAGACATACCTTACCATAAAGACCTTCTGCAATATCACTAATAAAATTAAAGAGAATGGGTCCAAGTACAGATCCCTGAGGTACCCCACTGGTGACAAGCCCATGCTTCAAATATACTCCATTGACTACAACCCTCTGTTGCCTGTCACTCAGCCACTGCCTTACCCATTCAACAATATTGGAATCCAAACTTAAAGATTGCAGTTTATTGATGAGCCTTCTATGTGCAACAGTGTCAAAAGCCTTACTGAAATCTAGGTAAGCAATGTCTACTGCACCACAAAACGGGTCACAAGAGTATTCTGAGAACGGATTGCAGTAGAAATAGCCTGCCACTCAGTGGGTCCCCGCTCAGAACTCAAGCTGGTTTTAGCTCATCTTGTGCCATTACAGAGATCACATATCTGAAGCATATCAGACTGGTCCCACCGATACGGGCAGTCCAGATCCGAAATGCCAGCAAGTTCTCTCTGCGTGAGAGATACAGCAACCCCAGACGATTGTTTCAGCCTTGTTAGGCATCATCAGTGAGGCATAGCTGATATCTCTCTAGGCACCGTGAGCAAGGTCTACTGCACCACCCTGATTTAGTTACACAAAAAAAAACACAAGAAAATTAGTATGGCATGATCTCCCTGAAGTAAACCCATGTTGTCTCTGATCTTTACATCCATGTGATTTTAGATGTTCAACAATCCTATCCTTTAACATGGTTTCCATTATTTTTCCCCACTAGTGAAGTAAGGCTTACTGGCCTATAGTTGCCCGACTCCTCCCTACTACCTTTCTTGTGAATGGGCACAACATGCGCTAACTTCCAATCTTCTGGGACTATTCCTGTTAAAGGACCACTCTAGGCACCCAGACCACTTCAGCTTAATGAAGTGGTCTGGGTGCCAGGTCCAGCTAGGGTTAACCCATTTTTTCATAAACATAGCAGTTTCAGAGAAACTGCTATGTTTATGAATGGGTTAAGCCTTCCCCTATTTTTTTTCTAGTGGCTGTCTCATAGACAGCCACTAGAGGCGCTTGCGTGCTTCTCACTGTGATTTTCACAGTGAGAGCACGCCAGCGTCCATAGGAAAGCATTATGAATGCTTTCCTATGTGACCGGCTGAATGCGTGCGCAGCTCTTGCCGCGCGTGCGCATTCAGCCAACGGGGAGGAAAAGAGGATCGGAGGAGGAGAGCTCTCTGTCCAGCGCTGGAAAAAGGTAAGTTTTTCTCCCTTCCAGAGCCGGGCGGGAGGGGGTCCCTGAGTGTGGGGGCACCCTCAGGGCACTATAGTGCCAGGAAAACGAGTGTTTTCCTGGCACTATAGTGGTCCTTTAAGGATTGGTTAAATAAATCTGTTAATGGTTTTGCTAGTACACCACTAAGCTCTTTTAATAACTTTGGGTTTATTCCATCAGGTCCCATTGACTGGTCTTTAGTGATGTCCCGAACGCCGCGGACTCATCATTGAGTAAACTTTGACCCTGTACCTCACGGTCAGCAGACACATTCCAGCCAATCAGCAGCAGACCCTTCCTCCCAGACCCTCCCACCTCCTGGACAGCTCACTAAGAATGCAGCTTCAAAATGGATGCTGTCCAGGAGGTGGGAGGGTCTGCTGCTGATTGGCTGGAATGTGTCTGCTGACTGGAGGTACAGGGTCTATGTTTACTCAATGAGGAGTCCGCGGCGAACCGTTCAGGACATCATTACTGGTCTTTACTTTTGACAGTTGAAATAGAACCTCTTCCTCTGTCAACTCACATGTAACAAATGACTCATTTGTCCTTTTTCCTAACCTTTCCTACATTTTCATCTGTAAATACCGAACAAAAATATTAATTGAGACAGTCAGCTAGACCTTGATCTTCTTCTACATACCTTCCTTTTGTTTTTAATCTAATCCTTTACTTTCCTTCTCATTTATGCATCCAAAAAAAAAAGTCTTTTTTTTTTACACAGATGGTGTGATTTTCTCGTGTGTGATTTGGAAGCTCTTATAACTTGTTTAGCCTCTGCTTATAGATCGGTCTTTTTTTTTAGAATTACTCAATGCCAACATGGCTTCCTTTTCCTCCATCTCTAGAATCAGATATAGAAGTATAGGTGAGCTTTTTATCTATATAATAAGAGTGCCTAATGGCTATACCTGTGTGAGGTGGCATACACACAATCCTACCGATCCATGAAACACTGATCCCTGAAGGCAAGACTGTGCCTGGACACTGCCCTCTCCCCCCCATAACTTTGATGTTTCTTTAATACCTACTGTACATTGTGGGCAGAGAGTACCAACTGCTTGGCTACTGATCAGAGTAAAAGTGCCTCTAAGTCACGGTTTTTGGGAATGTGGCTTGGAGGCTGTTCTTGGGCATGGAGAAATCCCTGAATTTCAAAGCCTCTGTTAAGGTTGCAGTGGCTGATCTGGCTAGTGCCATGAACCCTGAAGCTGAACACTGCTGACCATGTATCTAGGTCCCCTATTTTTCTAACTTTCAATTACTATGTCACTGGTTCCCTGCTTAGCTTTGAGCACTAACTTTCCAGAGTTTGATTCCGGTTAAAAACTGGTCTTCAGGTGCAGAGTACTCTTAATGCTATAAGGAGGCTCAGAGGTGCTGGATCAATTCCGTAAAAACTAAAATTTAAAAAATATGGAGGCAATTTATATATAAATGTTTTTATAAAGTGTAAAGCACAAAATGAATGTGCTAATACATGGCTCTTTTGATGGGACTTGAGAAACTTTAGCTATAAAAGTAGCTTTATTTTTCACTGAAATTCCAACACAGTCAAGAGATACTAAGACAAAGTAGAGACTTTGAATCCATTCACTTACTAGGCGAGAGGCTCCTTTCTCAGTTTCCCTGTCAGACTTTGATCCCGTACTGTCCATTGAGTGCTTCATGACTCGCAGGAGGTGGAGCTCGAGTTCAGACTCATTCTTGTTCTCAATCATACTTAGATGATCCATGATCTGAAAGAGAATCAGGGAGAAGTTTCTCACATTACAAACTACCTTTAATTCCCAGGGGGCAAATTGGCAATAAAGCACTTCTGTATTTGTAGTTGATGTATAGTATAACAAACACACTATAAAAACAAACATTCAGAGTAGAAAATATATGCATATATCCAATAGACAAATTCTATCAGATTTGTGATATTTAGTTGTGGAAGATATATACCCTTTATAAAAAATAAAAAAAATAAAATAAAAACCACACATGAATTTTATAACAGTGGTTATACTTTTATTCCTGCCTTTGTTTTCAGAAGGACTAGGATTAAACAAATAATCCCACAACCTATCACCTACAGTCTCCCCCCTCCATCTCTGATCAGCTTTCTAATTCACAGGTTTACGTTGTGATGCAGTTTATATACTCTACAAGGACTTCCTTGTCAGCTAAACTCCACTGAAAGGCCAGTGCAGGGCTGAGGGACCTTACCTTGGGTCCTTTAAGCTTGCAGAGTGTGTGCAGCAAGGTTTTCAGAGTCCTCATTGGAAGTTCACTCTTGTGCTGTTTCAGCTTTTCCTTTGGGAGAACCCTCATGAAGTTGTGCATGTCAAGTAAGATCCGATCCAGATTGATGTTATTTATAGCTTCAGGGAGGAGTCGAATCATTCGCCATAAACACTAATTGTCGAGGAAAAACAAAAGCCCAAGGGTTTAAATTAAGGGACAGTTGTGTTTGACCATAACTTGTCTTTTAACAAACCCATATTACATGGAATACATCTGGCTTATGGTTTAAACATTTCACCACACACTATGCACCAAAAATTACAATAAAATATCAACACTCAAATACAGATGTGCCACCTAGGTAAAGATGGAGAATATGGTGAAGGAGTCATGTCCGATGGTAAATTGCTTTACACTTAAGACAAAAACATTTAAAAACGGGGAGGACGACGAGGGTTAATCTGATGCTGCAGCTGCTTGATATCCGCGGTCTCCCTCCACACAGAAAATTCAACTGCAGTCTGGGTCGTGCATGTGCCAGAACAACATTTTAGGAAGTTCACTGAAGAGGTTTAAGGTAGTTATTCCTTCTGGATGGTTTGTTTGGTGAATTTGCTGCTGAAAAATGTTGGTTAAACCCTGATCTTTATCATAAAAAGGTAAAGGAATTACTATAATTCAATATTAAGAGGTTTTTTTTTTTTTAAACATAAGTTTTGTTTTGCTGGTATATGTTTGTAATTCGATTGCTTAGTAGCGCTTTGGTGACCATGGCTTCCTTTTCCTCCACCTCTAGAATCAGATATAGAAGTATAAGTGAGCTTTTTATTTATATAATAAAAGAGTGCCTAATGGCTATACCTGTGTGAGGTGGCATACACACAATCCTACCGATACATATCTGTACATATATTGCAGCCTGGGAGAGAATATTCTAGAGTGCCATGATACCAGGAGATATCCGACTGCCAATTTGGGGTCAAGAATGAATTTGTTCCTAGTTTGTTGCAAAATTGGAAACGCTTCAGATCAGAGAAAACATAGGAGAGAGACTGAACTTGGACACAAGTTTCTTTTCAGCTAGAGGCCAGTGAGATAGCTCAGCGGGCTAATACATCAGTAGACCATTCCCCCCCCCCTTGAGGGTTGCAGGTCCAGATCCTGGCATTGTTGACTCCACTCTTCATCCCTCCGAGGTAGATGAAATAAGTACCATTAAAAGTTGGATAATCGTAACAAACCCTGGACATACTTAGAAACCAGAGTAATCTGAATGTACCTTTCCTGGTTACATATATTTTTAATTTTTATTATTTAGCTATGTAACATACTGGAAGGAACAACAGAGTCAATCTTCCAAAACCCAAAAGATTCATTCGGCAGGTGGCAGGAAACATTTAAGGTAGGAGCCCGTCTTGCAAAATGTAATCGAATCTGGTTCTTGCACATCACAGATCTTTCAGTTCTGTCAGTTATAGAGAAAATGAAAAATCTATGAAAATGCCTAGAAAAACTCCTTCAACAGGAAGTGATTTGTTATATTTCTTCCAAAGAAAGATTCCAAGGAATTTATTCTTCTGTTTTTCTTGCTCCAAAGCCATCAGAGAAATGTAGAATTTTTTTGGATCTGAAAAAGGTGAACTCGCTATGAAAGAAAGAACTTTCAAGATGGAGAGTCTTTAGACTATGATTTCTCAAATATATATCCTACAGAATGGCTAACCTCCATAGATCTTTAAAACACATACTATCACATCCCTGTAGCACTTGAGCACAGACTGTATCGAAGGTTCAAGATTTCCCAGACAGTAATTTCCAATTCCTATGTATGCAGTTTGTTCTAAGCTTTGCACCCAGTACATTCACAAAGATACTGATCAGCCTAAATGCTCTATGGGAATAACGAATCAGAATATTCCATTATCTGGAAGATATACTGATTGAGAACAAGTCAAAAGGAAGACTGATAAGAGATACTGAGACAGTCATTCAGGACTTACAAGATTTCGGCTTTATTATGAACTTCAACCATCACAGGGAACAATGTCCCCAAATATCGGTTTAGGGAGGTGGGCACAATGGAACCGGAGAATAACACCGAACATTTTCTTAGAGCAGTTCAATCAAGAATAGAAACAAAAGATCTGGATCAAAGAAGAAGTAAGAATGTCTCTTCAGTGGTGGATGAACGTAGAAAATATCAGGAGAGGCTTCCTGCTAAGGGACCCGGATTCGGAATTAGTGACCACAGATGCCGGGGAAAAGGTTGGGGAGCTCAATACATATTCCAGGATAAATGAACAATGTCGCCGACACTATGTACATCCAGGAGAATGGAAGCGGAGTTCAGAAACGGTCAAGCAGACATGCAATCTTTGATAGATATAGATCTGATGGTGAACTACAGAAACAAGCAAGTTTCCAATTTTCTCTATTCCATGAGATTTGACCCAAGAGCAAAGATGCCCTAAGACCGAGATGGAATTTTTCACTGGGATATGTATTCCCTCTCCTTCCATTAAATCCCAGATAACTTTCAAAAAGACCTGGAATGAAAATGTAGAGGGGATCGCTATTATTACCCATTGGCCAAGGAAGCCTTGGTTTCCACTGCTGTTAAGTCCGTCACAAGGCACCGATTATCACAAGGCCCAGTTCTCCACAAAGATCCTGCAAAGCTCTAAAGGCCTAGAGATTGAGAAGAAAGCTAGAGGCTTATCAGATTATGTAGTGGAGACTATTCCCAAAGCTAGCGGTCACACTACGTCAAAAAGTATACGATAGAATCTAGAGAGTTTATGTTGACCTTGGGAAAGTTTCTGAAACTCTTAATCTTCCTTATTTGTTGGAAGTTTTACAAAAATGGTGTGAGAATGAAGGTTTGAACCTTAGTTCTCTTAAAGTACAATTATCTGCGTTTTCCCCCTGGCTGTCCTCCTATGATTAAACGGTTTCACGAAGGAGCAATAAGAATTAGACCATCTGTTAAACCCCCACACTCCACAAATTTAAAAAAAAACCAAAAAAAAAAAAAAAACACAACCCCACAAACTTCATCCCAACATGGAACTTGCCTACAGTTTTGCATAGTCTGACAGGGACACCCTTTCAGTCTATGGATTCTTCATCTTTAGGGGTCTTAACACTGAAATGGGTTTTTCCTTGTTGCCATCACCTCAGCCAGAAGAGCTTCAGAATTACAAGCTCTTTCATCTGATCATCCTCTTACTCAATTTGTTGGAGATAAGGCGGTTCTAAAGTTGGTTCCAATATTCACTCAAAAGGTTCCTTTCCTAATTTCACTGGAACCAGGAGATTATCCTACCTTCTTGGGAAAACCTTTCTTCTGAAGAAGAATCCCTTTGGCATATTTGGATGTGGTTAGGTCTTACGAATTAGTAAGTCAAGTAGATTTTATTGTACCTTTTGGGTTACCATAAAAGTATATCTGCTTCTGTTTCTACCAACAGGAGATAGATTACTTCTGCGATTCAGAAATCTTACAGTCACTGACAAACCAGTGCCGGAAGGTGTTCACACGCTCGGCCTCTTTGGTGGATACTTCTACAGAAGAAGTTTGTAGGGCTGTCATCTTTCAACACTTCTGTGAGGCACTATCGCCTAGACGTTTCAGGCTTATCTGCCTCCTCATTTGGGAGAAATGTCCTACTTCCACAACGGTTTGATTACATTTGGTTTAATATTGGTTTGGTATAATTGTTTTTGTTTTACCACCCACCCTTTACTTTTGATTGGGAAGTTCCACAGGTGATGTATTGGCCAAGAAAACTGAAAATGGTTACAATACTAATAGTAATTTTCTTTTCCTGGCCAATATCCATGTCAGCATCAATAAACCCTCTTTTTTCTGGACTGACTTGGTTACGAGACTGCTTATTCTGGGGAGGTGGATTCCTTATATCCCATCATTTGAAATGTAGATTCCAGTTCTTTCAGCTGGGAGGGAGGAGCTAACCCACAGGTGACGCCAACATGGATAATAACCAGGAAAAGAAAAATTACAGTAAGTATTGTAACAATGTTCTGTTCTGTCAGCCTTACCTTGTTTTAGTTTAAAAAAAATTAAAAAAAATCTCTTGCCCTACTCACACACCTATTTTTACAGTTCATATTTACATCATATGTCATTGTTACCTTATGTATGAACTACTGCACTACTAAAATCTATATCTTAAAAAAAAACAAAAAAAACAAAAAAAAACACTAAAATAACCCAGGCCAAATGTCAACTAAAAAGGCAGTTCCTGTAGGTGTAACCCTGCAATTTAAAAAACATCTCAATTATGTTTTTAAACCAAGTTTACATTGCAGGGGCAAATCCTCCTCAGCCACTGTAGGCATTCCTGCTGCAGCAACAGTTAAAAAAAAATAAAAAAAAAATAACTCCAGCCCCCATAAGGAAGTATTGATTCAAAATGTGATATGCATGGCACTCGCAAAATAAGTGCATCAGGTCCCCAAACCTCTTGTTTGAAAAGCATAATCATGGACTTGTCTGCAGGAGGAGTATAGATATTTTTATGCCAAACTGTGTGGACAGAAAATGGCAGAGGGCAAATCTAAGAAGCTGAATAGTGATAATAAATAGCTTTATGTTAAAGGTGACACTCCACTGTCCATATACAAAATATATATATAACTTGAGTAGCTATACCCCAAATGAAGCAAGCACTCCCATTCTAACCATACCCAGACTTTGTGACTGTCCAATCACAGACTTCCCAATGCAACTCAATGAAAAATCTTTGCAAGGCAGGTGCTCTGGGTAATTGCTGCCTCTTGAGTTGAGCTTCACTGAGTTAACTAAACCAGGTAACAGGACCAGTTGTCTGCTTGAAAAGCCAGGGGGTGTAACCTGTACAATTTAGAAAAGTGTACATTTCTATTAAAATCTGTAATTTCCATGTGAAGCTTTTCAGCAAGCTAAAGTGCATTAGGGGTCAAGAGTGTCCCTTAAATAGCAGCTGTAGAGTTTACGTGGTTTAACATAGTTTATTAGAAGGATGCCAAGGCAGGAAAATGTAAGAAACTAAAGGAATCAATTGTTCAACACATTATGGAAGCCTCCCTTCTAATAATGAAGAAGTGGTGTAGAGAAGACCATTAGGGTGGCAAGTTAGACACTGCATGCACATTGAACCAAGAACAAGGCAAAGTTTATGAAAAATGGGCACGAGAATTACTTGCAAAAAAAAAAAAAAAAT
Source organism: Pelobates cultripes (assembly GCA_933207985.1). Lineage (NCBI taxonomy): Eukaryota > Metazoa > Chordata > Amphibia > Anura > Pelobatidae > Pelobates > Pelobates cultripes. The sequence continues at coordinate 108,124,875 of OW240923.1, forward strand.
GCACCATTTACAGATGAGAAATTATCTATCATACAATCCGTGCATAATAACATCTTATGGAAATGTTGGCTCTAAGCTGTACGAAAATGTTGCATGGATAAATATAAAATGTATAGTGTAAAAAGTTTACCTTGTACTGCTACAAGTCAGTTTAATGGAACACTTTACACTCACCTTCATAACCAGCTCAGAGAATTTGGGGGAACTGGCTGTAGCAAGCAGACTGTCCTGGAGAAGCACCAGCAGAGCACTGTAAAGACAGAAAATGTAAGACAGGACACAAATGGTTTCACCTCAACAGGGACTAAAAGATTGAGAACCCACCTCAATATGTTTGTCTGGTCAGATTTTTCCAGCACCTTCACAACCAAGAGGTTCACAGAGCGAACCACCTGCTGCCCCTCCTCAAGTTCGTCAACACGAGTGTCCAGCATGAGAGTGATGAGGCCATGCATAAGGTCTTTCAGAACGCCGGTTGAAGCTTCTCGTGCCAGACTCTCCATCTGAAACAGCTGTGGCCAAGAACAAAATGTCAACATAAAAAGAGTAGAAATTAGAGATGTCGCGAACCATTCGCGAACTTCCCGAGAACGGCTCGCCGCGAGCTCCGGTCAGCATCCATGTCGAAGCTGCCTTCAACATGGATGCTGTCCAGGAGGTGGGAGGGTCTGCTGGAGATTGGCCGGGATGTGTCAGCTGACCGGAGCTTGCCGCGAACCGCGGCGAGCCGTTCGCGGGAAGTTCGCAAACGGTTTGCGACAGCTCTAGTAGAAATGTGATGGATACAAAAAAATTTAATAAAATAATTGGGGAGCATAGATAATGTTATTGTACCCTTGGAAATAAATGGTTTCTGAAAAATGGCACTGCAGATTTTGCAACATTAACCTACAGTTGTTAATAAAGCAAGTAGATTCGGGGGGGGGGACGGAGCCAACATCGGAGCTGAGCAGACATGCTAACTCTAGCTCTAGGCCTCGTGCGAGTAAAACAGACATGAGCGAAAAACGGGCTACTGCCAAACCCAACAGCCCCTCACCCTATGCAGGAGAAGGCTATGGGCCGAAAAAACAACAAAAACCAAGATCAGACAATGGCCCCCTAAGCAGAGACATAGGCGAGCTGTTACAACGCTTGCAGGACCCCCATGTGGGACAAAATGGTGCTGAGGATGAAGGGCCTTCCTACTCCTCTGACGAGACATTCGAAGCGGGAGTGGGAGCAATGAGTGCTCCAATTGTCAGACCTAAGCCCCAGCAAGCCACCCCTGGAGACCAGGAAACAGCCACCAAGTTAAACAGCATGCTAGCCAAACTACAGAATAACATAGCAGTGGACATGGCAGGCATTAATGATGCTATAGAAGGCGTCACATCCAGGATCACCTTGCTGAAGGCCTCATAGAGCTCCCAAGATCAGAGAATAGACTCCATGGAGAGTAAAATGGCTGAAATCCAGCAACAACAAAAAGCCACCAACATCATCTTTGAGGATCAACAGAGGCGTTTTAACCTTACAATCCGCAGCATACCGGACACTGTAGGCCTAACAGACTTACCTCACTTCTTCAGGCACCTTGCTGCCACGCAAACAGGCCAAGGCTAGACTGCATGCTCAGGCTACCGAAGCCAGCCACAGCACCGGCCTCTGCTCATACGGATCTGATAATACGCTTCCAGTCCATGCAGGATAAGACTAATGGTGGCTGCCCGAGAGAAGGCTCCTTTGTACTTTGAAGGAGCAGCGCTGACCATGTTCCCAGACCTCACTAGAGACTATTATAGCCCTCACGTACAGCTCCTTGAGCTACAACATAACTATATATAAAAATGTTCCACATGCTCAATAATTGTTGATGACAAGTGAGACCCTGTGCATGCACATACAAAAAGTGTGTCACTATTTTTCTCTGTGGAATGAAAAAAAAAACAACAAAAAAAAAACGAAACAAGTAGATTCTAAAACTGAATTTGATGTCCAGTGTTAACATGTCATATGCAATGCTGGACACAGTCACCATGACGCACAAATGCCATACCTCTAGAGAGAATAGTGGGATACACAGACAATGAGGGCAGGGTCCTCACCACCTCAGAGTAGTATCAGATTCAATTAAAGTCATGAGTGATTGAAGACACCACAGTAAAAGAAGAGCGAAAACCAAAAATAAAAAAATAAAAATAAAAACAAACTACTTTCCCCTCAAACAAAATATTTATATTTAACCCCTTAAGGACTGAGCCAAATGTACACGTTGTGTACAAAACAAAAACTGGCATTTGCGCTACATGTCTGTCCAACCGTAATTCACCTCTTTCATATTAAATGCACCCACCCTTATTATATATCATTTTATTCAGGGGAAACAGGGCTTTCATTTAATATCAAATATTTAGGTATGGAACATAATTTAATATGAAAAAACTAAAAAAAAAAAAAGGGAGAAAATACGATTTTTTAAGTTAGTGACATTTTAACTGTGAATGTCATAATACGGTTTGATTTTACTGCAATAAAATACACATTTGTATTCAGCAAAGTCTCACATGTAAAACAGTACCCCCTATGTACAGGTTTTATGGTGTTTTGGGAAGTTACATGGTCAAATATAGCACGTTACATTTGAAATTGAAATTTGCCAGATTCGTTACATTGCCTTTGAGACTGCATAGTAGCCCAGGAATGAAATTTACACCCATAATTGCACACCATTTGCAATAGTAGACAACCCAGGGTATTGCAAATGGGGTATGTCCAGTCTTTTTTAGTAACCATTTGGTCACAAACACTGGCCAAAGTTAGCGATAGTATTTGTTTGTGTGTAAAAACGCCAATTTTGGCCAGTGTTTGTGACTAAGTGGCTCCTAAAAAAAGACTGGACATACCCAGTTTGCAATACCTTGGGTTGTCTACTATTGCAAATGGTATGCCATCATAGGGGTAATTTTCATTCTTGGGCTACCATAGGGTCTCAAAGGCAACGTAGCCAATCTGGCGAATTTTAATGCGAAAAAAATGAAACACAAGCCTTATATTTGATGCTGTAACTTTTGAAAACACCATAAAACCTGTACATGAGGGGTACTGTTTTACTCAGGAAACTTCGCTGAACACAAATATTTGTGTTTCAAAACAGTAAAAAGTATCACAGCAATAATATCGTCCGTGTAAGTGCGGTTTGTGCATGAAAAATGCAAAAAAAAGTCACTTTTACTGGCGATATCATCATTGTGTTCAGCGAAGTCTCCAGAGTAGAACAGTACCCCCCATGTACAGGTTTTGTTTCTTGGAAAGTTATAGGGTTAAATATAGTGCTAGCAAATTAAATTCCCTTTACTTTCGGCATGGGTTGTCAGGCAGGTCCCGCTAATTGTAATTAATTAAGATACCTAATTATGTAAAAATATTACATAAATATATAGAGTGTGTGAGATATATAGATATATTTTTATATATGTATATAGATATATTTCGTTCTACGTGTATTTTGATATAAAATATATATTAATCACAATACAGATAGAACACCTATATAATTTTTATTTATTTTTTTAATTTTATTTTTTTAAACGTATTTACATATGATCTAAGTATATAACTTTTTTTTTTTTTTCACTTATTAACATTTTAATAGATTTTCAGCCAGCAGGGGGACTGTCATTATAGGCAGTCCCCCTGCTGGCAATGCAGCAGCCAGCTAACCTGGCCATGTGATTGTGAGGTCCTCGCAAGGACCTCACTCTCACAAGGGCCGGGGGAGCTACAGGAGGTCGGATGTGCTGCGGGGGGCTCCCTGGGAGTCCCCAAAACTGCGATCGCCGGCGTGGGATTACCAGCGACTAGGTAAGTAAAAAAACAAAAACAAAAAACGGAGGGCGTACTATTACGCCCGGCGGCGTTTAGTGCCGCCTAAAATAGGGTGTAATAGTACGCACTTCGGTCTGAAGGGGTTAAAGTTAGTGTGCTGTTTTACAGGAAAATTCTGATCTGAAAAGCCACTATAGTTCTTTTTCTTAGTTTGTAGGCACTGTGAATGCCATTTTTTGTTAAATGGCTCAATAGGTATATGATCCAAACCAGGGGGAGCTGGTGCCAAGAGACCATAACCAATACAATTCAGTGAGATGCTCGATTACGGCAGACTATTTCCTTAATGAGCAAGCTGGCTTTAGCAGATTATCCACAAGCACGGAGGACTGCTTACCGAGATCATGTTGCCAATAATACAACTGTAGAGCCGCACAATATCATCTTTATCGAGCCTCTCATCTGCCATGTGCGTATTGTACACCAGACGCAACTGCATGAAGGTTGCAATGAGGAACTGGTCAATGTGGCCAGACATGGCCTCTGCCTTATCCTCTTGTCTCAGTACCTCATCAATCTGCAAAAACAAAGAGCTCCTGTCATGGTCTTTAACATTTAAAACTAAAACGTGTTACAGCAGTAAGCATAGGAGAGCTTTTGATTGAATTTGGCAATTTACAAAACCAAAATGACTATGGGGCATGGGGACATTCCAGTTATATACAGCTAGAACACCTCTACCCAACTAAGCACTGGCATTTTAAAAACTGTAAATGGGTTTCAAATGTTATTTGACCTAAACTCATTAGCAATATCAAGGAATATAGAATTTACTGCCCAAGAGTGCAATTATTTACATTTATACTGGAAGAACATTGAAGAGATGGTCTTTCACTGAAATAACTAAATATTCACTCTACGGCAAAAATGACATCGGGATTTAAAGCTCGAGTCTAGCGTTAAATATAATTCATTAAAACAAACCATGAGTTAGAAGGGAACTGAATCTTACCTGGGCCAGAGCCTGTATGCTAGCATTGATATCACCACTAGCAACCTGGGAGATCACAAAGTTGATGGTAGAAGCTGTGTTACTATGCATATCATCAAAGTGGGGCGAAATGGCTCGGATCCTGCAGGCGTGGTAGGCAGGAATTAGGTTAGTCTCCAATAGAAGAATCTTATTCAGATGCATTTGAGCAAACATTGTAAAATTAATCATTCCTTGCTAGATACCACTTGTTTACTGCAGCCGTTCTGTTTTGTTTGTTTTAGATATACAGATGTTATTCTTGGACATCACACAATAGCAAATTGTACAAGACCTACAACAACTTAAATACACTTTCTAGTTTGGGAAAGATAGTCCAGTTGTCACTGTAGAATCTGATCACAAATAGCGTTCATGTGAGGTTTAACTCCTATGAGAACATGCAACCTTATTCCTGATGCTTAATAGAGAGAATGCTAAAATTTAAGCAGTAAGAATTCGAGACTGAGTGGGCACGAGATAACCAACACATGCATATACAATGTTCTTTCACAGACTACAAACCAGATCAAATGCAAAACTATTGAGCACTATTTGCAAGACTCACTTTGGCTCTGGAATAGAGACCGGATCGTAGATTTCATCAAGTTTGTGCTGAACAAGAGCCGGTATCTCCCACCCAACGGTGCCATTGTCATGCTCGATTTCATCAAGATCCAGCTGGAATTCACGTGGGACTGAGTGGGCTGGTGGTTCAGAATTACCCCCCATATTGCGAGCTTGGCTGGGGAGGTGAAAAAAAAGCCAACAAATGCAATGTTATTATGGCATTACTTGTGTGAAGAGTCATCGTACAGGCATTTCAACACAGTTTATTCACATGCACTTTACCAAAGAAGAGGAAAGTCATTGAATATCATCGAGGGATGAAAAATTAACACTTTGGAGACTGCTACAAGTTTTTTGTATAATCTGGAAAACTGGACACATTTTAGTTTACAGGAGTAGGTTAAATTTGGCTGCTTACTACCATGCACTTAAAAAGGATAGCTGATACAAGGACACATTGTTATATATATATATATATATATATATATATATATATATATATATTTCTTTAAAGGGACAGTACGAAGAGTCACTGTATCGATCACCCAATATGATGGGTCTAGTGGGTAGGTGGGGAGATGAGGGACCAGAAGCACTTGGCAACAGTACTTACATCCTATAAGTGCGATACATAATTCTGTCCAATGAGAAGCATTGAAAGAAGCACAGAACATTTAGAGATCTCATATAGGCGGTAGACTCCATACCCATCAAGAGTGACAAGCAGAACTTACTTCAGTTTGGACGACATATCTTCAGGAGGTGCTTTGCGCAGGAGGCTGGTGTTGGCGTTCTGTACGCGCTGAGGCTTTTCCTCTACTTGTTTGGCTGGTGCAGCCGCAGTTTTCTTGCCTGCTCTTTTTATCCGCTCTTCTAGCATGCTCAGATCCTTCTCGGAGAGCTGAAAAGAAGATGCAGATCTAAATTTGCTGTAAACGCCAAAAGTATTCCTCTAGAATGGAGCAACAAAGTCACATGTTCCAGTTGTGGGGACGCATCCACAGGATTTTAGGAACCAAAATAAAAGTGCAATTTAATTCCACTAGGGACGAACTGACATTCAGATCATTGCACAGAAACCATGGTAATCATGGAAAAACAGGTCTCCCAGTGAGGATGAAGAATGGATGAAATATTTACAGTAATACAGGTCTTCCTGATGGGCCTCTGTACATATTGAAGTTTCCAATAGTGTAAAAAAATAAAAAAGCCATAAGCAACATGGGCATTTCAAGCTTCAATAAGAAGCAACAGAAAGTGGAGTCCAGTGGCTAAATGAAAAATCCAGCAGAAAAGTTCAAAGAGGGACCTTTACTTCATTTCAATAAGATTTTACCCTTAAATTGCTATCAAGAAATTAAATGCAAATAAAACTGGGAACCAGCTGTTCGCAGCCGTGTGTGAATGGTGTTGATATTACGCTACCACTGCGCCATGGCCTATTCATTACATCATGTTAGTGAAGAAACCTGCTGGATTTTGTCTGAGAATTGTAGGGACTGCAGAGGGAGTTTAAAATATTAGACTAAAATAGCCAACCTGGAAGCATAACTGAGAATTTCCCCCCCAAAGTATTGAATTCCCGTCAATTCTCACTTTAGTGAATGACTCCAATTCCCCTCGTTAGAGTTTCAGGCCAGCTGAATGAATTTAATCTGCAGGGTGATTCATAGAAGAGAACTACTCACATTTCCAATAAGTTTGAAGACCTGCTCTCCATGCACGTTGTATACCGCCACAATTGTGTTAAGCGCAGCATTGCGTACAGTCGTATCCCTGTCACCGATGTGCACAGCGATCTCCTTCAGAGCTTTGGCAGGGGTTGGCTGGCACACGTGCATGCCATAGGATTCCACTAAGCAGCCCAACTCCTCCAGGCATTCTTTAGAAAACAAGACATGGCAAAGAGACATAGGAAAAAAAAAAAAAAGTAACTAAGCTGAAAAGACTTTAATCCATCAAGCACAACCGTTTTAAAAATAAATTTATAATGTCAATCCAAAGATGGCAAAAGACAAAAGCAACCAAGATGAAGCAATGGGCAATTTTGCCACAAGAAGAGGGGGCACAAACGCAATATGCCAGCAAACTATAGATATTGAAGACACACCACAACCCTCACGCCAGAGCAATCACTTTAAGGTTCTATTGGCCAAACAAGCTCTTACCAGCCCTCTGTTTGGAGTTCTTTGACTTTGTTCCATCCATGACAAAAACAAACATCTTGCTGGCTGGGTACACCTGGCACATCTTTGTTAGAATGGCACGCACATCTTTACGTACAAGATCCTTTGACTCTCCAACCTGTTTACAGACAAACAATATAAATAAGAGTTAGATGGGTAGAAATGTGTACAATAAAGCTTCGTAATTCGTACGGTGGAGATTTCTATAAATTTTACTATATTAAAACCTAGTCACATCACGTATAGTACTAGCCTTTGATTTCTATTTGCATTTCAGTACCACACTCAGCATTAAAAATAAATACATCTGTGCAAAGTAATAGGATAAATTATTTATGAATGAAGGCATTAGTGGTCAGATGTGCCATTGGTCCTAAATCTTAAAGCCCTTTAGAAAGTGGGTAGTTTCCTGCCTGGAATAAAAGTTTTCACTTTGTCAAGATACACACAACTTAAGCTCATTCTCAACAATAAATAGTTGCATCTATACATTGTGCTAGCAGAATTATTGGCAAATATATAGATAGAGAGAAATACCCATTTCAAAATGGATCCTCCCCCAGCTGTAAATCTAATAGGGATAGCAGGAGAGACCGCCTCTCTGGCAAAGCAAACCGTGAATGTGCTGAGGTTGCCATGGTTACCCAACTAGTCCGCATTTCTTGCATCAGTTACAGCAGTACTGGAACAGAGTGCCTGATGTTACCCTGGTCAGATGCCAGCATGTTTGCGTCAGAGGTGAATTGCCCTAATCTGAGAAGTGTCCTAGCAGGGCAAATCGATTGGAACGCCAGTGGGTGTTACACCCATTAAGCTGCTGACATAGCAATATGTATAACATCTTAATGCATAATATTTTACATTAGATTGTGAAATGTATTTTTTCCCCAGTTCTAGTAAAGGCTGCGTGGAGTCAGCTGGCCCCTGTGCACTTGTTCTTGTCACCAGTCTAGCTCTGTCAGGCCCCACAGTACACAGCACTATGGGTCCTTGTGTGCAACTCATCATCCTCCAGCAGCCGCCACCAAAATTCCTAGATGTGTAGAAAAGGGCATTTACCTTGAGTAGTAAGTAAGGGACGAAGGAATTGGCTTCCAGCTCAGTCATATGGTAATCCTCTTGGCTAAGCATGGTGAAAAGCATTTTCAAATATTCCAAGCACTTCATTAGGACACTAGTGTTCGTATCAAAGAAGCGCAGAGTAAACCACTTCAGGACCAGATCCAAAACACTCATCACACCATCCTTTTCACTTTCTAAATGCTAGAAAAATAAAGTGCAAATTAGACAGGAAGTAGTTTGAAGCACTTATATGAATTCAAGATCACGTGTCTGATATAAACCACATAAACATGGAGATCTCCACAATCTGCTGAGAAGGGAACGTGGGTGACATATTACAATTAGCAATTTATAATCTCAGGGAGAATAGAGGCTAGGGATAGAACAACATATGCCAGGAACACAAACATTTATTCCTGAGACTAGAGTGGTAAAAATCAGTTTAGGAGACCACCCTTTTCACCTTCAGTGTGGCTGGCCCCACCTCACTCCGTAGCGGAGAGCAAACTTTAGGATCTCCGCCAATACAATGCTTTCCCATAGGAAAGCATTTGAGACTATTGCGGCAAAACAGCATCTACTCATCTTGAATCGATGCATCTCTATGGGATGTGTTCAGCGTCTCCATGCAGAACGTAAAGACTCTGAATGCCAGTGCTGCAGGAAGCCGCTCTAGAGGCAGTCTGAGTGACTAAGCAGCAATGTAAGCACTGCAATTTCTCTGAAAAGGCAGTTTTACATTAAAAAGGCCCGCAGGGACAGGTTATAGAAAACAAAACTAAAATAAGCTGTAGTTGTTCTCATGATTATAGTGTCCCCTTAGAACTATCACCATAAGGAGGCATCCTTGTATTAAGTTGACCTGAAAGTAAAATTAATTTTGTTTAGCACATTAGCATGCACTTTATGGTTCTAAAAAGGGAACACACCAATTTCAGATTGTTTAAAACAAACAGCCAATCTGTATAGAGCTAGAGTTGAGAATTCATACACTTCTAGTATTGACCAGTGTGATCCAATAGAGAGGTTTTTGTTTGTGAGCAGATGCATGTGAATCTGCCCACCTGTTTTGGGCAAGCAAACAATCATATTTACAAATTGTAATGAAGAAAACACATTGCCACTTACCTCCATCATCACATTCATGCCCTTTATATGGCGTTGGAAGTCTGCGTGGAAAAGATCATCTTGGAGCCATTTAGCAATACACGCTGACATCTGTGTCTTTAGCTGCTCAATATATTCATCTCGAGGGGTAGTAAAATTCCATTTTAGAACCTACAAGTCAATGAAAATTATTCAGTTACAGCTATTCAAGTAGGAGTGCTACATCTATTGGACCCAATCCATTTGAAGGACATGTTTTAGTATGAGGTTAGGGCAGCTAAAAAGAAAGGAACAAAACACACAGGATTATTCACCAAAGTGAGAATTTCAATTTTAAAGATAAAATTGCTGAACTTCTCCTAGTCTGCCATGCTTTTAGTTTGAAATTCACTTTGAATTCCAGTTATTCTCCGTTTAGTGAAAAAAACCTGAAAATGCAATTTGAAAAACCAAGATGTCGCCACAATATCTACTACACAAGGCCATTTTGTGATGGAACCTGTAGTGTAAGAGTGGCATTTAAAAAGGACAATTTCTCAAGTCTAAATGTAGAAGTTTGTCTGCAGAACTATTTCACGAAGCACACATTTAGGTAGGTTCCTTTAGACCAGTGATCATAGTATGATGGCCTACAATGCCTAGAAGGTTGTCTGGGCAGTTAATTCATCTCAAGTAGTAAGATCACTCTTAATACTGAAAGGCTGCAGCTTTCCAGCATGTTCGGGAAGAGAAAACCATAAACGCTTAAGAGTGAGAGTTTAAGACCAACGTTCCAGCACTTTCCTATTCTACTATAACTAAAATTAACCAAGGTCTTACCTTTAACCCCTTCTCTTCTTTCAATCTCTGCTCCTTCCCATTTGGGACAATGATGAAAATGGGACCAGATCGATCCTCTTCATCCTTCGCATTAGGTTTGACTGGCACTTTCTTTCCAGGAACAACCTGACCATTAAATAAATGCATATTTTTATGATTAAGTCATTGTAAGTGGAGTCAGAACAAAACAGTTGCAGGATGTATGGGCCAACCTGTTGTGAAGCTATGACAGATCGGAAAACCCAAAAATGTAGGTGGCCTGTTAGAGAATATGGCTCCAGGTTTTATTTAATCCACATCCTAAGAGGAGATATTTATCTCTTAAGGAGTGTTCAATGAACTGGATCTGGAATAAGCCATTGTCAGCTGTAGAACATAAAACTATTCCTGTGAATGTCATTCATGGAAGCTTTGGAGTCAGCTGGCCCCTGTGCACATAGTTTTGTCACCAGAGCAGGTCTGTTGGGCCCACAGTGCACAGCACCACAAGTCCCATTCAGTGCAACTCATCATCCCCCATCAGCTTCTTTGACATGTAAAGCCCACCTACAGTGTTTAAACAGTCATAGTAAGTAAGTGCATGTTTTTAACTGGTAGTCGTACAGATGCTTTCAGAGCCATGTCCTCAAGTACACTAGAGCCAAAAGGTCGTGAACAGAGAAGTGCTGTTACTTGGAAGGTCTTTGTGAATTCCCCAGAAGTGCACAAGCAATCTGTGACTTGCACACCCAGAAGGTGCAGAGGTTAGATATACATGCTGTGTTACCACCCCTCCAATACCTGTTTTGTTGGCTTTGCTTTGGTCAGACTGGTGTTGGCTTTAGATTGGTTCATGCTGTTATTGACTTCAGATGATACCGATGGGGTCTACAGAAAAATTACCTCTTTATGTGACATGGGAAAATCTTATTCTTATACAGAGGAAAAAATACCTCTGAATAAAGGACCAACACATTTAAGAATGAAATGTATAGTTTGCTGGTCGATGTTAAGAGAAGAGTAAGAACAGAGTAATAAAAAGTTTGATAACAGACTTTCGAGGTAGGGCAACATGACAAAAAAAATTTCCAGGAAAATGCCCGATAGAGAAAGTCTGTTTAGGGGGAAGGCAAGTTTGTGAAGCTAGTCTGCAACGCATCCATGATGCTCACAGGGGTTTGACAGTTACCAAAAGAAAGAAAGAATACAAATATATTTCCAAATAATTAACTTGCGCTCTTCCTACCAGGGTAACATCTCCAAATGCCACTGGCGTGAATTACCTTGGTTTTTGATGCTGGAGCCCCAGGTTTGACTTTTTTGGGATCTGGTTTGGAATCTGATGCAGATGACCCGGAATCTGAAGCAGCTTCACCCAAAGAGGAGAATAGCATGGTTAGGGTTTATATCGAATCAACATTATACTACAATATTCAGGAGACTAAATGGAAAAACATAGCAAAAGCCATTGACCAAAACGAGTCAATGCCATACATTCCATTCCCATTTGAGCGATACTGTGATGCTTTGAACAGAGTCTAGTGCTTACCTGCAGAAGCAGGAGGCGCAGAAGACATGGCAGCTGCCCCTGGCTGTTTAGCGGATGCCTTCCCTGGAGGAGGAGCAGGTTTGGCAGGCATGGTAGCTTTTGCCTTCTCCAGTAAAGAAAACACCTGGTCCTTGGACGCTGGCTGGAATAGAAACAGTTTTACAAATAAAGGTAAAATGCCAAAGTATCACTAATTCCTACAAAAAAAAAGTTACAGAAGCAACAAGATAACCCCCTTAACAAAATACTATTTGCATGTGTCATACCTTGAGTTTGCCTGTGGCCTTTGACATTTTTTCAAACCCAATGTGCATCATAAACACTGGAAGAGCCTCCTGAGCTTTCTTGCGAACATCCCCATTGCGGTCTTCTAAGCAGCTGTACAAATAGGGAACGCACAAGAATAGATCGGATGGTGCTGCTCGCAAGGTAGGCAGCTTCTCTGCCAACCACCCCAGGAGCTGGAAAAGTAAACAAACATACCCTTGCATATCAGTTAACGCACCATTAAAGTAGGGAGGGAAGAAATGAACATTTTAATGGTTTGTTCCCTGTCCAAGAGTTGGCTCAAGGTTATTCATATGAGAAAGTTTTACCTCTTGTCTTAGGAAAGGATTTTCCTTTTTCAGCTCCTCAGACAGGTCTTCTCCTTCTAACCAATCCTTCATGCCAGTTTGTTCAGCCCATGCATTCAGGCTAACCAAGGCTGCAGCTCTCACATTTGCCTGCATGGAGTGAGTGTCAGGGTCATTACTTTGCATAAGATTACAGCAACCTTATGAGTAAAATATTAAGTAGACTGAACAGACTTGCTCCTTACGTGAGCTGAACAAGCATGTGCACAATGAAAACCTACAGAAACATCTTCACAAGAGCCCCCTTTCCCAAAACATTCAACAACATTAAACTGGTTAAGTACAACCAACAATAAAAGCCCCTTTAAAAATAGGCTTGAGAAGAAAGTTAAAGAATGTACAGTTCACTACACAAAGAACAAAACATTGACATTGTTTGTACAGTAATCTCTACATTGATTGTGCCCCACCCTCACTGGAGGAAATCGATATGGATGATATCAGCTAATCCAAAGCTTCTCCATAAGGAAGCATTGGGAGTTAGTGTGCATGTGTGGCAAATTCCCATGCATCTATATGGGAAGCGTTCAGTGTTTCCATGTAGCATGTGGAGACCGTGAACGCTAGTCCTGAAAATTGACAGGTTCTTTGCCCCAGATTCTACAGTGTAATCTGCAATGATTTTGCAGGATTAAGTGGACAGAGACACTGCAATAAAATGAAGTTTTCTGGGTGCCTATAGAGTCTCTAACCAGGCAGTATCTTACTTTGCTGTCCCCCAGGACTGTAATAATAGACATCCCAAGGTTCTTCACATGCTGCTTGATATTTGGCCCGATGGCAGTAGCAAGCTGCTGGATGATGCTTAGTGTTTGAAGAACCTAGAAGGAGTAAGAAAAATTAGCTGGCTGGTGGGAGGGACTTCAAACAAAACAAGAGGAAAAACACAAGTGCAACATTTAGTTAAAACAATTGAATATACATCCACACAAATTACAGTTAAAAAAACATTTTATATTAGCAAGGTTTTGAAGTGTATTGAAATTCTTTAAAAATACTGAAGTTGAAACAAACATACTAGAATTTTATTTGAATCGTTAAGACGGCCTTTCAGTGCAGATGGAAGCTCTCCGATGTTCGGCTGTATAAACTTGGCCTCGTTAATTATAGTGGCAACTTCATCAAGCCCTTCTTTACGTATTTTCCAGTTTTTATCACCAATTTTGGCCACCAAGTCATAAGTGATCTTGTCACTAGGGGAAAGTTGAAGAAATATTTAATACTTATTCTGAAGAGATTGTGGAGAAACAAAAAATAAATGTCATTGCAAACTGCAACTCACCCTATGTCCGATCTTGGCAGAAGATCCATGACATCAGGAGGAGAATCTTCTTCTGGTTCATCTCCATCATCACCCTCCTCACCTCCTGTTCCTCCTTTTGAAGAGCCTCGAGTTGGTGCAGGAGGACTCTGCCCCTTCATCTAAAGATGAAAATAGGCCATATGTCACATTCATAGTATACATACAACATTTGTTTTACATCTGGCAACCACACAAACCTTTTCAAACTCTGCATCAATTTGAGAAAGGAGAGCAGGCTTCTCTTCCTCAAAGAACATGCGCAGTGGGGCTCCCATGTACAGATACATCACACCTAGCAAAGTGATTGCAGATGTTCTAATGGCCTAAAGGGAAAAGGAAGCACATATTTAGGCAGGAAGAGGCACTAAAGATTACAGCAATCAACACACAAGATACTTACTGGATTTGTAGCAGCAAGAGCAGTCTTCACATTACTGATAAATGCCTTCACATTCAGCCTGTTAAAAAAAAAATTTAAAATATATAAAGCTTTATTCAAATGATAACACATGGCTGACTGAAAAAAAACAAAAAACTTCGTACAAAGTCTACCAATGCAAATCCTGAACTTTTATGGTTAAGTTTAACTATATAGTAGATTTCAGTAAAGCTGATCATTTCGCATTTTGCTTATAAGATCCCTTGAATCGGATACTTGCTGGATGACTAGGCAGTCCTTACCAACAGCTGCTGGTATTTAAAGTTTAAGAAACTGAATTGAAACTGGTAACCGTTATGCTTATAAATTTAGATTAATGCCATCTTTACTCACCCCGTAAACCCAAACTCTTTAATGGCATTTGACAACCAGTTCAAAGTCTCAGACTGGTTCTTGGGATTCTTCTGTGCAAAGGTTAGTGAAACAACCTGTATTGTGGAGACATCACATGTATTAGATGCACATGGATGAGAAGAGTGGCTGAGCCACGTTAAAGGACTTTGCACCTCACCTGCTCGGCAGTCCAAGGCAGGGAGCAAGCCTCTGCAATAGCACTCAGAGCCACTTTGGCATTTCCTCCACACTTCACATCTCCAACCTTATCTACCAGACCGTCCAGGACCACATGAGCGGACGTTTTAGAAAAATTTCCCTTCTGTGCAATGAGTGCCACAATGTGTAACTTCATCTGCATAACCTACAAAGAAACAACTCATTAAAAATAGCAATTACGTCTTAGACAAATTTTAGAGACGAAAACCTTCCCCTAATTAGATCAGTTATGTTCTATGCTTCAAATTATTGCAGGCGTCCATAATCACTGCTTGATGGATGGTGACAGCATCCATCATCCTTTATAGGAGAAGAGCAGCCAATGGTCTTGGCATTAAAAGCTATAGGTAATATCCTAAATATTTAACCGAAGTAGTGAGAAAAAAATGCAAGTGCCCTTTTATTGAATAGTAAAGTCTAACTGGTTTACTAAATATTTATGAGGGAAAGTGCCAAAAAGGAGATTTTAAAAGTAGTCAAAATTAACTTCTTATCACTGGCCAGCATGATGTAGTCTATAGATTGTTCTAAATAAGTTAAAACCTCACTTGCTTAGACAGACTTTTGGGCTGGTCTCACCGTTTGCAAATGGTTGCACACAGCCAAGTACTATAATACAAGGGAGGATCCGTCCATACCAAGCCAACAAGCGCAGTCATATACCTGGAAGTTTGTTTCTTTAAATCCAGGTTTCTTTGCCAGCATTTTGACCAGTGCCTGGCAGGGTATATCACTCCTTTCCATGGACTCCACAGCCTAGAAACAAAAGGTTTCATTAAAACACAGCTTTCAGTTTAGAGCTGCAGTCATGATACATGCAATTGGCAGGGAGCAGGGTGTCGTACCTTCTGAAACTCCTCCATGCTTGCAAGTCTCTCCTTCCAGTTACCACTGTCAAACAACTGCATGCATGATGCTGGGAGTACAGCTGCTGCTTTCTCCTCACATGCCTCGGGCTAGGAGACAGATCTTGCTTACATAGGCTTCAAAAACCAAACAAAAACAAAACAAACAGACTAGTAAATAAAAGTCCATATACTCACCGAGAGCTCCTGCTCAATGATCTCTTTAACGTCTCCCTTCTTCGACTTGGCAGCTCCTCCACCAGATGCTGATTGTTTGGTCTTCTTCACGGGTCCACCAGGCTGGAACAAAACCGAATCTCCATTAATTCAAAACCAGGGTGCATACGCTGCACATTCCAAACCCCAGTGTATTAAAGACAGATATCCCTGCCCTCTTTGAAAATACCTTAACAGCCGATGGCTTTTTTGGAGGGGGACCAGCTTTGACTGGCTCCTTTGCATCTTTCTCCACTGCACCAGGAGCTGACTTTCCAGGAGCTACAGCTGAACCTTTAGAGTCCTTCTTATCCGCAGAAACAGGTTTCTTGCCATTGGCTAGATCAACCTTGTCTGCACTCTCTTTGATCTGCAAAATTGTGAGACGGAAATAAAAGTCAGGCTGCTATTCCGTTTTAGCCATTCAGAGAATGAGAAGCTGCACCACGAGGATTAATAAACGTTATAATTCAGCTGCCAACTTTCTACTCGTAGACACTCAGCTGTGTATACACAGACCCGATGTAGTGAGGTCTGTGTGCGCGCATGTGTGTAGAAAAAATAAATAAAAATAATGCTCTGTTGCCCTCATATTCGATAAGGAAGCATCAGGACTGGCTCAGACCTGTTCTCAGCTGGAGCGCGTTTAATACTAAAGCTGCTTTTCGGAGAATACATTTTTTGCATATATACACTGTTATACAAAGAATGTGATGAAGTATATGGACCATCTCCAGCATATTGAGTCTCTCATTAAGATCAAAGGACATGTGATTATGGACATATAGCAAATAATTGAGATGCAGCAGTCTGCTGCAGGAATTTACAAAGTGATTTGACTCCTAAATGGCAGAGAATGGAGAAGTGAGACTGCAGGGGAATCATCTACACAACAAACCATCTTCATTGAGCATGTACAAATGCATTGTGTTTAGACTGACACCCACACAGTGTATTAAATCAACAGTGTAATAACTTTCAAAGATAATGATCCTATTTACTACAAGAAACAGAACTAGTCACCTATGGAAATGACTTACACGGTCGAGTTTCAGCTTGTCCACATCCGCAAGAAATGGATTGACAGCCTTTTCTCCTACCACTTTTTGCGCGGTTCCAAGTGCCTCGAAGGCTGCATCCCTTACTTCCGGAGCCGAGTCATTGATTTGCTGTGGTGAGGTGAATAAAATGTACATTTTTTTTAAATTTATTTTTTTAACCTTCTAGAGGTCTCTATACAGAGTGTAAACTCAAAATGTGCACAACTTGTAACTATGCAGATGGCAAAAATAAGTTGCAAACTAAGCAAATAAGTTTTCAGTAAAACAAGTTTCAGTGCATACATCATGTAGGTCCACTCTAATCCAAGGGCACAAAGTTATATTTAAGTAGACAAGGAGTATTTAAGTATATATGTATATCTATACATAGCTAAAAAAAAAAAAATTGTTATTTAGAAAGAATTGCAGTGATAGTATTAAAAAATGTCCTGTTTTAAGTGTGATTTAAAATACTGATTATTAAGAAGTGTGGACTATACCTTGAGGAGCGCCGCACAAAAAGGTTTCAGCATGGCCTTGGGCAGAGTGGTGGGTGTGCAGTGGCGGAAACTTCTTGCAAGAAATAGAGAGGTTTGTTGTTTTATTGATGGGTTTTTGTTGTCCATAACAGCAAGGACATCTTCACTTATGTTTTGCAATGTTGTCTAACAAAAAATAAAAATATAACCAGAAAATTAGTTGAGTAAAGCTTTTACATAGTCATCAGATCAAGCTGAATATTTGGGTTAACAGGGCACTCACTGTGAGAAATATGGCATCTATCGCTTCTTGTAGAGCCTGGACTACCTGTGGCTTCTTCTCCTTAAATTTTTCCAATATTGTTGGCACAACCTGCAAAGCAAGAACTTTTAAGACAGTGGGAAAGAGGTGGCCTGCAGAACTTACACTCCATAAGCATGTGGAGACAGACACTGTAGGAAAGAACACTTGTTATCCGTTCAAGTTCTTGTACAGAGAGAGCGTGCACTGCATACTCGTGCCATGAGATGAGAGGCTCAGCGCATGGAGAATAAAGTGATAGCAGAGGCATTTGGACAAGAACTGAAAAACAGGGAGGTTTCACCCATTAAGAGGTCTGAAGTTCAGGCTTTAAGTGCTGGGGAGCTCTCCAGATTGTTGGAAATGAGAACGAGAGAGCCTCCCTGTAATATAACAAGAGTAGGCTAAAGTGTGATGGAGTGTACTCCTAAAAGCTTTGTTGTCCCTCTAACAATGCACTCAAGTCAAGAACCAGCTATGCTACAGTTTGTCACAGTAAACATAAAGAGCACCATTGGCTTTATACAAGTTGTATGCTGCACATAACCCATCTTAGCTTTTAACAGTTTGTTCCATTGTTAGATTGTTGCCCGAGACTTCGATGTGAGGAGTGAAAGGGACTCAAGCTTTCTAGAATTAAAAAAATAAAAACATATAAACACATTAAGGGAGGAAACAAGTTCAAGCCAATAACTCACAATTCCAGCGTAGGTTCCAAATTTCTTCCTGAGACCACTGGCTAGACAAGCCAGACATTTGGCAGCTAGAGCCACAAGCATCACATTTGTATCTTTTCCAACAACCTGCAAGTAAAAGGAGGAAAAAAAATAAAATAAAAAGTTTACTTTTTTTTAAAAGGGGAAAGGACAAAAAAATAAAAATAAAAATAAAAAACCTCCCCCCTCACACAAAACACACCAAGAAATTTATGAATGACCCAATGGCAACATGTCTCTGTACTAAATCTTTGC
Source organism: Pelobates cultripes (assembly GCA_933207985.1). Taxonomy (NCBI): domain Eukaryota; kingdom Metazoa; phylum Chordata; class Amphibia; order Anura; family Pelobatidae; genus Pelobates; species Pelobates cultripes. The sequence continues at coordinate 108,143,765 of OW240923.1, forward strand.
ACAGAAGGAATATTTAGTTAGGGGAACTTCGATAATAGAAGCAATTCGAATAAATAATATATATATATTATATATATATATTTAAAAAAAAAAAAAAAAGAGAGGTGAAGGAACATGGTTACCTTTTTCAGAGCACGCACGAGATCACCATAATCACCCGCCTCAAGCTTGGGATTCTTTACAAGAACCTCCACAGCTTCCAGAGCTTCCTTCCTCTCCTGCCACTTTTTGGCCTCCTGTTAATGAAGATTTTGCATATTTTCAGAAATTACAGGCAGCCATGTTTCATTATTCGTAATGGCCAATACAGCCATACTTACAATTTTATCATAGAAATCTTTGGGCATCTTCGCGAGGATCTCAACAGCTTCCAGCAACTCGTAAGCATCAACTTGTGGTATAGCCTCCTCTTCACACTCTTCATCTAGGAGAAGATACACATAACAGTCTTTAAAGCCGTGGAGATATTTGTAGCAAGTTATGAGGGGGGTAGGGGCGGGTATTTTATAAATCTATGAAATGAAGTAGAGATATGATTTAAGAGATATTTACCATTAAAAGTTCATTGCTGAAGCACTGTGGCAAAACAGATGACAGGCATTACCAAGCATTCTCACTGCCTGACAGCTCTGAGGGACTGGTAATTTGTAAAAGGTACTGCAGCTTTAACCAAGTTTCTAAGTAACGCTTAAAGTACACAACCAATGACCGTGAGAATGACTGTTTAGAGGGGCAAACCATTATTGCACACTACTGGATGAAAGCGCTCTGCAAAGGCACCCACCTCCACCATCTCCAGCGGCGGCCTGCTGCTCAAACTTTGCCTTAAGGTCTTGCTGTGAACGCAGAAAGCGGCACTGTTTCGGAGCGGACTGGGGAAGCTTCACCCACTCTTCCTCTAGATCTTTAAGCTGATAAAAAAATTAAAAAAAATAAAAAAAAATAGGAGTATGGGGAAAAAAAAAAAAAAAAGTAAATTTCACAGTATTCTTCAGTGTGACCTTGTGACTGCAGTGTAGATGTCAAACGGGTGGAGGGAGGACTCCTAAAAGTTGCCTCCAGTACTAAGCAAGAAGGTAAAAGCTGCAATTAAGTTTCAAAGACTACAACTGGCAGCAAACTGCTATAAGTTGCCTATTGTGATACATAAACACCATTCACTAGTGCAACTCCAGGCAGTTGGTTAAATGTATTCTGCATGTAAATTACCACATTTCTCACCTGAACAGGATTAATGTTTTGCAAAGGAGGTCTCAGAGCATCCCTTATCCAGCGGTATATCTCCACTGACAAGAGTTTAGCTTCATCTCGAACGGCCTTTTCACGGGACTCAAAGAGCTTTGGCAACACTTTAATAATTGGCTTCAGGGTCATTATTTTGGAACCAAATTCACTACAAATGAAGAGGGATAAATCATGAGATAGGAAATTAGGCTATGGGGGTTCGGAGGCAATAACAATTCGTTACAAGCACTTACCTCAGTGCTCGCCGCAGTGTCTCCACCGAGGCCACCACAATCTTTGGGTTCTTATTATCCAGACCTTTTAACAGCTCTTCTTGTACAGCTTCTGCCTTTTCTATCTCTATGTACATGAGGCAGATATCAGAGCCAAGCTCCTTTGCCTTGGCTTTTGGCTGGTTAAATACCTTATTTACAACTCCAGACACTACTTCCCCTGTGGTTCTGCCAAGAAAAAGGCGGCGATTAGTGTGATATTAACAAGAAAGGTAATACATTCCATCCAAAGATACATACTAAACCGGTTTAAAATTAAAACTTAAATTGCAGTAGTAATGTCACATAGTTCACTCTCAATTCTGAAAATAAAACTAGATTTATTTCAGGATTCTTAGAAGTCCGTTAGAATGCTTAGCACTATTGCAGCCCTAACAGCCTCACACAGAAATCAAACATGCGGCCTGTATGCTTAATCAATGTGACACACAACTTTGATCTCAGTTTTGGAAGCAGAGCAGGGATTCGAGGCTGCCTATAACCAGATTCACAAAATGTTAAATCAAACTATTTGTAAGACGTCTAAGATATGGTTTGACCGATGAATTACACTCATTCTGTGTTAGGAGAGAATATCCTGGGTCCTGAAAATGATGTAATTATTACATGCCTAGTTACATTTCTGCCTTCGCCGAGTGTTCATATTAGGGAACGACCGATTATCGGTCTGGCTGGGGGGAGGGGTGTTGGTTGGAGGTGGCAGGCAGCAGCAAGCTCGCTCTTACCTTCCCAGCAGCTCCCCTCTCTAAATCTCGCAAGTCCAGCGGCAGTCAGAGCGTTGCCACAGGTTACTATGGCAACACTCCAGCAGCACGCAGGCTGCGAGAGTTAGACAGGGGAGCTGAAGGGAAGTAAGCATGCAGCTGGGTCCCCTCTGTACAGTCCATGTCACCAGGGAAAAATGTTAAAAATTAAAATCCCCCCACTAAACACACACTGCATTCAAATATTCTTACTGCATCCACTACACACATTCTAGAAAGCAAATTCTGACTATTGTATATTTGTGCATTTACCTCAATTTAAAAAAAAAAAAAAAAAAATGAATTTGCAAAAAAATAAAACATGTTCAATTAACAGATTTTTCGAAATGGTAAATGAACAGAATATCAGTAAATTATCGGCTATCGCTCTGAAAAGTTCACAGATTAAATCGGCATCAGCTAAAAAAATAAATAAAAACAAATACATTTTAAAAAAATAAACCACTATATCAGTCGATCCCTAGTTCATATGCTTTCGCAGTATGCATTTAGCCGTATGTAAAGAACATGGATTCTACTTACTTTCCGGCGACATGTGCATTTTCCACGAAGACCAGAGCAGCTTCCAAACCCTTTAACTGGGCAACTGCATTAGACTCTGTTACAAACTTCTTTATGAGACCCAAATATTTTGACCATTCTGGGCTCTTCTCATCCACAATCTTTTGGAATAATTTCACGGCCTCCTCGTAGCCATTTAACCTGGCTTTCCAAACCTAGAAATAGGGTAGCAGTAATATTAAAGATGGAAGGCACAGCAGTCATTATGGCAAACAAAACAAACAGCCCTACTACTATAATCTGGAGTATGTCAACGTTATTGTTTTCTAGAGGGTCATTTGATTTAATGTCACAAGTCAGTAATATTATTGATATAAATAATGTTTTATACATACAGCAACGCTCCATTAATAGAATAAAATCACTTTTCAGATAAGTGTAAGGTCTTCTAGTGAAATCTGGATGTGGAACGTACCCAGCCTGGGACCAGGAAGTTACCATGACATTATCCATGGAAAGTACCATGAGATCACTCATGGTTTTCTTGCACAAACAGAATGTATTATCATAGTCAAAGGGTGATAGATATGTGTGAATTTGAATATGGCAAAGGCAGGGATTTAATAAGAAAATGACCCCAATTTGTCTTATTTACATCTTGCTTGCCTTGGAATAAGTGTTTTTATATAGCTACTCCAGAATACAAACAGCGACTAAGTGTGAGGGGAAGATTTACTGCTCATCACATCAATGTATCTGAAGACATACCTTATGTTCACATTTCTGGTCAATAGGAAGTTTCATCCATTCACTGTCATCCCCCATAGTGGCGTCCTCTTTTCCCTCTTTTCTGTTTTAATACTAAGGTGATCTGCAGGGAACAATAAAGACAGTGTATAATTTAAAAATTGTAGTTATCTTCTCAGCTGTCCACAAATCCTGGCTTAGTGAATAAGAGCCTACATCTAGCACGTTTTCCATCTACTTGCGAGGGCTGCATCACCAGTATTACAATAAGTGCATGGCAAATTCGGCCTCCTGAGTGTACATGTAGTCATAGACCTCCACATAGCCCAGCTGCTCTTTCCCAACAGCCTATATACTTTCATAAAATTAGAACCACACACCCCAAGTACTAAACACACCTTGAGCCAAGTGCCTTGTAATTTAGTATTCAGTAAACACGGACACAAAACCTCCAGGGTGATTAAATGTGCTCAGGTATTAGTCAAATACCTGTCATCCCCATGAAGTCCATAGGATGTAGCAAAGCGCTAGAAGAGTTAAAAAGGCAAAGTAATTTTGAACTTTAAGGCAATTAAAACGGTACACTATAGTGTTGGGAATACCTATTTAGTTATCTGGCCGTCCACAGGAAAGCATTGGGAGGCTATGGCGCATGTGCTGTAAAATGCTGCATTGCCCCAATTTCCTTGATTCAATGCATCTCTATGAGGAAAATTCAGCGTCTCCATGCAGAACGTGGGAGGTGCTGAACGCAAGTGCTGCACAAAAAAAAAAAAAAAAAGGGAACTCCTCTAGTGGCCATCTGAGGGACTGTGTTCTGTCAGATTTCTGGACTCCATTAGAAATCTAAACCCATGTCATGTCCATGTGCTGCACATGTGTTCTTGCATTCCTGACGGGTCCAAAAATCTGATGCAAGCTAGGAGCATGAGTGAGACTACCGCGTCACTCCAGGTCGAGCGGCACCATAATGCCTCTTCAGAGTGCATTTGCTGACATAACTCTTTTTCAGCAAGGTCCTGCAACATAATTAAAGCTAGATTCACACTCACATTATAGTTCGGGCATTCATTTAAGCACAGATGCAGAGGAAATTTAGGGTTAAAAATTATTAGCCTCTCACTCCTTACTCTAACCCCAAGAGTAAGAAAATTAACCCTAGACATTTTTAAATGTAATGTTTTTCCTAGGTGTCCCTAATCTCTAAATAAAAAGTTACTCTCTAAATCTAACCCCAATTTTTACCCTAAAATGTCCCATGTGCTTTAGTAATTACCCCAACTATAATGTGAGTGTGAAACCTTGCAGGACCTCACAAAGGAGGAGTTACGATGTCAGCATTTGCAGCACAGGCAACATAATCTACATCACCAAGATTTCTGACGTGTGTAACGGCACCTAGAGGCGTAATTAGAGTCAGGATATTTATGGGGTAATAAATATTTTACAAAATTGTTTTATAAAAATCAAAAGTGTATTTAATTTTTATTAATATCAAAATTTATATTTTGGCACGTTTCCCCTTGATTAATTTAGAGAGACTAGTTACCCACTATTTTAACTCTTATATACCCTGGAGTACGTTTATCAGAGTATTTGTATTTCACATATTAATCTCAACCGATTATAAAAATACAACTTATTGTGTCTTATTACAAAATGTCTGACAGTAAAATACCTGATACCAGCCAGCAAAGTAAACACTGCCTTTTTGCTTAAAATGTAGCGTTTAGATTGCTGAGCCTGCAGAGACAGACTATAGACACCAGAACTACTACATTAAAGGACCACTATAGGCACCCAGACCACTTCAGCTTAATGAAGTTGTCTGGGTGCCAGGTCCAGCTAGGGTTAACCCTCCCCCCCTCCTCCTTTTTTTTTTTTTTTTTAACATTGTTTCAGAGAATGTGTTGTATGTAGGGTTAATCCAGCCTCCAGTGGTTGTCTCTTGACAGCCGCTAGAGGCGCTTGCGTGCTTTTCACTGTGAAAAATCACAGTGAGAAGATGCCAGCATCCATAGGAAAGCATTGTGAGGAGGAGAAGAGGAGGAGAAAGAGGTACGTTTAACCCCTTCCTCTCCCCAGAGCCTGGCAGGAGAGGGTCCCTGAGGATGGGGGCACTATAGTGCCAGGAAAACTAGTATGTTTTCCTGGCACTATAATGGTCCTTTAAGCTGCAGTGGTTCTGGTGACTATAGTGTCGTTTTAAGCATCTTTGGGTCTCTTTATACCCCATTGTTAAACAGTGATAAATAGAGACCACCTTGTTTATTAGTAAATCATTCGCCAGTTGTGGCCAAAGATTCTCTGATGTTTATGCAATACAAAATATCGAGGCCAACAAAGCATTGTCGAAGTGGTTTTAAAACATCAAGTTGGCCAACTTCGGCCATTTAAATTAAAGGACCACTATAGTGCCAGGAAAACATGGGGGAGGAAGGGGTTAAATTTACCTATTTTTCCAGCGCCGGACGGGGGACTCTCCTCCATATCGCCGTCATCAGCTTATGGAATCTGGCGTCTTCTCACTGTGAAAAGTCACAGTGAGAAACGCCTAACCCTATTATAAACATAGCAGTTTCTCTGAAACTGCTATGTTTATAGAAGAAAGGGTTCATCCTAGCTGGACCTGGCACCCAGACCACTTCATTAAGCTGAAGTGGTCTGGGTGCCTATAGTGGTCCTTTAAAAACATTCTTAAATTGAGTTTTACCATCTGAAAATGTATGAATTTAAGCCTTTTACAACCCTATACTTCTCAAGAGTGTCTCTACTCCATGACTGCTTACTGCTAGCCAGTTATGGCTGATGGAAGACAAGTAGTCACCTGGCTGTTCAGGGACTGCAGGATGGCATGTGACACCTAGATCTGCCAGCTTTGACAAAACATCAACTATAAATATGAGTGGGTTACAATTCCAAGGTTGATTGGGAGAGAGGGAAACCACGGGAGCTATCCCAAGAGGTGTAATTATCCAGACAAGCTGTGGGTGCGGAAGAAGACTTATTGTGGAAAAGCTCCATAGTCTGGGGAACTGTTGCTGTGCTACAATAACATACGAAGGAAGTGTTCAGGTTAGAAACCCTGTAAACATTAAAGGAATACTATTGCATGAGGAATACTAACCTGCTGTAGTGTGCCCTGTCTCCAACTTCATAGGTCGTCCACCTCAAATCTACTTACCTCTTTCCAGCAGCTAGGCTCACTTGGAGTTGGCTAAATCTTCTTCTTATAGTCACGGTGATTGTCATATCTAAAGCACACGCGTAGCACTCCCCACGCAGGCATTAAAAAGGTATTCTCTAGCGTAAGGAATACACAGTTGTATTCCTTACACTACAGTACTCTCAGCCGCTACCCCCTTCCAACATGCAAAATTGTTAAAAAGAAAACCTTCACTCACCCGATTCCAGCGCGCATCTCCCTCGGTGCTGGATCGGCGACTGTCTCCTCCGAAGGGGAGCTTTACGTGCATGCGTGGTGAGCGCATTAGGCCCTCTCCATAGGAAACTATTGTTTTAATGCTTTCTATGGGGATATCCTCATGCAGATCGTGAGGACATCTGACTTCAGTTAGACGACCAAGTGTTTGTTTGAATCCAGGAAGTGCCTCTAGTGGCAGTCTGACAGCCAACAGAGGCGGTCTTAGTCTGGCAATGTTAATCATTGCCGTTTCTATAAAACTGCAATGACTTCCATTGCAGGACTAATGGGAACAGGAACACTACCCAGACTACTTCAATGAGCTGAAGTGGTATGGGTGCCTATAGTGTCCCTTTCAAGCCAAGAAAAGGACAGGTCACAAACTGTTAACACCAAGGTTGCGCCAACCATGGCACATCCAAGCTGTTGGATTACCCTTGAACTGTGTTTTCTAAAAGCCAACAGCAGTTATGGAGCAAAGGGCACCCCTGGATTAAACCACAATTTCCCCAACGTTTATTCATGACTTTAAAGCTGGACTGAAATATTTAGGCTAAAATAGTCAAGCTGTAACCAAGATTTTTCCCCAAACCATATGTTGCCTTAAGTAATTGGGTGTTTAGGAACTTGTTAAAGCTTACTCACTAAACCGCAATTAGCAGGGAATCTAAAACAGCATTTCAGGGATAAGCAACCACTTGCTATAGCAGAGTTAGAGAATGTTTCTGCAGTTTGGTTTAGAATTCACCAGTTTGTTTGTGGTTGCATTTAGCAAGTGCAAAGGTAACCAAGCATACAGCCACAATGGGTTTTGTTTGTGTTACAGATAAGAATCTGTCATTCATCAGGCAAGTTTGTAACATTAAACAGAGGGAATTAACTAACCCAGGCGAACCTTGTTCAATTACTTTAAGACACAGGGCTTTAGTCACTAAAACTGCTGGGACGTGAAAAAGTTGCAAACTTTAGATAAGATAACTAATCTGGCAAAATTGTCTAACTCAGCCATAGCCACAGCATGGATTTTAAGTTTTGCGGTTCAGTTAGTAACTGAAGAGTAAACAGCCATGAATACAATTTCACGTGTTTCAAAGTTTTAAAAGAAATTCCTTGCGCCACACCCCCTTTTTGACCATCTTTATTGACAGTTTTATAATCCTATGCTCATTAATTTTGCAACTGTTTTTCAAGTCACTGCAACAGAAAATGTTGCAGGCAGAACTAGCACTCAGTTTTGAAAAGAAACAGACCTATTGTATGGTGTATGCACAGGCTCCATATACACACACAAAGAACGCTAAGCAGAGAAAACCCATAAATGTAATTTTTGAAATATAAACATTTCAGCCACCTCATTTACTGTGGAGAAGGTACATATCTGCAGGCAGGATAAGATTTAAAGCAAGTTAATGTCAATCATTACTGAAAATCATGCTAAGTTATCTTCAATATTTGCAGCAAGATCCAGATTTTAAGATAATAACTTTTCAGATTGTTTTAAAGGGTAACTCCAAGCACCATGACCACTAAAAGTTATTTGAAGTGGTCATAGTGATTGGAGTCAGTATGTACAGGGTTTCAGTTTGAAACACTGCACATACGGAGATATTTGTAATTTTGTGCTGGGGCTAGTTCATACTCCAGGATACGAGACACTCACAGCCTAGAACGGTTTTGAGATACCGGATGTCAATTCTGTGCATAAAAACCATGTCAGCTAGGCAAAGTGCGAGCAAGGGGGAACTAATTCTTCTCCATCATCCTCCATGTGGGCGCACCCTTCCATCCCCCTCTATTGAAGAGTAGTACTAATAATTTTTTTTACATTTAAATTTTTTTTTAAAAAATAACCTTCCTCCCGGAGCACGCGCATGTGCTGGCAAAATGGTCCAATCACAGGCTTAGATGAAGGAGACTCTCTCTACACTACCAGACAGGCATTCTACACAGGAAAGGTCCCTCCCTCCCAAGGGTTGGGTACCATTTAATAGTATAATCAGTACAGTTATATACCATTCGTAATAATAGATAATTAAATTTTATTGCAAGGTGAACCAACTAGTTTTTAAAACTTAAAATGTGTTCATCTCATGTCCATAGATTCGCAGAATAATGGGATTAAAGGAACACTAGTATCAGGAATGCAAACCTGTTTTCCCAACACTCTAGGTCAAAACCTTCTGTTAAAAGGTAATTTACTCACTTTTTTCCCAGTGCAGTGTGGGTCTCCTTGTGGCTGGCCCTGCTCCGATCATCAAATCAGCCAACCAATTTTCCATAGTAAAGCATTGGGAGGCTATTGGCAAAGTTCCACACTGCACCAATCAGCATCTCCTCCGAGATGCATTGAATCAATACATCCACTGGGAACGTTCAGCATTTCCACGAACGATGGAAAACAGGAAACATCTCTGATGCCCGTCTGAGTGACATCTACTAGAGGTGTTACTAGACTGTAATGCTTTCTCTGAAAAAGGCAGTGTTTACATTAAAATGTCTGCAGGGACAGGCAGACACCAGAACTCTACATTAAGCTGTGTTGTTCTGGTGACTAGAGTGTCCCTTTAAAGGTTTTCTGAACTTTGCACAACCAGCATGCAATTTTTCACAGCAACAGTCTTCTAAAATACACAGTTTCAATTAACTTTGAAAAAAAAAATATATAAATATTGAATATACAGCCACATACTACATAACTAATCCTTACTTTATGATGAGAAACTGTTAAACTATATTGTATCGTATAGAGAAACCATCTTTAGATGGATATTTATTTAAACCTGGTTTCTTTTACAATAAAATGCCTTTGGAGAGAAAATCTAAAACCATACATATAGCTTAGCCTCCCCTTATTAGTGTTTTCCTACTTTGGGTGATTTTACAACTCCCAGTGATTGACAAAGAGTATAATTATTCACTGCACTTGCCATTCTGTTTACTGAAGGCTTTACAATTAGAGTGTCCTACAACGCTCGTCATGTGCTTTGTGCATTATCCCGACATGCTTACTAGTAAAATCAGACAGAACTGTATTGCACTTTTAACCATTACATTGTTACAGTTACAAGGTGTACATTACTTCCTGTCTGTTAAACAAGGAATTAAAAGGGACACTATAGTCATCAGAACACAACCACTACACCATGTTTTTCATGGGAAAATGTAGTGTTTACATTGCTGCCTAGTAACTTCTAGTGGTAGTCACTCAGACAGCCACTAGAGGTGCTTTCTAGTTAAATGTTACATGGTGCATAGAGCTGGCATTCAGCATCTCCACATTCCTCATCGAGATCAACTGATGCACAGAGTTTTTCACCGCATAATCAATAGCCTCCCAATACTTTCCCACAAGAAAACATTGGATTGGCCAAGATCATCAAGTTTGACAATAGAAGCTATGGAGGCAGAGCCAGCCGCAACAAGATTTGTGTTGAGTGGGAGAAAAAGTGAGTAAGATTACCCTTTCAAAGCGAGGCAGGTATTCCTTACACTAGTGTTCCCTTCAAAGGGATACTATAGGTGCCAGGAATACAAAGCTGTATTCGTGACACTATAGCTCCCTCTGCCTCCCTGCGGTGGCCAATAAAGTTAAAAAACATTTACTTGCCTTATCCCAGCACCGATGTCCACCTCCTCCTCCTGTACAAATGTGCATGCGCAGCAAATACCACGCACATTAGACCTCCCCAAAACAAAAGCATTGAATTAATGCTTTCCTATGGGGAAAAATTTGACCCTGGATGACCTAATGCAAAGCGTGAGGACATCCAGCATCAGATACCGGACCAAAAGACGCCTCGAGTGGCTGTGTGGGAGACAGCCACTGGAGATAGACTTAGTGATGCAACAGACACTGCACCCAGACCACTTCAATGAGCTCAAGTGGTCTGGTTGCCTATAGTGTCCCTTTAAGGGCAAACACTGATAGTTTACAAATCCCTTATTGTAATGGATCACCTGGCACCCCGACTGGGTACCTCCGTTGATGGATGCTCCTAGCGCTTCCTGAGGGCGCCAAGCACTACAGCAGACACCATAACCACTGTAGACTCCTCCAGAGAGCAAGGCAGGAACTTAGTAGTGATTTAGCAAGGGAGTATGACAAGCATAGCAATCCCTTGTAGCAGATTCCCCCAATAAGACGGCACTCCAAATTGAGGGTGAAGTAGAACTCTGGTTTAATGACATACATAAAAGCAGACAATTATACATTAGCCAATCAAACAATGGTTACAACACAGATTCCCTCCCCTTAGCCTGAGAGGTAACACAATTAGCTGTACAGTTTAAAAGTACAAATGCTCTCTCTGGGAATTAAAGGGCCAGAAACAGCATTCTAGAAATCCATTATGCCCAAATACATCCCAGGGCCATAGTCGCAGGGCAGGAGGCTGGCAAACAGGCCCCTCCAAAAACCAGTGGCGAGGTTACTTTCGCCACACTTATATAAATAACAGTCTGGTAATATGAATTGCAACCTTGTCTATACGACTTTGTGGTATTCAAATAGTAGAGCTCAACAGTGCTGGGTTATTAAAATATTAATAAATATAAAATAAAAAAAATTACATGAAACAATAGACCAAGGCAAAATATGGTTCATAAAATAAAGTGGGGCTTAGAACACAGAACCTACACCTGTGCAATATCACAGAATAATGCAGAAGGTCACAGAACTCCCAGTTAAGTCCATTCTGACGTTGTTCAAATAAAGTGCATAAGAAACTCAATTTGACCTGGGCTGACATTTACTTGTCTATCAGAGGCTTTCCTTTATCTAGCATAGCCAGTTTATAATACCTGGTTTGTTTAGATGATTTGGCCTGGGTGACTATAATGTTCTTTTACGAAACAGCATAATTCGGGCCACAAGCAAACAGCATCACTTGTCTGTGGAGGTGTGAAGTCACACAGCAATTCACTTTTGAACCAATCATGAGTTAGCCCTGCACTGCATCCAACTCACGGCACACACCAGGTACTTATACAGACTCAGCAAGGGGGTACATATATGCTGGATGCAGTTAAATACATATGAACATAAATATGACAAGGATCATTATCCAGTGAACTTTGCTTGAATTTTTGCATGAGAAAATGAATAATACGGAAAGCACTATTGGTTTGCAGGTACAAACACCCCCCCCAAAAACAGTCAATATCGAAAGCCAAATAATGTAAGGATAGCAAGCAGTTATAAGGTATCTGCTAGTTTGTCAATACATTTTATTGCACGAGACTAAAGCACTGGTCTATTAACAGAATAGTGATTAAAGAAAGGTAAGTTTGACATGACAGTGTCTATTTAATAGAGTCCTCTTCCCTTACTCACTCAGGATCTGTTCATTTCTTGCTGTCTGCTCTAATTTTCTTTAAAATATAAGACAAAGTAGGGACTATGTGTCTTATGGAGGTTTCCTACTCCTGACCATCTCTGACCAGTGGAGGTGCAAAGTGGCCTTCATTTCCGGCGGTCAGAGAAATTTTCCCATAATTCTCACCTTTCCTCCGTGTTCCTGCGATGCTTTCGTTCACTTTTCCTGAACGTCACAGACAGAACACCGGCAAAACTGCCGAACTGCGTCCTTGCAGAATGAGAACAGTTTGTTTATTCACATTAGGACGCATTTCGGAACTTTGTTCATATTGGAATCTCATTCGAATGAATGAAACTCCGATCCTATTCGTGCCGCGGCTTGCAGCTGCTTAGTAGATAATTCCCACGGTATTAGGGAGCCACTACCAAAAAGCTGAAAGACCTAAACTGGTCTTTCAGGCAAATTTACCAATACTAAGTAAAGCCTGTAGCTGCTCACTGTTTTAAAAACACAAAAACCCCTAGTGCCCCCCCCACCCGCAAGCAGTGGCCCTAAATGAAAGTGTTGTGCGTGTCCCCCTCCCACAAGGGGGCTAGGGATCCCCAAGCCACTAGTCACCTACCCCACCCAAATATTAATAAACCCCTACCTATTCACCTCACCCTAAATATAGTGGGGGGAATAAAAGAACCAAGTACCAAAAAAAACAACAACAAAAACAACACATTTTCAACCTATATTAATAACGAGATCTCCCTTAAACACATTTGGTCCATAGACTGTTTTAAACAGTTTTCCCAAGCACAGTGACCTCTTCCGACATTTGAAATTCTCTGGTGTCAAAGGTTTAACTCCACCTCCAGCAACATCACATCACTTGGAGTCATTAGCCCGTATCAATTCCGTGCAAAACTGGCATCAGACAAAAAAAATAAAAACAGACAAACCCTCCCCTCCCCCCCATATGCTGGAGGCCACACAAATGGCACCTCATGCATCCTTTCTACCCCAACAAATAACGTCAGCAAAGGAGAATCATGCAGAGGGAGGAACATTTTTTTTTTTTTTTTTTTTTAAATCAAGTTTGAGCTCTCTTCTACGGAGTTGGGGGGTGCACTGCTACAGAACATTGTTACTCCAACCAAAAATCTGTGTTTTAGGGAAAGAAAAAAAAAAATTTGTTGGAGCAACCCTTTTAAGCCTAATTAAAGATTAGTTTATATGCATTAAAAACAAGTGAGAACCTAAAGATCCTTCATACAAAAGCTTAGTTTCATCACTAAAAAACCATTACAGTTCTGGCTGGTACTCTGATGGTACTGCTCTAGAGTTTAGGTAACTCAAAATCTGTTCCCTTGGTTCACTAAATCTCATCTTCAAAATATGTGGGTTTGAATGAATACCCACCATTATTTTGTAAAGATGTTGAAAAAAAAAACCATGCATACCAATAAACATTACTGGTAGATGCATTACACCGTACATACAGAGACAGGCACAGTTTTTATGAACAAACAGTTGCAGTCACATGAAAATATAAATAGCCAACATCTTTCTTCTGCTTCAAGGATACTCCTGAGACAGGAGGGGTGTAGATCGCAGATACACAGCTTATAATTACAGACTGAGGAAATACCAACTCCATTAGAGTAATGCAGTTATATTTTGCAGACAGTGGACAACTACTGCACAATAATGAATAAGTAAGTGGTCTTTCATAATATTCGGAAAGAGAAACCATTTACACACTGCCGACTGATTATGGAACAGGGTGGTGTATGATCTGGTAGATTTAAGGGCCCAATCACTAAACAGTCAGCATTGGTGAGTACACAACTAGTGAAACAAATAAGCGGAGGCAAAATAGCAGAACTGAGCAACCAACTAATTTTCAAGTCTCACAAGGCTTCCAATTGATACATTCTGACTTTATTTAGACTAGTAAGCTTCTTGATTTTGTTTTTGTAGAAAGCTTTACATGCCATCAAATACCTAGGCGTTTTGTTTCTGGAGCCTTCAACAACTTACACCCCAGTGGTTTAGTGATTATCACTACTATAGCTAGGTGTGTGATTTAACCGCTTCACAACACCTCCTGGGAGCCATCCAAGACTTGACATGAAGGGTGTGAGAGGCTAATGGGGCGTGGTATACAACAATAAATATAGAGGATGCATACACCACCCTGGGCAGATGTCACCAGTGTTTACAGTCACACAGGAGGCCTGTGACTATGCTTGAGCAGACAGAGCCCGGTCTGGGAATACACACTGACAGCCCAGCCTGGGAGCTATAGCCAGGCCTGGGAATATAATGGAGCACACACTGACAGCCCGGCCTGGGAGCTATAGCCAGGCCTGGGAATATAATGGAGCACAGACTGATAGCCGGGCAGGGGACGCTAGAGCCAGGCAGGGGACGCTATGGCCAGGCCTGTGACTATACTGAGCACAGACTGACAGCCAGGCCTGTGACTATACTGAGCACAGACTGACAGCCAGGCAGGGGACGCTACAGCCAGGCCTATGACTATACTGAGCACAGACTGACAGCCAGGCAGGGGACGCTACAGCCAGGCCTATGACTATCCTGAGCACAGACTGAGAGCCAGGCAGGGGACGCTAGAGCCAGGCAGGGGACGCTAGAGCCAGGCAGGGGACGCTAGAGCCAGGCAGGGGACGCTAGAGCCAGGCAGGGGACGCTAGAGCCAGGCAGGGGACGCTAGAGCCAGGCAGGGGACTATACTGAGCACAGACTGACAGCCAGGCAGAGGTCGCTATGGCCAGGCCTGTGACTATACTGAGCACAGACTGACAGCCAGGCAGGGGACGCTATGGCCAGGCCTGTGACTATACTGAGCACAGACTGACAGCCAGGCCTGAGACTATACTGAGCACAGACTGACAGCCAGGCAGGGGACGCTACAGCCAGGCCTGTGACTATACTGAGCACAGACTGACAGCCAGGCCTGTGACTATACTGAGCACAGACTGACAGCCAGGCCTGTGACTATACTGAGCACAGACTGACAGCCAGGCCTGTGACTATACTGAGCACAGACTGACAGCCAGGCAGGGTTGCTATACTCAGCACAGACTGGCAGCCAGGCAGGGGTCGCTATGGCCAGGCAGGGGACTATACTGAGCACAGACTGGCAGCCAGGCAGGGGTCGCTATGGCCAGGCAGGGGACTATACTGAGCACAGACTGACAGCCAGGCAGGGGACTATACTGAGCACAGACTGACAGCCAGGCAGGGGACGCTAGAGCCAGGCAGGGGACGCTATGGCCAGGCCTGTGACTATACTGGGCACAGACTGACAGCCAGGCAGGGGACTATACTGAGCACAGACTGGCAGCCAGGCAGGGGTCGCTATGGCCAGGCAGGGGACGCTACAGCCAGGCAGGGGACTATACTGAGCACAGACTGACAGCCAGGCAGGGGACTATACTGAGCACAGACTGACAGCCAGGCAGGGGACTATACTGAGCACAGACTGACAGCCAGGCAGGGGACTATACTGAGCACAGACTGACAGCCAGGCAGGGGACGCTAGAGCCAGGCAGTGAGACCCGGATCAGGCAGTGACTCTATGTAGGACCAGGTCCCCGCATTCTGACCCCCTCCCTGGGGCTCCTATTACCTCGGGTGCAGGTGTACAGACCCCGGCAGGCTCCCCTCCTCTCAGTCCGCCTCACACAATGGCTCGGGGCGCATCTTCTCGTAGCTCAGACTGACAGCATCTGTGCGGCGCAGCCAATGATGTCACTGCTAGGAAGACAAGCCCGCCTCTTCCGGCGAGCGCAGCCAATCAGAGAAGCCAAGCATCAACACAGCTCAGGCACGGCCTTCAGAACGGGACGAGGCCCCGCCCAGTTGAGGGCACACCCACTGCCAGGAGAATCCATGCAATCCTTAGAAATCAATCATTTCCAGTTATGGGAACACATTACAATGACAGCAGCATGGCAGGGGTGCCATAACAGAGCAATCCAGGGTTTCAGGTTTCCATGGCTGGCCTTGCCAGGCCACCATTCCCAAATCTGAGTCATCAGCACCTATAAATAAATAATGGGGAGCTGGGCACATGACCTGGCATGAAGGCATGGCTCCAGGATCCAACCAGTCACACCCACACATGGAATAATACCACACCTGTCAATACAACTGGCAGATAATCAGCAGCTGGCTGAGTGTGCTGGGAGTTTTAATGCAAATCCAGATAGGGTGCCAACCCCCAATATCAGGTGGTCACATGACCTGACAATTGCTCCAAGTGTCCATCAACATGTCACAAACATGAGATACACAATGGTTGTATCTCCATCTGGAAGGTAACCAGCAATAGGCTGAGTGTGCTGGGAGTGTTATGCCATTCCAATAAGGAAGCAGCCAACCCCCAGGTATGAGAAGTTGGCTATATGAGCTGGCATGATCGAGAACGGTCACACAAGAGGCAGATGCCCAACAGCAAGGCATACCCAATAAAAAGTGGATATACCACACCTGTAACTAACTGTCAAGTAGACAAACAAGTTGCCAACCAGATTGGTAAAGTCAGACTGGCCACAAGGTTAGCTTACTATCCTCAGCTACGCCAATCAATGCCTACCTCCCAAATATTCTGGTCTAGGAATAGCAGTCCCTATTGTGGGCCCCAAATCCTCTGACCAATGTTTCTTTCCTACTGTCCCTCTTCTCAAAGTTCCCTATTAGTTGATGTGAGTGTATAAACGCTTCACAGCAATAATACTTACAGTAATGTGTCTTTAAACTGCAATACAATGTTTTAAGAAATCAGTCTGTAAATAAGATACATTGTTCTTGTTCTAAAATACATTTCAGTAGCATAAATTGTTATTAGTATGCCCAATAAAATGTCTCAAAACAGTCTCAGAACAGTCACGTCCCTACTCTCCCCCACCCCCCTCCCCCCAAAAAATGTTTAAAGAAAAAAATATCAAGGCACCATGACAACATTAATGTGTTTGATAGATTTTGGCTTTATCAGTTTTGTTTTTTTTTTTTATTTTTTTTTAAATCAGCCTCACAGCACTGAGTTAGTGACTTAATTTACAACCTGCCTGCAGACAGTCAGAGAAACTACAAACATGTAGTGATATGCTACTATACGTCTCCCTAGCTGTCCTTTACTTCCAATACAGGTTGTTTTATTGTTCAGATCATTCAGTATTGTCAGAAGCTGAGCTTTACATTTGATAAGGAAGTATATTTCTGGAGTGAGGGTGGCGTGGATAAAGAGGCAGGCTTATGTGCAGCAATCTACAAAACATTTATGCAAAAAATGTAAAGATTTGAGCATGCAAAAATATAGCATATTAATAAGTCCAAAACTAATCAACGCACTTTGCCCATTTGAAATATTGGAGATATGCCAACATGCACTTCCCACAAGTGACCCATGAACTGCAATATCTTACATTGTAGGGTTAAGGGGACAGGAACACTGCATCCAGACCACTTCATTTAGATAAAGTGGTCTGGGTGACTAGTTTTAAAAAAGAAAAAACAACTTTAAAAAAAAATTAAAAAAAAATCTGAACTTCGAGCCACTCAAAACAACATTAACACAGCAATTGGCTTTTCTTTCATATGTGGTGCTTAGGAATATTTTAACCCATCTGATGGCCACATTTTGCCACTCATTCTGCTAACTGATCTTCACAGGATTCTGGGGGCATTTCTGATGCCTGGTTTCACTGCGATAAAGACACTAAACAGGGGCAGAAAATATTGTGCATGTTTGGCTGAAAGATGGGTTAGAGCCAGTATAAACCTTTTTCCCCAGTGTGCAGGGAATTCTACTTAGGACTTATTTAGGGTTAGCATGTTGGCCATAATTTACTAGTGAGATATGGTTGTGCCACAACACACAAAGTCTTCAAATTATCCCTTATTTTAATTACTTTTGTTGATTATTAAAGTGTTTCTTCAAACCTTTTTGCCTTTATTAGAATAGGGCTCTATTGGCGTTATTTAAGTTAATAAAACATTTTTTTTTTTTTTTTACTCACCTTATTCAGGGTGGAGTCAGTTGGGGCTCTACCTCTTGCGAAGGGGGGATCCAACGCACATGCGCAGTGAGCACATTAGACCCTCCCTATAGGAAAGCATTGAATCAATGCTTTCCTATGGGGATTACACTGACACTGGAGGTCCTCAGGCAGAGCGTCCAGTCATTTAGAAAGCACCTCTAGTGGCTGTCTGGTGTTTTACATTGCAGGTCTAAAGGGGAAAGGCACACTGCAAACAGACCATCTAAATTAATTGAACTTGTCTGGATGCCTATAGTGTCCCTTTAATTTGAGACAATTCACACCTTTATGATAAAAGGAGTACAGTGTTTTGCTCCTCCCTCACCAACCAAAAGTGGAAAATGTACATAGCTAGCATCACACGCGTATTAGAACTTCCATAGAAAAGCATTGATCTATTGCTTTCCAATAGGAATTTTTAAGGACCACTTTAGTGGCTCCCCTCCCCCTCAGGGCCCCCCTCCCGCCGGGCTCTAGGTAGTGGAAGGGGTTAAATCTTACCTGTTTTCCCCCGCCTGGCTTCCTCGGCGTGGGGAACTCTCCTCCTCATCGTCTGAATGCGCGGCAAGAGCCGCACGCGCATTCAGCCAGTCTCATAGGAAAGCACTCAATGCTCTCCTATGGACGCTGGCGTCTAGCGCGGAAGCGCCTCTAGGGGCTGTCAATGAGACAGCCACTGGAGGCTGGATTAACCCATAGGCTATGTTTATAGCAGAAAGGGTTAATCCTTAATCCATTAAGCTGAAGTGGTCCGGTTGCCTATAGTGGTCATTTAAAGGCATCGGACGTCTTTACGCAAAGTTGGATCTGCCATGCCCCAAACAACTTATGCTCATTATACTAAGCATAATTCTATCTATACATTGTGCTAGCAAATTTATAGATTAGGAGAAAAACCTAATAAAAAGAGGCTCCCAGCTGTTAAAGGACCACTATAGTGCCAGGAAAACAAACTTGTTTAGGTTCCCCCCCACCCCTCCGGGCTCCCCTTCTGTTGGACTGAAGGGGTTAAAAACCCTGAGGGTTAATCCAGCCTCTTGTGACTGTCTCACTAACAGCCGCTAGAGGCGCTTCCACGATTGTCACTGAAAATCACAGTGACAAGACGCTGGACGTCCATAGGAAAGCATTGAATAATGCTCTTCTACGGGCGGTTTGAATGCGTGCGCGGCACTTGCCGTGCATTCGGAGCTCTCGTCGGTAGAGGGAGAATTGCGGAAGCGCCTGTCAATGAGACACCCACTAGAGGCTGGATTAACCCTGAGTTATATAGCAGTTTCTCTGAAACTGCTATGTTTTCAGCTGCAGGGTTAAAATTAGAGGTACCTGGCACCTAGACCACTTCATTGAGCTGAAGTGGTCTGGGTGCCTATAGCGGTCCTTTAAGAACGCTGAGGCATTGATAGACAAAGGAGAGCAGAACAGACTCCTACAGCATGTCGTCCTGCTCTCCTAAGCATAGCAACCACAATACATGTGCAGTGGTTGCTATGAGAACTCTGTAGCTAGCGCTTCTACGACGGACTAGTTCATATAGGAGCGGTGCGACAACGGAACAACGAAAAGGGGGCAATGAAGGCAGATTGCCAACGTCAATGCAGCCCCAAGCAGAAGCAAGTAAAAAAAAAAAAAAAAGACAGGAGGCAGAGCAAAGGATGGCCAGAGTTGGGTGTTACAAAAT
>OW240923.1:108163872-108185965 GCA_933207985.1 Pelobates cultripes
CTACCTGCCTGTCTGTCTATAGCTATCTTACAGCTACCTGCCTGTCTATAGCTATCTTACAGCTACCTGCCTGCCTGTCTGTCTATAGCTATCTTACAGCTACCTGCCTGCCTGTCTGTCTATAGCTATCTTACAGCTACCTACCTGTCTGTCTGTCTATAGCTATCTTACAGCTACCTGCCTGCCTGTCTATAGCTATCTTACAGCTACCTACCTGTCTGTCTATAGCTATCTTACAGCTACCTACCTGCCTGTCTATAGCTATCTTACAGCTACCTACCTGCCTGCCTGTCTATAGCTATCTTACAGCTACCTTCCTGCCTGTCTATAGCTATCTTACAGCTACCTACCTGCCTGTCTATAGCTATCTTACAGCTACCTACCTGCCTGTCTATAGCTATCTTACAGCTACCTACCTGCCTGTCTATAGCTATCTTACAGCTACCTACCTGCCTGTCTATAGCTATCTTACAGCTACCTGCCTGCCTGTCTATAGCTATCTTACAGCTACCTTCCTGCCTGTCTATAGCTATCTTACAGCTACCTTCCTGCCTGTCTATAGCTATCTTACAGCTACCTGCCTGCCTGTCTATAGCTATCTTACAGCTACCTACCTGCCTGCCTGTCTATAGCTATCTTACAGCTACCTACCTGTCTGTCTATAGCTATCTTACAGCTACCTGCCTGCCTGTCTATAGCTATCTTACAGCTACCTACCTGCCTGTCTGCCTTTCTATAGCTATCTTACAGCTACCTGCCTGTCTGTCTATAGCTATCTTACAGCTACCTGCCTGCCTGGCTATAGCCTTCTTACAGCTACCTACCTGCCTGTCTGTCTATAGCTATCTTACTGCTACCTATCATTTCTTATGATTAAAAAGAGTGCATGGAGGGTACAGTCACATGACTTCTGTGTTTTACAGCCCTCAAGACCGGTCTGGCCCTAGATCTCCATCTAAGATGGATAAACCGGCGGCCTGCCCTGGATGTGGTTCCTTTGGATAACTGCAGACTATGCCGCAAGTGCTTATCCATGGTTGCAGGAGAGTCTGAACTTCGCAGGTCACCTCAAGCCTCTACATCCTCAGCTTTGGATCCTTTATCCTTTTGTATAAAGCAAGCTGTGGCGGAAGGGATTTCCAAATCCAATAGAGGTAAAAGACCCAGATGTGAGAGCTTTGGCCGAGAATCCGACTTCTCAGAAGAAGACTTCAGACACACGGCTGGTTCCTTAGAATTAGAGCCTATCTCTTCTAGTGAGGAAGAGCTCATGGAGTAACACTGCTTGTTAGATGCGAAGTCCATGGAACATCTGATCATGGCAGTAAGAAAAACTTTGGATTTGCCTGAAGAAGTCAGAGAAGTTTTGACCTCTGATAGACATTTTGGAGACCTCCACAAGAGGAGACCTTCCTTTCCAGTACACAGATCCATTAAGGAGCTGATACGCTCAGAATGGAATACTGTTGGGAAAAGGATTACAAGTCAGGGCAGATTGTCAAAATTGTACCCTATTAACGAGGAGGATTCAAGAATGTGGACGGCGGTCCCAAAGATTGATGCTCCAATTATTAAAGTGGCAAAAAGATCAACTCTGCCTCTTGATAGTAATGCTTCTCTCAAAGAACCCATGGATAAAATAATAGATGCAGACATTTCTAAGGTCTTCATGACAGCAGGCTTGGGATGTCATCCTGCAGTCTCGATCTCTGCTTTGTCCAGAGCATTACGTTCATGGATCCTCGATTTGGAGGAGGATATAGAGAGAGGAGTGAGTAGATGCCACATGACGGACTCCTTATGGGAAATTAAACTAGCCAGTGACTGGCTGTTGGAATCGACCACAGACCTCATCAGGATTGTTTCAAAGGGTATTGCACACTCCGTTACTGACAGAAGGGCTTTGTGGTTGAGATCCTGGGGAGCTGATCTCTCTTCTAAGAATAATTTATGCACCCTACCATTCTTGGGCGAGGTGCTTTTTGGCAGACCGCTTGAAGAAGCCATTAAAAAGGCAGCTGAGGTCAAGCAAATCATGCTTCCACAAGACAGGCGTCCGAAAAGACCACAACAGGACCATGGTCCTTACAGGCCTTAAGGGGGATACAGGGATTGTAAAACCTATCGACCAGGCAGAGAATACTCTCGGCTCTCCAATTGGAAGAGTGGCCAAACCTCAAAGTCTACCAGACCTAAGGCTCAAAATTCTTCCTTTCGCCCCACCAGACAGTTCTGAAGGTGGCTTAGGCCAGGTCCTTCATGTCGGAGCACGTCTTACGTTCTTCCAGAGGACCTGGAGTATGATTCCAGATGCCTGGGTAAAGTCCATTATCACAACAGGTTATTCTCTGGAGTTCAAAGAATTTTTCCCTCCACCAAGATTCATCAGAACAAGACTCCCTGTCGACAGACAAAAGAGAGACGTCTTGACTCATTATGTCAAGAAAAGGTCATTGCTCTGGTACCAGTGACGGAAAGGTTCCATGGGTTCCATTCTTCCCTGTTCTTGGTAAAGAAACCGGGAGGAAAGTGGAAACCTATTCTAGACCTACACCAGCTCAATTTCTTCTTAAGGGTAAGAAGGTTTCGCATGGAATCCATCCGTTCCATCATTCCCGTGGTACACCACAGAGACTGGTTAATCTCAATAGACGCCGACTTCCATGTTCCTGTCACAGCCAGGCATCAGAGGTTTCTTCGATTCTGTGTTTAAAAAAAAAAAAAAGGAGCACTTCCAGTTTCAGGCTCTTCCCTTTGGGATAAGTACAGCCCCGAGGACTTTCTCCAAAGTGCTGGTCACAGTTATTGCTTTCCTCAGAAGGAGGGATGTTGCCATCTACCACTACCTCGACGATATCCTGGTAGTGGCTTCAGACTTCGAGACGATGCTTCAACACAGACAGCTTGTCCTCGAGACTCTATCTCAGTTTGGATGTCTAATCAGCCACGAGAAGAGTCATCTACAACCAACAAGGCAGCTGGTGTTCTTAGGAGCAAGCTTCAATACCCTCACGGCAATAGTATCTCTTGCTCAAGAGAGAAGTTTGAAACTGCAGGATCGTGTTTGCACCTTTATTCTAAAGACGCCTGCATCTGCAAGGGAATTTATGAAGCTCCTAGGTACCTTGACCTCTACGATAGATCTGGTCAGATGGGCACAGTGGAATCTGCGTCCACTTCAGCAGTATCTTCTGAGGAACTTCAGAACCAGCTCAGAGGAATGGGAAAGACAGATCCACATTCCTCTCGATCTGAAAAGTAAGCTTTGGTGGTGGCTGAAAGAGGGAAAACCTTTCCAGAGGTTTTCCTCTGAAGGAAATCGACTGGGTAGTCATCATGACAGATGCCAGTCAGTACGGATGGGGAAAATCTTTCATCCAAG
The DNA here is from genome assembly GCA_933207985.1 of Pelobates cultripes. Taxonomy (NCBI): domain Eukaryota; kingdom Metazoa; phylum Chordata; class Amphibia; order Anura; family Pelobatidae; genus Pelobates; species Pelobates cultripes. The sequence goes on from OW240923.1 coordinate 108,167,255, forward strand.
CAGAATGGCTTCAGAGGGCTCAGAACCTGCCTTCAAATATAAGGGAGTTGAGAGCGACATCTCTGGCTCTTCTCCACTTTCAGCACCAGATAAAGGGAGCCTGGGTAAAATTAAGAGTAGACAACAAGGCGGCTGCTGCCTATCTCAACCATCAAGGAGGCACCAAGAGTATCTCACTGATGAAAGAAGTGACAGCAATCATGAACTGGGCACAAATACATGTGGAAGGCCTGCGTGCGGTCTTTCTCCCAGGGAAGGAGAATGTGTTAGCAGACTTCCTCAGCAGACACCAGGTGGAAGCCACGGAATGGCATCTTTCAAGGCCTGTGTTTCAACAATTGGTCCAGAGGTGGGATCTTCCCCAAGTGGATCTCATGGCGACGGCTCAGAATGCTCAAGTCCCTTGTTTTGCATCCAGGAAATTTCATCCGAAAGCACTGGATCAAGATGCCCTTTCATCTGGCGTATGTTTTTCCGCCCATTCCTCTCATTCATGCGGTGCTGAGGAAGATTTCCAGAGATCGTTGCAGAGTGATTACTGTAATCCCCTTCTGGCCGAGACGTCCTTGGTTTCCTCTTCTGAAGAGGTTGGCGATAGTGGAACCTTGGGAAATTCCGGTCACAGAAGATCTACTGACACAAGGCCCAGTGTTTCATCCAGAACCTTACAAGCTCAGGCTTCATGAAAGGCAATCCTTAAAGGCAATCCTTAAAGGAACAGGGTTTATCGGACCAGGTGGTCTCTACCCTTTTATGTTCCAGAAAGATCTCCACTTCTACCTACCACAAAATTTGGGAATCCTTTGCCATATGGTTAAATTCAATCGTGCAGAACATGAGTCCTCCTACGATCTCTCAAGTCTTGGGTTTCCTACAAGCTGGCCTGGAGAAGGGTCTTAGTCTTAACACCCTTAAAGTGCATTGCTCAGCTATCTCTACTCTTTCTGGCATTCGATGGGCGCTTCATCCTATGGTGGTTCGCTTTTTCAAGGCTGTTTTACGGATTAGACCTCCTATTAGACAACTGATGGCTCCTTGGAATTTGCCTCTGGTGCTTCAGGCTCTCACAGATCCTCCCTTCGAACCTATTGGCGAAATTCAGATGCAAATCCTTTCTCTGAAGTCCCTATTATTGCTTGCTCTAGTCTCAGCTAGAAGAATGTCTGACATCAGAGTTTTATCAACTGAGGAACCTTACACTTCTTTCTTCAATGATAGGGTCATTCTCCGTCCGAGACCCGAATTTCTTCCCAAGGTGGTTACACCTTTCCATCTCCAACAGGAGATTGTCGTGCCTGCCTATTTTCAGCATCCTTCTACTCCTGAGGAGTCAAGGTGTCACATGCTGGATCTTAGATGTTTGCTGATGTATATTGAACGCTCAGCTGCTTGGAGGAAATCCTCTCAATTATTTATTATACCTTGGGGTTCTCGTAAAGGGGAAGCCACTTCTGTCTCCACTCTTCGTTCCTGGACAGTATCTGCGATTTCCAAGGCTTATAAAGCTAGGGATGTTCCTGTTCCCAAAAGCATCAGCGCTCATTCCACAAGATCCATTGGGCTGCAGAGTCAGGTGTTCATGCAGAGAGCATATGTAAAGCTGCAAATTGGTCATCCCTAAAGACCTTTGTGAAACACTACAAAATGGATGTGGCTTCTCGCTCGGATTCGGAGTTTGGCCTTTGTAGCGGAGCTGCAATATTAAATCCCAATATCTCCGCTGGTACAGAAAATAATACAAGTGAAGCGCTGGAAATGAAGGCAATATCCCCAATCCCCCAGTAACCGGACGAAACACAGTTCTGGGAGTCAACTGCCGATTTTATTCACAGCTCCAGTATTTATGTGGTTCCCCATGCAAGGGGTTTCCTTAATCACTTTACAGGGGTTATACAGTAGAGGACTACATGGGGAACTGAATATACAGGACATTTCTCCCACCATGCACTGCTGTACGAGAGGGATACTTCCACTAAAATATCCTGTTAAGTGGATTATCCCTCCGTACAGCAGAACAAAAATCCGTAACTTTAACATTATTCGTGTGATTATACTGAATGACCGTTCGGTAGATAGCTGGGGTCTGGGCGCACACTTTGTGAAAGTGCCGCTCAGATCTCAGCATAAATAACCGAACGCCGCACGAAACATACTTTCATATACATTCATCTTAAAATTACTGAATACATTATTGAGAACAAAATACCGAAAGACCAGCGCTCCCGAATGGCCTGGAAGTCCAGTGGTGTTCGCGCCGTCGAGTAGTCAATTTTAGTTCCAGGCACTCGACGACCAAACACCGCTGGGCAAATGGAAAATCCAAGATGGCCGCCGCCTCGTGGTCGGTAGCCGAACGACTGCCACCCGGGAACTCAATTAGCAGCCGATTGCTACAATGTTGCAATCGGTTAATGGGAGCCACACGACCCCCTGTGTGTGGGCTCCCATTCGGTACTTTTTTGTTTCACGAGCAGTGTGGAAAGACACTGTTCTTCAAACTACCATATGCTGCTAGCATTTGAATGCTCTTTATAACCGTTACCAATGCATACAGAAAATAATAGCATTAGACCAGCCTTCTAGGACAACCTTAAAACATAAACGACACAGTCTGAAGGGGCTAGGTGTGCCACAGCCTGTCTGTCCTGAACTCCTTTAATCCTCAGAGCTAATTTATTTATTAAACTATTTTGTAGCATGTATTTCCCTCCCTGTGTTTATTATTGCTTGGGGAATCCCATATGCTAAATGCTGCCATGATTAGCCAGGAATACGGAAAATGTATTCATACTTACCGTAATTTTCTTTTCCTGGCTATTATTCATGGCAGCATTTGGTTTTCCCACCCTCTTTTGGATATTCGTCCTGTTACTTGACTGAGGTGTGATGGCCTATTATACGGTATGCTTAATTGTTTGTGTTTCCTGTCCTGAGGGTTAGAGGGAGGAGCATTAGGTGTCTGCTTGTGGAAAGACAGGTGGTATAGGTACAAGCATCAAGGTGTGGGAGAGGAGGTTAAAGGGGAACTATAAACACCAAAACTTTATCTTATTGCAACAGTTTTGGTGTATAGATCGTGCCCCTGCAGTCACTGCCATTTAGGAGTTAAATCACTTTGTTTATGAAGCCATAGTCACACCTCCATGCATTTGACTTAAGCAGCCTTCCTAAATACTTCCTGTAAAGAGACATTTAATGTTTAAACATCCCAGCTTGTTTTTAGGCTACGGGGGCTGGTGACTTTTACAAAGGGCTGCACTTATAAGCCACTATCAGAACGGAGTGCGGGTGCAGGGTACGATGTGTACCATCAATTATGTAACAATGGTAAATGGTTATGGCTTAGTGATACTCTAAGCACCAAAACCACTACACCTTACAGTGTTATTCACTAAGACTATAGTTCCTGTGTGACTGTTTAGGTCGCCCTGAAAAGAAGATTCCACTTACATTTTTTATTTCACTGGGACTAGCCTGCCTCCATGGTCGAGATGATCCACTTTGATGCACATATCAATGCATCTCTGTGTGGAACGTCCACCTGCTTTCAACTCGGATGCTTCGGCCTAAAAATTGAAATCCACTTTGAATTTGCGCTTTAATGAAGTGGTTTAGGTACTTAGACCGTTTCCCTGAACACTGAACAAGCATTACCTTTTCTCAAGAAATGCAATGGTTTACGTTTAAACAAACAAAAAAATGTAACAAAGTGTATAAAGGTTTGTTGTGTAGTCGTATGTATAGGAATTAATCTGTTGCAGCAGGGAGATTGGGAGGGCGGTACTCGGGAGGATGTTGAAAATATGTTCAACGTGCAGGGTATGAATACACAATACCAAAGGTCGATGTTATATGACTTTATGAGAAATAAATGTGGCATTAATCTAAGAAACTCATTGGAGACAGACTGCTGAGTCCATACAAACACAGACACATAGACTGAGTCCATACACACACACAGACTGCTGAGTCCATACAGACACATAGACTGAGTCCATACACACAGACACACACACACTGCTGAGTCCATGCACACACAGAGACTGCTGAGTCCATGCACACACAGAGACTGCTGAGTCCATACACACACACACGCACAGAGACTGCTGAGTCCATACAAACACACAGACTGCTGAGTCCATACACACAGACTGCTGAGTCCATACGTCCATACACACACACACACACACACAGACTGCTGAGTCCGTACACACACACTGCTGAGTCCATACAAACACACACACATATTGACTGCCGAGTCCATACACACATACAGACGGCCGAGTCCATACACACACACACACACACAGACGGCCGAGTCCATACACACACACAGACGGCCGAGTCCATACACACAGACACTTAGACTGCTGAGTCCATACAAACACAGACACTTAGACTGCTGAGTCCACACACACACACAGACTGCTGAGTCCATACAAACACAAATAGACTGCTGAGTCCATACACACAGACTGCTGAGTCCATACGTCCATACACACACACATACAGACTGCTGAGTCTCCACACACACACACACACACACTGCTGAGTCCATGCACACACAGAGACTGCTGAGTCCATGCACACACAGAGACTGCTGAGTCCATACAGACACACACATACTGCTGAGTCCATACACACACACACGCACGCACAGAGACTGCTGAGTCCATACAAACACACAGACTGCTGAGTCCATACACACAGACTGCTGAGTCCATACGTCCATACACACACACACACACAGACTGCTGAGTCCACACACACACAGACTGCTGAGTCCATGCACACACAGAGACTGCTGAGTCCATACAGACACACACATACTGCTGAGTCCATACACACACACACACGCACAGAGACTGCTGAGTCCATACAGACTGCTGAGTCCATACAAACACACACACACACAGACTGCTGAGTCCATACGTCCATACACACACACACACACACACATATACAGACTGCTGAGTCCACGCACACACACACACTGCTGAGTCCATGCACACACAGAGACTGCTGAGTCCATGCACACACAGAGACTGCTGAGTCCATACAGACACACACATACTGCTGAGTCCATACACACACACACACACACGCACAGAGACTGCTGAGTCCATACAGACTGCTGAGTCCATACAAACACACAGACTGCTGAGTCCATACACACAGACTGCGGAGTCCATACAGACACACACACATACAGACTGCTGAGTCCATACAGACACACACATACAGACTGCTGAGTCCATACATACAGACTGCTGAGTCCATACACACAGACACACACTGCTGACTCCATACACACACACACACACACACACACAAGCTTCCTCACTAGCAGACAGACACACCAAGCCTACCTGTCACTGGAGGCTGTTGCTGGGGGTCAGACAGCCATCTTCTGGCTTTTCCAGCAGCAGCATGGTCTGCTGCTTAACGGCAGGGGCGGGGCTTATGTTCGGGAGGCGGGGCTTTGTTTGGGGGCAGGGCCTGTGCCTGTGGAGCCTGTCAGTGCTCTCTCTGGCCCCAGCACCGTTCCAGCCCCTCTCTCCTGCATTCCCTCGGGCTGTCACAGACTGTGACAGCCCGAGGGAATATAATTTAAGCACATGGCCAGCACTTGCTGGCATTTGGGGGGGCCCAAGGGGAGGCACAGCATGATGTAGACTATAGTTACTGTGTGACTGTTTAGGTCGCCCTGAAAAGAAGATTCCACTTACCTTTTTTATTTCACTGGGACTAGCCTGCCTCCATGGTCGAGATGATCCACTTTGATGCCCTAGCGACGCCACTGATAACAAGCATAATCAGCAATACAATCCAATAATATCCTTTCCCAATAACTGGACAACACACAGTATCAGGAGCAGAACTGAACTAACTTTTAATCACAGAGTCCGGTTTTAAGCATTTTTCCCATGCAAGGGAGACACCCACAATAATTATACAGTACACCAATCATACATGAGTTGCCACCCATACTTTGCCTCCCCTTAGTATGACTCATAATCCCATTATGCAGGACACAGTTCTCCTCGTTTTCTGGATGTACCCCTAAACCTAGGGGTACACCTCTACATTTTACATCCCCTGGTAGCCATGATCAGGGTGAGTAACATACTCAAAAATCACCCAGATCGGACCAGGGGTTCGGGACTTATGGAGGCTTAAAGTTAGGACCAACCGCACAGGCAACAGTAGCCAAAAATAGTTCCATATGTTTTGGCCTTGCGGTCGGTCTCCATTCGCAGAATAAAAGTCACGAAATGTCTGCCATCCATTGCTATAGTGGTATTCGTGTGAATCCCCATGTTTGCATTAGTCTTTCTACTGAACGGTGGATCGTTCGGTAGTTTCGGCACGAATTTATGGAGGTCTGGAGGTCTCAGCGGTGTTTGCCTAGTCGAGTGTCCGATTTTAGTTCCAGACACTCGACGGCAAAACACCACTGTTCGGGAGTTTAAGATAGCAGCCGCCACGTGTTCGTCTCCAGAACGGTGGCCATCCAGAGGACAATGCACACACTGCACTGATTGCCAATTACGGGTTTCCAACATTGTTGCGAACGGTAATTGGAGGCACACTTATTCCTGGGGTGGTCTGATTGTTCGGTAGTTTCACTCGTATAATAAATAGAGTGATTTTACCGAACAATGAGTAGAATGCTGCATACAATATACATACATATGGCAAAATTTTACGAAAGCATATTAAAACACACACATTTTGATGGACAGCTCAATGTCCTGTGCTGCATAAATTATATAGTCCGAAGTCTCTGCATTATATTATATTATATGCCCTTGGCTGGTTCTTAATGGGCCAGTAGTGCCATACAAAAATCCCATTAAGCCCAGCTATAGTGTTTTAAGGGTCCCATCTTCCCGGGACCATAATAACAGAGCATGCAGCCCCCTCCTGGAAACCGAGGCAGACTTTTGTACAGGGGCTAGTTTGCTACCCAGCGCTCCATGGTGGACTGTGCCCCTTAATCCTGGAGCTCTTGGGGGGGGGGGTTGTACAGTCGGGTCGCGGAGCTGCCGCCTTATGGCTTGGGCCCAAGAGAAAGCATGTGGGTGGCTATGTGTATTTCAACTTTAAAACAGAATTAAAATATAAACATTATGCGCTTTTTTCTTTGCGTGGGTTCAAGTAGGCCTCTTATCTCTCCTTGACTCAGGTGTGGGTTTGGCCGTGACAGTGCGTAGTGTGCGGTAGTCCTTGGTAAGTGGTGCTTTGTTGGGGGATATCCAATGCTCTCAGCAGGGCCGGGCTTTCGGCTGGTTCTGTGGCCTTGTATGATTTTTCGTCTTTTGTGACCCAAATTGATCCTGGTGTCGCCCATCTGTAGGATATTCCTTCATTTTGTAGATTTTTCGTAAAGGGGTTGCATGGATTTCCTCCATAACAGGGTGGTTCTGCTGAGTTCTTGGAAGAAAGAGAGTTGACATTGTTCAACATTGTATGGTTATTGTCCCTTTAGTGCCTGTAAGAGTCCCATCTTGTCCGTGATCGATTTGGCACAGCAGGATAATGTCTCGGGGCGCTGAGGCTGGGGCCCGAGGAGACTTGGCGATCCGGTACACCCCATCGAATGTAAAGTATTTGGCTTGTTTTGCCGGCAGGAGGGAGGTCGCCAGTCTCCGTATAAAGTGTGGTAGCTCGTCTAGTGGGATTGTTTCCAGGACACTCAGTATCTTGATATTCTTTCTTCGCCTTCTGTCATCTAGGATATTCACTTGCCTGCTTGTTTCTGCCTGTGATGCTTGTAGTTGCTGTATTTGTTCGTCCAGCACTGTCAGGCCTTGTTTGAGGTCGAGCACCTCCTCCTCTGTGGCTTGGGTGTGTGCAGTGACGGCTTGTACCTCTATAGAGAGCACCCCCAGGTCTGCCTCCCACATTTTCCAAAGGTTGTGCTGGAGGCCGGCGAGCATGTCTTGTTTAGTTGCAGGAACTGTTTTGTTTTTTGTGCCTGAGGCTGGTGCTGGGTTCTGAGGGGAGACCCCACCACCAGACCTTGAGGGTAAGGTATCCCTCGAGTGTGATGGTTCCCGTGAGGCTGGTGCTGGCATTTGTGGTTGCAAACTGATGTCGCGCTGTGACTTGGCTCAGGTCGCCGTCTGTTTTTGGGATTTTCTCCCCACGTCTCCTGCCTGTTGTATGGTAAGTAGCAGTGTGGACAGATCGAAATCTCTCCACGTCGCGTAGCCGCCTTGGTACTCGAGGGCCTGGTCTCTCATGCGGTAGGCCCTCGGGCCTTGGCTGCGGGTTTTTTTGCCTGGTATGTGAAAAAAGGCATCGGCTGCTACAGTGTAGCTTTCTGCAAGCGGTTCTGCCTCCGGTTTCAGCTTTGGCGGTATATTGCCGTCATTATTCTCTATTTAGTGATATGTCGCCAGAGCGATGTGGAAGTGCGACTATTCCGTTGCGCTGCTAGGCTCCGACCCCGTGCCTCTAGGTTTTGAACATAAAAGAGAGGAAAAACCAGTTGGTTTAGCAGGCACTGGGAATTAAGGTAATAGGTGCCGTCCCCTGGAGTGAGTGGGAAAGTCCCATTCAGGCATGGCTTCATCCAATGTCGCTCCTGCAGGGCTTCTACCATGTGTATAAGTCCATCCGGATCTGGACCAAGCTGAGGTCTAGGGTGTTACATGCTGGGCTCCCCCCAGAGTACCCCTGTGCTGCAACAGTTTCCCTTCACCATGTGGGAAAGAGAGGGGAGAGTTTGCAGCAGTGGTGTGTTCCCTTACCTGGCTTCAAGTAGCTGCTGTTCTCGGATGGTGGGAGTTTGACTTTTTGGGGAGTTATTACGGGGTGGGTTTTGTCTGAGAGTACAGGGCCCTCTGACATGGCGCTGTCTCTTGAATTTGGCTGTATGCTTGAGAGAGGGGGTAGCCCCGGGGTGAATCTCCTTTGAGGCTTTAGATGACTCACCAGTGGGCGAGGATTAGGGTGCTGGAGCTTGCGTTGGGTTTTCCGCCTCCCTCTCCCCGCTGTCCAGGTCCCTCTTGGGGCCCGTGCCGGTGCTGTAGGCTTCTGTGCGGGTTTCCTTGGGACTGATGGTGGTGGGGCTCTTTCCATAGTGCCCGTGTTTAGAGATCTTAACCCAGAAGTCGGCAAATAGGCAGTCTAGCTGCTCTGACAGTGAGGGCCGACAGGGCTCAGGTGCTGGGGTCCACATGGCTTCTGCCATGTTGTGTGTCAGGAGCCTGGCGGTGCCGATTATCTGAGGTTGGTGCCTCTGTTCTGGGCTGCATGCTTAAATTTCCAGGATATCTCTCAACGGCGGGAGGGTGTTCTGGGGAGACCTGCAGTAAAGTAATCTACAGTGGGTTGAGGGATTGGCTGCATGTAGGCCTCAGGACTATCCCCGGGATGCGGTCGCCTGTTTTGTTCGAGGACTCTGTTTTGCCTCTACTCCATAGTAGACCCTTGTCTCTGGGGCTTAATAGCGGGAAATATGCAGTTTGTTGCTGGAATTTTGGCTGATTTTGGGCTGTTTTGCCCGGAGCTCATCTGAAGTCCGGCCGCTCAGCTTGGCTGTCAAGCTCCGCCTCCTCAAAAACTATTTATTTGATGTATGGTGTGTGATGAAAGAGATTTTACTCATTTTTCAAAAGTACATTTGTCTCATTCCAGGATGGATATGTTATGGGCAACTAATAGAAAATAGAAATAAAATAGAAATAAAAAATACTTGGTCAGATCATGATTTTCAGAAGTGGAATCTGAAAGACAAAGTGAGAAACAGGAAGTATTCTACATTGCGTATAAACGACTATTATATGATAAATCAAACATCAAAATTAATTAAAGAAATTATTATTTTTTTTTAGAAAATAACCCTAAGGATTCATCTCCCCCAATAAATTGGTGTGCGTTCAAACCCGGTTTAAGAGGGCATCTGATAAAACTGAATACTCCATTAAAAATAAAAAGGAAAAAGCTTAGGACAAATTATATATAAAAAATGTAATCAAATAGCTAAGAATTAGAAGAATCAAACCGGTATTAATCAGAATTGAGGGAGGTACAAAAACTCATAAAAAATTTGATTATTTTCCCCTAATTGTATAATCTAAAAGGCAAACGATAAATCAAATATAAAGAGCTATTTAATAAGAGCGAATTTAAATAAAATATCAGAGTCCCAAAGAAACGATTTGAACCATCCTATAAAACTAAACTGGAAATTGAGAATGCAATAAATAAAATGGAGAAAATAATGACACTGGGCCCAGATGGTCTTCGTAATTTATTTTATAAAACTTTCAAAGACCAATTACCGTGTTTCTCCGAAAATAAGACCGGGTCTTATATTAATTTTAGTCACAAAAAACACACTAGGGCTTATTTTCAGGGTAGGGCTTATTTATTTACGGTATGTACATTGAACCCCCCCTTTAATTAATCCACCACCCCTTTAATTAATTCACCACCCCTTTAATTAATTCACCCCCTCTAATTAATCCAGCCCACCCTTTAATTAATTCACCACCCCTTTAATTAATTCACCCCCTCTAATTAATCCAGCCCACCCTTTAATTAATTCACCACCCCTTTAATTAATTCACCCCCTCTAATTAATCCAGCCCACCCTTTAATTAATTCACCCCCTTTAATTAATTCACCACCCTCTAATTAATCCAGCCCACCCTTTAATTAATTCACCACCCCTTTAATTAATTCACCCCCTCTAATTAATCCAGCCACCCTTTAATTAATTCACCACCCCTTTAATTAATTCACCACCCCTTTAATTAATTCACCCCCTCTAATTAATCCAGTCCACCCTTTAATTAATTCACCCCCCTTTAATTAATTCACCCCCCTCTAATTAATCCAGCCCACCCTTTAATTCACCACCCCTTTAATTAATTCACCCCCTCTAATTAATCCAGCCCACCCTTTAATTAATTCACCACCCCTTTAATTAATTCACCCCCTCTAATTAATCCAGTCCACCCTTTAATTAATTCACCCCCCTTTAATTCACCCCCTCTAATTAATCCAGCCCACCCTTTAATTAATTCACCCCCCCCCCCCCTTTAATTAATTCAGTCCCAGACATAAAATATCTACCGGTACTCACATTTCAAAGTTTCCTTGCCGAGTCCGACCACTGGGAGCCTCACCGCCCGGAAATGGATCCTTCCGCTGAAGATCCGTGAAGGCAGACTGACGGCGCTGCGAAATGACGTCATCACGTTGCGCGATGCCGCGGCCCGCAACGCTCCTCCTACAGTAGAAGAAGGAAGTCTCGCCGCAAAGGTACAATGCCTAGGTCTTATTTTCGGGGTAGGGCTTATATTGCAGCCCACCCCGAAAATCCGACTAGGGCTTATTTTCGGGGTAGGGTTTATTTTCGGGGAAACACGGTAGTAGAACAACTGACTAAAACCTTTAATTATACTGTGTCGCAAGGGTCTTTCCCTACTGAAATGCTACAAGCTAATCTATTACCAATCCTAAAACAAGGGGAAATTCAACAGAAGTTGAAAGCTATAGGCCAATTTCTTGATTAATGGAGATACAAAAATATTCTCTGCAAAAATATATTAAGTTCTATAATACATTCAGATCAAATTGGTTTTGTACGAGGAAGAAGTGCCTCATAATACAAGCAGAATAATTGATATTATTGAATCTTTCACAAGAAAAAAAAAAAAAAAAGTCCCCTTGCTGACCCTGTTGATTGATGCTGAGAAAGTGTTAGACCTGGGATGCAGGTTTAGATACATTTGGCCATTATGGCTTTATATACAACACCTTTAGCAAGAGTAGTGGGATCATATTTATGTTAAAATGAATTTTCGCTTAGTATGGGAATTAGGCAGGGATGTCCCGTCTCCACTCCTTTATATTATGTCCATCGACTCCATTTCAAACAGTATAAGAAATAATAAGAACATCAAGGGATATAGATGTAAAGGGAACAAAAAATATGTATGCGGATGATCTACTGATTACAATTTCAGAGCCGAACAGGTCACTAGAATATTTTATGAAAGAGAAAAATATGGACAAGTAGCAAACTATAAAATTAACATCGATAAAACAATAATGGATCTTAATGTAAATAGTTTAAAACAAGATTAGATCTAAATATAGTTTTACTTGAATGAGAAAAAAAAAAAATATGCCCTATTTATGAATAAAATTATCAAGGGATTTGAATATTAGAGAAATCCACTTCTTGTCACTCCATCACAATTTGTTAAAAAATTGATCAATATAGAAACATCTTGGATGCGAAGAATATAATTATTTCATATATTCTCCCCAAATCGCAATATATATTTAGGATAATTCCTCTAAATTTTTCAAATTGGTGACTAAGTTTGATTCAAAAGAGTATTACAAACTTCATCTGGCGAGGGAAAAAAAAAAAAAAGACTTAATCAAAACATTTTAGCACAAAGTAAGTTAAAGGGAGGAGTTTAATTCCAGTTAGACTATTTTTCGGCTAGCATGATATACCATATATAATACTCAATTAAACAAACAAGAAGAAGCAGCATGGTATCGAATTGAGACCGAATCTTGCTATCTAAAAAGGATCTAAGTTCTCCGCTATGGCAAGCAAAAGGACTTGAATAAGATTAATGGCCAGAAACTCCAGCACGGTTTTAGTTTCACCTTGTTGGTTTCTGGATTAGATTAAAAAACAAATGTAGTATATTGAACCAGATACCTGAACATATCCATTTAGCTTCTTTGGAACATTATATTATGGACTTGGATTTGAAGAGGTGGAGACAGAGGGGCATAATAAAAATACGGCAAATTTTAATAGCAAGAAAAGTAAAACCTTTTCCACAGATTGTTCAATAATACCAAATTACAGGATCAGAGATATTTAATTATCTAAGAGTAAAAAAATTCTATAACGTCTAATTTACTGAAAGACAAATCAGGCATAACAGACAAACCTATCAATATTTTAAATTATGATTCAACATCTAAAGTTTTGTCTAAAGGTATGGATCTGTTGAAAACGATGGAAATATCACAAACATTCCCCGTTTTCCAAATATGGCAAAAATACATAAATTGTACTATAAATATGAAAGAATGGTCTGAGGCATGGATAAAGGTTAAAAAAGTAATGCACCGTACCATACCCTAAGGTTAAAAAAGACCCCAACGACCGGGTCACGGTGTGCCAACAGCCTGGACAAGGGGAACACACACAAGAAGATATACTTACCCTGACTCTAGTAGCTTCACCACACATGACATGCCACATCAAAGAAACTACCAGGGTCAAAGCAGAACGTTACCCTCACATGTTACCCGATAACCACACAGGGAAGCTAAGTCAATACACCCCACAAACGAAGGGACACGGTCCTCCCCCAACCACACGGACACACACACACACGCCGACATCTAACGGCTTAGGGTACCCACACGCTACTACACTCACCACCTGAACTCCGGCAAGCGACTGCAGACAGAATTAGGGACGGCCTGACGGCCGTAATCCCGCAACTCAGACATGTTACACGACAAACTGACATTACTTTATCGGAACACAATGTTTTGTGCTCCTCTATCTGTCCACTCGATACTAGTTTTCTTTTGATAGTTTACGTTTTCAAGTTATGAGCCATCTGACTAGGATACCTAGGGACCTTCATATCTTATTTTATGCCTTGCTCATGAGAATCTAGGCACCTCACAAGACCTAATAATGTAAAGCAGGTCGAAAACCTACGAGTTCCCACCAATCTATTCACATGTTATGCAATAAAAACTGTAACAAATTATCAATATAAATAAAAAAAAGAAAAAAAAAAAAAAAAGAAAAAGAGTGCAACACATGGGACAAAGGTACTCATTATTAGCTGTTTGGAATGCGTGGGACCTGCGAGTCCGCATCGTTCAATGGGGCCTTCGAGCCCAAAAGCAAATACTTTATGTTGTTGTTTCCAGGGACCTGCGAGTCCCATCCCCCCACCCCTTGCCTATTTTTGTTGAAAATACGTTGCAAATACATTAATAAAAATCATATTTAAAAAAAAAAAAAAAAAAGTAATGCACTTGATCCCGGTCCACACCCTGGGGCTCAGAACGCGGAGACAAAACCCGAGCCTAGCGACATTACCAACCTGCGATGTGGCCCAGGCGCATCAATCAAAATGGCGGATGCCAGGAGAACCAAAGCCAGAGGGAAAGAAAGCCCTCACTTCGAAGCTGCAGCAAGCATGGTGGCATTCAGGCACAAGATAGCCCGATGCCCGCCACCACAAACAACAAGCACTCACTGCGACATCAAGACAAGATGCCTACCCCTCCAGACGCAACGCAAGACCGTTGCTCCAAAACCGTGGCAGGCCCGAAGCGGAAGGAAGGGTCGGAGGCACAGCAGGCCAGAGTGCACATTACAACACAGGCTACAGACACCCAAAAAACGATGTACCCTCAAGATGCAGTAGGGAGCAGATCCCGCAAGCGAGATACAGCACTGTCCACATGGGATCCCTATTGCCGACAAAGCACACAGCGACATCCTCTCCAAAATAGAGGGACATTTCTCCGACTTATGGCAGAAATTAACACGCCTTTTGCTCCAGCCCTCTCTACCACACAAAGAAGCCTACTTACCCAAAAGCTCTCCACCTAAGCACCTAAGAAGATCAGTGCCGAGCCTCAAAATGGCGCCGAAGACATCACCCAAGCGCACTCAAGCAGGACCACAACCACGACCTAAAAAGCTGAACAGTGCGACACACAAGTCACGAACCCCAACCTACCAGAGCATAGGCGATGTCAGGCAGTGGGCCCCTGCACTCAGAGACTGTGTCGTGTCCCCTGCTGGCATAGGCTGAGTCTGTCCCTGAGACTGATCCGCGAGGGGTAAATTCCAAGTAGCACGCCACAGCAGACCAGCTACGAGACTGTAATGTTATGTGCAAATATTCAATAGCATGTGTGGTTAATACTCATGATACGTATTTAATAGTCTCTATGCCCACTGGCCCCCATGGCGTTATTTTACTTATCATTTCGTTTGCATTGTTATTAAGCGTTATCTTAATTATCATTTTGTGAAACGTTAATCCAGAGGCAGACTCTAAGGCATCCCCACTAGCGCAAAATCACAGCAACTGCTTAACTAAATATCCTCAGAGCAGTTAGCTCGACCCCAGGAGTCTACAAAACTACTCCTATCTCCTCAGAATGCCACTAGACAACTAATATTTTAAGTTTAACAAATGACATATCACCGAACAGCAACTAAATAAGCAACCACAGTAGTGACTTAACTAGCATGTACCTTAACGTATGGTTCATATCTAAGCAGTCATACTCCTGTTATACCCATCTATCTGGTCTATGAATGTTTGTCGTGGCATTATATATAATAGACAATACATTGAGAATAAGCTTACTAAACTGTATATTTAACATAAAATTGTGCACGCAAGAACATACCCATTACTGTTATAAATTTATGAAAAGCATGAGGAATGCCGTTGGGGTACCCCATGCACGCTGTTATATCATATGCACTATAAAAATAAAGAATTATAAAAAAAATTAAAAAATAATGCACTGTATAAACTGGGCAGAAATACAATTCAAAGTAATACAAAAGGTGGTATCTAGTACAGACAAGATTTAAAAAAAAAAAAAGTACCCTGAATGCTCACCACTATGTTGGAGATGTAACCAGGTCAATGGAACGGTGATAAAATTGTTAACACTTGGAAAAAGATTTCTCTTTTTATAAAAACCCATACCAATTTAATTTTAATTTTACTCCAGAATTAGCTCTTTTGCACCTGAATTGGCCAAAACTAAACAAGCTATGTTTTTTCATCATACAATGTTTTTTGGCCGTAAAGATTGCAATTGCGCATAGTTGGAAAAACCCTTTAGCGCCACTCTGGTCGAATATACATAAATAGTTAATATACCAAATTAAAATGGAAATGAACATCAGGAAAACCCTAGGATGTAGATCCAAAACAACCAAAATATGGAGAGAAAAAACGGGCAAATAAATTAGATTTAGAAAACATTAATGAACCCTGAATGTTGAAAAAAAACGCTTTGAAATCTTAAAATAGGTTAAGAATAAACTGGTTCTAATTACAACTCCCCGGGACGCTCCTCCTCGACAGCGGATTGATTTGGTCTTAAATGTAAAGTCCTGCATTTTTAATATGTATATTGTACTGTGTAATAATCATTTTTATGTAAGTCATTAATATTCTTTTTATGAAGGTCATTATGGATTTGCCGATGATGAAACGCGTTAACAGTGGTTAATGTAGATATAAATACTCAGATATAATCAATTCCTGAATAAGAGGAACAGAAAACAAGAATTATTATATATATAAAGAAAGGAGGAAAGAAGGAAAAAAGAAGAGGGGGGGAGAAAAGAATTTATATATATATTTCTTTGTTTGTCAATTGTAACACTAATAATTATGAAAACAGGCTTAATATGTTTAATAAGAAATAGTGCAATATTGTATGTATTGTGTGTCTTGTTAATGGATCTTTTGGATCTATGTTTTGATCAAAAAACAAACAAACAAAAAAAAAAAAACGTGCTCAGCATGTAAGAGAACTAGCGACAAGAAAGACACACACACACAGTGTTTAAATCATACGTATCAGGAGAAACCTGTAGGCACGAGCACCTGCTCTGGTGTCCTTGTGGGCTCCAGTACGTGGGGATGACTACCAGAAGCTTTAAGACCCGCGTGCTGGATCATATGGGAAACATCCAGAGAGGGTACACTAAACATAGTGTGTCTGCACATTTTCTTGAAAAACACAACAGCAACCCTTCCCTTTTAGCTTTTATGGCTTTTTTTTTTTTTTTTTTTCTAAAGTATGTTGTTAACTGGAGGGAAGAGGATAATTTTAAAGAGCTGAATAACATTGAGAGTAGATGGATTTTAAATTTGGATACTTTGTCCCCAGGGGGACTTAATGTAGACTTTGAGTTAATCCATTTCCTCTGATACAGTTTTAAAGAGAGAGGGACTCATATTATATATATATATATATATATATACACATATATATATATATATATATATATATATATACACACATATACACACATATATACATATACACACACACTTTAATTTTTTTAATCTCTTCTATTCTGTTTATATTTTTACTTTAATTTTATTCTCTCAATTTTTAGAGTCCTTTACTCCTCTCCATAAAACATTTTTTTCTATGCACCATTTTAACATTCCTTCTTGTTTTTTTGCATTTTTTTTATGACATTGTAGGATGTAATTATTGTCTTTTTTACTATATTCCTCATGTGTTCTCTATACATATATTTTATGATGTTTGTAATACAGATTTCCCTTTTTCTTTGTTTTATTATTTATGAGTTTTGATCGTTGTGATATAAATCTTATAGGACACTTTTTTCCCATAATCATGTGGTTTATCTAGCTTAGGATGTGTGCAATATTAACATCGCCTAGTAATAGGAGCATCGGAAGTGACACATCGGCGAAACAAGTGATGTTCCTGCCGATACAACGGAAATTAACTTCAGCTAATGAACATCACTCAATTTTAACAGGGTATTTGAAGACTACTCAGCACTGAAGAAGGCTAATAGCCGAAACGCGGTTGCTGTAACTTTGGGATTGGACTTTTGATGCGGTGACATTTTCTATGTATTTATGCATGGCTTTATTTTTTAGCCCTAAGTTCTGCAATTCCTTTTATTTTAATATATTTGTATCTGATAAATCTCATTTTAATCCTCTATCCGGCATTCCTGTCCCAGTATCGTTTCGCCTGCATAGGCACCCCATATGCGGATTCTGTAGAGCCTGGCACAGCTCTTGATTTGCAAGTTCTAATCCTCGTACTTTGTTCATACTCTATACCTGGTTATATACAGAAAGCACTATGATTATATTTATCTTTACAGATATATTGAACCAGTGTATGATTAAGTATACCTTGTGTGTTCACTTTGGGTGTATAATTTTTCCACTTTAGCCTGATTTGATTTGGAGGTGATGGGGAATACACCTTTATTACTTTTCCCATCTTTGGAAGTGCCAACACATACTATTGTTTTGTTTTCTTGTAAAAAGATAGTTTGCCAATTAAGGTCTAAAATATTAAATTCATTTTCAAATCCAGATAATTCACAGTTTAGTAAATAACGGAGTGTTGTCTAAAACACCTAAAGTATTTACGGCCACTTCCAACCACAGATTTGCGGCACTGATCTACACAGATCTGACTTTCCAGGCTTGGGAATACATTTCAAACAGATTCTAGCCCAATCGCTTCATGCTGTGATTTTATCTTTCAACACTGGAAATTTGCCCGGGTCAGAGTGTAATTTGTTTCCAACTAAGCCTAAATACAATACATAATTTGTAGCATCAGAAAATCCTCTTTGAGCATCTCACGTGCACACACACGACCAGTCGATGTGGGTTTTTCCCCACAAACAAAAGCCACCACGTACAAAAATCTATATTTATATTAAGTTATCACAACAAATCTAAAATATCCAACTTACAGGTTAAATAATAATAATAAAAAAAAAAAAAAAAAAATCCAGAATTTCTTGTTAAAAACATTATAATATAAACAGCTGAAGTTTGTGTATTCTGGCTTAGTATAAAAATTAGAATTTTTTTTAAAATTATTTTTTATTATTATTTTTTCCCTCCCAGGAGAATC
>OW240923.1:108186065-108429294 GCA_933207985.1 Pelobates cultripes
GGGTCAATTGCTGACCTGTTTTTATGTTCAAGTACATGAGAGAACATTACGAAGTGAAGGCTCATGCCAGCTCATCATTTTGCAAAATTTTCATAGATTATTTTTGTTCCACTGAGGCAGGTGCAACAGGAAGAGATAGCTTACACTTGAGTCCATGTTTCGGTCCACAAATACATATCCCACCCCAAAAACTGTCCATATCTTGTGTCTTCTCACAGGCTCTCTGCAGAGTCCAGTTGTATCCAGTCTTAAGGAAATAGGACGGATTGTTTATACAAGATACAGAACCTCTTTATTAGTTGAAGAATACTAAGGAGTGATAAGCATTGTCCATATGCCCCCAGTGCTTCACACCTCACTCTCCGTGGAAGGTATGTGATTACCCCTCCAGCCAGTATCCGACAAGGACATGCGCCGTTCAGGGGTAGGTGGGAGCAGGACACTGCCATTCTCAGACTGTTCTTCCTGTAATAGTTGTTGTGTCTCAGTCAGGTCAAGAGAAGCAGTGCTTGCCTGCAGTGATACTGTGTCCGTCTTAATGCACACATGGTCCCGAAGGATGCTCGCCCTTGAAGGCTTCACCTGCTTGAGGTCATCCCAATCACTCTCCTCTCCAGACAGTAAACCAAAACCTTCCAAAATACGGATCTTCTCTTTAGTGCATCCACTGTCAGGAACAGTCTGCAAAATGTAAAAGAATGTTATTCACTAAACCAGAAGTTGTCTGATAAACACGAAAATTGCCCAAAAAAATAAAATAAATATAAAATAGCCAAAGTTAGATTATTTGTTCCAATTCCATCATTTTGTCTTCATATTGTAACACCTATTACCAGTTTAGTGAGGGGGGAAAAAAAAGTCCAAGAGTTTTAAAATTTACCAAATTTACCATTTGGTTTAAAACACTCAGTAAAGAAACACACATATACACAGGGTTAATTGCTAAAGTGAGAATTCAAAGTGAATTTCACATTGAAGGCCAAAGAAGCGTAAATGGAAGTATAGCGGATTTAGAGAATTTTCTTCCAGTTCTGACATTTTTCCCCTTGGATTTAACCTTCTCTTTAAATTCAATTAGTAAATTAAATAGAATGTGCAGATTAAGTGCAATACTTAAATATAATGTTCGATATTGCCTTTTACAAAAGCACACATCGTCTGGAGTTTGTCTTTATTTGGCATACTCTAAACACATACAATTTATATAGCAGATATGCATTTTAATAAATAAATTTAGTCAAAGGATAAAAATAAAAAAAAGTTAAATTCCCAATTAAAAATGATTCGGGATAAAATTAGGAACCTTCTGTTATAGTATAACTACAGTTGGAGTAAGAGCTTAAGGATATCACATTGTGGATGGGTACAAACAAAACATTAAATCACAGTATAAAGTAAGGACAGAAACATTAAATGTGCATGCGCTGTGTGTAATGGGAGAAACCCAATCTGAATTCAAGGAGGTTGATAGGATTAAAGAGAAGGTTAGACTTTTCAGATTTGCATTCAAGATTCTGAAATATTTCATGCCTTAGTTTTGCACTCACGGGAGGAAAAAACAAAACTAAAAAAAATAAAAAATAAAATAGTTCCTGTTAATGAAGAGAAAGAGGAAACCGAAACAGAAGCAAGCAAATTAGAACCACTGAGACTATGCCGAACAAAATGTTCGTAGCACTCGGAATCAGGCCACAAAGAATTAAGAGTTTGGCAAACCTAGAACACACACCGGGTGCAGCAGTCCCCAATACCTGTGGGTGATAGAAGTACTCAGAAGAGGAAAGGAGAGAGACTATCAGAAGGAGAAGAGCGCTGCAAGGGGAAAATAACGTGACATGAAAATGTTAAATTTGTGCCAAAGACAATTCAGATGACATTGGCCGCCATGCAAACAGACTTTTCATAGCATATTTAAATGCCTGAAAACTTCACGTTACTTTTTGTGGGGTTTTTTGATACTCAATTCTGATTTTCCAGAGCCAGTTTTCTGTCGTTTTGGCAAATTTAGGATTAAGATTTTTCCTTGATATTTTATATCTAGGGGCTAACTAAAGCAATCTGCTTAAAAAGGTACATTTTCTTCGTTACAGTGGTTTACTGGAAGGTTAAATTTTATCTTGGTTCTATTGCAGTGAGGAACAGCGATTACTTTCCGAATTAATTCCTAAAACCTTTAAAGACCTTCATCATTTTTAAATAACATTTTCCTACTGAATTTTTTTGCAGTCAATGGCTGCACTATATTAGAAAGCCAACATACAGATTCACCATTCAAATATACACAACATCCTTCCATATATAATTGTAGGGCAATCGTTAATTTCTATCATGTCAATGAGAATGTACACACCACTATAACACACATATATCTACCAAAAGTTGTAATAGTTTGTCTCATCCGATGTTAGATTCCCCCTTTATATTATTGTAAAATGATACATAAATACCAATAATAATAAATAATACTATGTAGGTGGGTCCTATGTGCAAGTAGCATTTCTACACAGGCGTATTATGATATTATCCCATATAACCCGGCAAGACACCAGGCATTGGCAGAGTTATCCCAACCTCTGCCTGGTTAAAGCAGCAGCACCTGGGGGCCCCAATCACAGCCATTCCAACCATCATTCACAAGCTTACAGCGCTCACCTCTTTTCTGTGCCGCTGGAGGTGGCAAGTAGTTGGCTTATGTACAGCTTCTATCTTCACTTCCTGAGTGGATGTACGGTATGAAGGGTTACTGTAGGTTAAAGTGCTAAGTCCTGGGTCTGACAGCTTTGCACGTCGGTGCCTGTTATTGAAAAAATAAATACATTTTAAAAAAAAAGAAAGAAAAACCAAGTGTAAAATAGAGGAAGACATTCACAAACTGGCATGTATGCAATAGTTTATAAATTAACCTAAAGTGCAAACACTCTCAAATTAAAGTATTTTCCTGTTGCAGCCCACCACATGGACATGGACACTCTGGAGACACTCCTGATCGAAGAATATTTTATTCCCAAACAATGTCTTCACTCTTGGAAATAGATAATTTAGTTTTTCTTACAAGCACTTCGTATTTTCCATTTATGTTCTCCTTACCAGGTTCCCAAATTAATGTAGCCCCCAGCCTTCCCAACTATCCCAGCCAAGCACCCCAAAGCTCTTGTTGATTCTCAAATCCTTAGCCTGTCTCGCAGGGATCACTCACTCCCAAACAATCTGCCCACCACTTGTTTTTTTTT
Source organism: Pelobates cultripes (assembly GCA_933207985.1). Taxonomy (NCBI): domain Eukaryota; kingdom Metazoa; phylum Chordata; class Amphibia; order Anura; family Pelobatidae; genus Pelobates; species Pelobates cultripes. The sequence continues at coordinate 108,189,296 of OW240923.1, forward strand.
TTCCCAGTGCACTTTATTGCCAAATACCCATCCTTGCTTTACGCTGTTCTAACAAGAAGTCCTTACGATCTCAGGCAACCCATTTTTTTTGTTTTTGTTTTTTAATAAATAAAATTTTTTCCCCATAGAACCATTTAACATTAGTATAACCACTTAACTGACAGACACTAAAAATATCAATGTTCAGGTACTTCCAGTGTCCCCCTTTGTGTGTTTGAGGTTAAAAGAATTCTAATATGCACAAAGCTAACAAACAAGCTAAAATCACCCCCAGAAAACGGCAATCATTAAATCGGAGTTGTTGGGGTTTTTAAAGTCTTGCTGTAATGCCCTTTCAGTCACTCACTAACCTGTATATCAGCAACGCGGACATGAGGAGGAGAAGGCACAGAAGAGACAGTGACCCAGCGATTATGTATGGTACACGCAGTCTATCCGCTGTAGAGAAAATATATATAGGTTAACGGACACTCACACTTCGCAAACATACTGCGCAATTCTCCCCCTCTTATAAAACGCACTCACCTGTGCTGGCTGGTATGGCTCCGTTAGATACACAAAGCCCCCGGGCCCCATCCTCATCTGAACAGCTAGAATAAAAATAAGAATGAAATATTGAATTGGTAGGAGGTAGAGGCATTCGAGAGGAGTATAGTACAAAGAATGTGGCTAATGCTACCATGGGAACAAGGATCTCAAGTTTGGGGAGATAAGGTGGACCAAACTGCTCTCCTTTGCTGGCAAAAGCTAGAATTTGTTTTATTCTTAAATTTCAATATTTGTTAAAAAGGAGGAATCAATTATGCAACTGAACATCACAAGCACAGGCTTTAAAATGCAATAATGATATTAACAAGATCGGCAGTGTGTGTTTGATTTTAGGAGACAAGCGGTACACCACTCTATTTATATTGTATTCCTTCTCTCAGATAGTATTACAAATACAGGAATAGTTGGCAAATAAGTAAGACAAGGGTATGATAGGGACTCTAAGGAGTCCATGCATGGCCTTCAGGATTACTCATGTTTTAGGTTGTTAGCATGGCAGATATAATGTCAGTGGTTCAATTCATGCTGATTTACTTTTGTGGGTAGGCTGTTTGTAGTAAACATACTAGAGGCAGAGATTCCCTACACACATACCTTCCAGCAGTAACCCCAACGCCATCATTCCCTCGCTCGCCTTGGGTGTTTGGACTGATGGGACCAGAGATCTTCTCACTGTGGTTGGTTGGTAAAGGAGCAGAGGGTAGGAAACCAGGAACTGCAGCGAAAGAGAAATAGGTCAGTTCCAGTTATCCCATTATGTGTACGTCTACATTGTTATTTATTACAATATGAATTCAAAGATAATTTCAAATTCAAGGGCAGACTATCTAAACTGAATGCAAACTAGTTCGGTCTTAAATTTTAAATTCACTTTGAATTCTCACTATAGTAAATAGCCCTGCTAGTGTTACTGAATAGAGGATACAACTTCCCTGATGCTAGCTAATCGCAAATCAGACAATCTCCATGCATGGTTGGTATTGGTGTATAAATAACTACTCCTACGTACTCTATCGATAAAATAAATCTAGCCAAAATATTGGGGTCTTGAGCAGAGTGTTTCACCTTTTTTTCTTTAAAATAACATTCTCTGTTCTCATTTGACATTCTATCTCCTGGTTGGAAATGGACTTTGTCATAAGGATTTGTTAGAGATGATTAGCATGAATATTGTAGCTCCTTTGACATATGGCCAATCAACATTAATATTAACATTTTGATAGAATAAATAATATATAATATAAAGGTGCACTCACAGGACTTTGTAAATAAATCTTGAAGTTTTATTGTACAATTATACACCAGAAAAAGTGCTGACGTTTCAGTCCTCTATGGGACTTTTCTCAAGACGTCTTGCATACTATGTTTATGTAAAATTATTTGGGGTAATTTATGAAGTGCTAAATTTGGAGTAGCACACTTTGAGAAAATCCTTTGGGATGAATATCTCCAAATATCTGCAAAGTAGGAAAGGATTGGAAGTGCTCCAATACTGCCATGAATAGTTTGGCGATTTCTCATAATACATTTTAAATTTTTTGAATAAATAAAAACGGCAGTGACCTGGTGCAGGGGGTCACTAAAAGTACCAAGCAATTGTACATTTCTCCAGCCCCTCTCTGGTTAAAAGGGGTTCAGACAGTCCCCAGGCAAGTTTTTTTTTTTTTTTTTTTCCTCTCATTTGCAAACGCCACACTAGCTGAAATCTCAGAACATGCAGATTCAGAGGTTTTTCAGTGTTTGGTAAATGTCTGCCTGTCATATTTGGTAGATTTTAGAGCTTTTTCTAGTTTATATTCTGTTCCTCAACAGACACCAATTCACTCTAGACCAAGCATGTCAAACTCAAAGTGTGGCACTGGCCACATAAACAAGGTTTAAGTTTATGTGGGGGACAGACAGACAGACACACACACTGACAGACACACATACTTGGTGACATACTGACACACAGACACATACTTTTCTTTATTGCTCCTTACCTTTTGGAGCTGATGTGGGGCATCTCCCAGGGGTCCTTCCTGCTCCTCACTGCTGCCGCGCGCAGTTTAGTGATGCCGGGTGCCAGAATATGACGTCATATTCCGGCGCCCGACTTCACTTCAGTCGGCGCGCGGGAGGGAGCAGTGAGGAGCTGGAACACTGAGCTCCCTCGCTGCCGCCAGAGACCTCTCCCTCGGCCGGGTAAATGAGCAGAGTAGACACCTGCAATGTGGGGAGAGCAGGTGCCTACTCTGGTTGGATCATTAGGCATGTACTCGCGGCTGGTCCTTGCGGGCCCCGAATTTGACATGCTTGCTCTAGACTGTATTTTTAAAATCCAACCCTAAATTGGCATGAATGCGATTTTACGTCAACATTTTAAATTGTTTCCAAATGTTTAATTTGAGATGAATATCCTGATCTTCACAAGCATGCATAATTTAATAAAAACTGTATATGTTTTTATTTTCCTTCTTCAAAATATCTATTTTGAACATATTTTGTGTAAATACATTAGAAAAAAATCTTTTTTTACTGTGCAAAAAGGATAAAATAAAAAAAATACAAAAACAGTAACAGAATTTCATGTTATTGAATTGATTATAATGCCTGGAGTACACTTGCGCTGTTCCTTCACTCAGTGTTAAACTATTTTTAAGTGGTTTAACACTAAATAAGGGTCCTCGGCCACCCACAGCCTGTCACATCCTGTCCCCAGGGAGATATGGTTCAGACAGAGATTACACACTTCCTTCCAGCCATACCAATTCATACCATCAATAGGTGCTGTGATAGGCTCAAAGCGGTCAGCTGATATGCTCAGCCAATCACAGCTGCCCAATGCTGCTCAGGCTAATGCTTCCTCATTAGCTTAAGCAGCACAGAGGAGATGGGGACTCTGTTTTAGCATTAAAACTGGTTTAACAATGAATGGAAGGACAGCACCAGAGGGCTCCAAGGCACTATAACCACTTCAATAAGATTAAGTAGTTACAGTACCAACAGTGTCCCTTTAAGTGTGTAAAAATATGGTAGTGCTGTAATTAAAATATATATTTCACTTTTTCAACCTGCGATGGTGCACAAACAGCGGCACCAATCCAGGGCCTCCTACTCACCGGCCCTAGCTGGCTGGGAAACACTCCTCCATGACTTTGAAGACCCGGACGCACCAGACTGGGGCTCCGTGCCCCCAACTGAGCACACACCAGCCATGGGGCACCGCACACAAAAACCTGGGGCTGGGATACCACCTGACAACAGGGTTATCGGGACCATGCTGCAGAGACAAGTACCTCACAAGATGGCGTCTGCAGAGGGCCCCCACAGAACACATTTTAAATCCCTGCATAACTCCAAAATGTTTGTCGCCCAAAATACAGGACCTTCACATACCTACCATACCACCACTTACTACACTTACTGTAGAGCGTTTCACCCTACCCAGCAGAATACTCTATCTACCCATAAACCAATCCTCACAAGCAGGACACATTCCAGACTAAGGACGCAGTTCTTGTGTATGTATGTATGTATATATATATATATATATATATATATATATATATATATATATAAAAAATTTTAAAAAGTGCATTTATTCCTTGATGTCTGTTATTTGTGCACGACTTATTGCTTAAGCTACTGACATGTTTTCTGTTGTTCATGCCTTTTACACCTCCACTACAAAAAAATAAATAAATATATATATATATATATATATAAAATATTCAAATACTTGCACTCCTGTAGAGATAGATTAATGCCTGGTGCTAATAAAGCAAATACATATATATAAATAAAATATATATAAATAAAATTTTTGTATTTAACTAATCCTATCAATTTTTATCTGTGTGGACCATTCCCGAAACCAAATGATTAAAGTCACATTTAAGATTACATGTCCTAATATGTTTAGTGTGATAATATTTAGGAACGCCACAAGTATAATTTTGGAGGTAGAAGTCTTCTAGTTGCTGGTTTTCAGCACATCAGGAATGTAAAATGTTCGTGAGAGATATATCCTCAACGCAAGCACATAGAGAGCAGAGTCATATTTTGCAATAATAAAAGTTTCAGGGTACTCACTGAGGGAGCAAGTCTCAGCATCAACGTCATCCGGACAGCCACAAACAAAGTCATAACTTCTGGCAAAGCAGAGGTGAGAGCAGCCCCCATTATTTACTCCACACGAATTAGTACCTGATGGGATTAGGAAAGAGGATAATGGTTTGAAGGGAATCCCACACAGAGGCAGGAAATAAATACAGGTCATGGAATGGGATGTGTCAACACTTTGAAATAGATTAAAAGGTTTCTCTAACCAACAATCAGCGCTTTAAAAGTAACCCTTCTTATCTTGGTTCTCCCCTCAAAATGTAAATATAAATTTGAATCATTGAAGTTGTCAAGGTGCTTGGAGTAACCCTTTGAGCAAATTAGGACTCACTTACAAAACAAACATTGATGTGAGATAAACAAGTGATTGACCAAAGAGCAAACAAATTAATCTGTTGTCTGTTTCCTGAGCTATCTAACATCCTGTTTTGGCTAATTCGATCTCACCAAGTTCAAAAGGAAATGTAGACACCCTTATTTATTATGCCTGGAGGGGTGGCAGCCACATCTTAATTAAAGGGGGTAAAAAACTACATCTGGATTTCCTGCACGTCTTATCCAACAGGATCTACCTGACATTTGGAACCTAGACTGCATTTATGGGTGGAATTGGTCAGATAAGCAAATGATATAGATTCTCTCTGTAATGGTACAAGTAAGCTTCAACTTGTATGAAATTTGAATGAAGCCCACAAAACTAAGCCGATTACTTATTTTTTTTCTGCTCTCAATGTACTCTTACATCTTATTTGGAATAACATGGATAAGTGTATGGTTCTATAAAGACACCATGATGACAACGGACTTTACGATCAGAAAACATGAATTCTGCAAAGAATAAAAATATAATATAAATGAAATGCAAAAACTACAACTTTCTTAAGAAACAAAAACAAGAAACATGATTAACACCAAGATATACAATTGATTGAAAAGTGTTGAACGAGAGGGTCAGAACAGCTTATTCGGTGCCTCCTATACCTGTCTGTCTGTGAGGAGACACCACAATGATATCCATCAGGCCTTCAACATTTCCCAAAACAGTCTCCTGGTCCCGACCAGTGTATTTATCTACTCTCTGGATGGATTTTGTCTGCCAGTCTGTCCAGTAGATCCAGCGTCCTTCCTGTCAGACATATTAGTAAATATAATGAACATGCTGTTTGGAAAGAATAGTTTCAAATGCTTCTTAAAGAAAATGCATGATTTTACAGCTCTTCATCCTCATTAGGAAGAAACATTAGTGGCTCCTTCATTTCAATTAATTTCTCGAAACATTACTGGTCAATAAAGCTTCTTTGCAATCAAGAAAAAAAGTATTGTCAAGAAAGCACAACGTGTGGGTAAAGACTGCCCGCATTTGGGTATCTCAGGGGACCAGGCTGAACCCAGTATGCACACCTGTGTGAGAGCGAAGGGATGAGACATCTGACTGATTAGCACTTGGCGCATCTTCCCGTTCAGATCAGCGTGTTCAATGCGATCCAGGTGTGCGTCAACCCAGAATATCCTGAAAAGGGCCACATAGAACGATCCAATCAGACAATTCCTCAACAGGAAAGGTTAAAGGATCTTAACATGTATAGCTTGGAGGAAAGACGAGACTGGGGGATATGATAGAAACATTTAAATATATAAAGGGAATCAACACAGTAAAGGAGGAGACTATATTTAAAAGAAGAAAAACTACCACAACAAGAGGACATAGTCTTAAATTAGAGGGACAAAGGTTTAAACATAATATCAGGAAGTATTACTTTACTGAGAGGGTAGTGGATGCATGGAATAGCCTTCCAGCTGAAGTGGTAGAGGTTAACACAGTAAAGGAGTTTAAGCATGCGTGGGATAGGCATAAGGCTATCCTAACTATAAGATATGACTAGGGACTAATGAAAGTATTTAGAAAATTGGGCAGACTAGATGGGCCGAATGGTTCTTATCTGCCGTCACATTCTATGTTTCTATGTTTCTAACACATGGCACTTGTGGACGTTGTATGGGGTAAATTGGTGAAATTCAATCCCAGAATTGTATGTATTTTGATGGGATACGTAGAAAGGGAACAAAGGGGGATGACTGGTGGAAACCACTTTCTAGTGAGAATTCCTGCTTTTAGATAAATGATGAGAAATAAAAAAATATATCAAAATAGACTTCCAAACCACCTAGTTAATTAATCTAATCAGGGGGCAATAAACATCTTTTGGATTGGGAACTAAATCTGATGGAGTAATTTTTTAATATGAAAAGCACCAGTATGTTAGGGAAAGGTCACCAACATATTAAATACAGAAACGGTTATAGTTATTCATTATTTTTAACTCCCTGAATAAATGGTCACCGATTGGGCTGTTCAATGTTAAGGACACTTACCTGCGGGTGTCATAATCCAGAGTTAATCCATTTGGCCAGCCCAGATCAGTGTTAATTATAGTCTTGCGGTCAGAGCCATCTAAATGAGCCCTTTCAATCTTCGCAACGTGACCCCAGTCTGACCAGAAAAGAAAACTAAAGCAAATGGATGAAAAGAACAGAATTATGTGAGCATATGAGGAAAAACAACAATTACAGGAAAGAAGAAAATCACATATAGATACAAGCCAATTCAGAAGAGGTTACGGACCCTGTTCTTGCACATAAGAAACTATGCCCACGTCTTACAGAAAACAAGCATATTGCCACCCTACCATTCCTCTTAAACTGCTTTCAATGGAACCACTAAGAGAAAAACGAATTATGAGCAGGTATAGATCATCAGACAATGCTGGGCACACTGTCCACCTAGCGGTCATTGGACTACAACACCCAGTAACTCCATGCTACTTCCTGTTCCTCAAATTAAACTACATGCACATTGCACCAGGATCTTGATAAATAGCCCATAAACAAAAGTCCAGAAGAGAGATGAGAATGTATGAGAGCTATACGTGGTCAGATTCATGTTTGTTTTAAGATAAAGTACCAGCTTTATAAACAATATCTATGCTCACCCCTTTCTTGGAAATACTGCAATGGCACGAGGTTCATCCAGACTGTTATTTATAAGCACTTTCCGGTGTCGTCCGTCCAGCCGAGACACCTCTATGGTATTCCGACCAGTGTCTGTCCAATATAAATTTCTGGCAACCCAGTCAACCGCCAGCCCATCGGTGGTCTTCAGTCCCTCACCAATAACAGTCTCCATGCCCACTCCACTCAGATCTGCCCTCCTGGGGAAAAGAATGCCATCATGACACTGAACTTGAGGACTATAAGGTGCATTAAAAGGTCATATAAGGAAAAAAGTGGGTATAGGAGAAGTTCTCAATATATCCATTAGGACAGAACTAGATAACATTTAAATCGTGGGGTTGCTTTGAGAATTACAGATGCACACTTTATCAACATATGCCAGCACGGAAATGGAGAAACGGTAAGTAAAAAAATCACCTTTTAACGCCACAAGGAGGGGGGCTGGGCACCTAAAAAGCTAGTTTAAAACTATATTGTATACAATGTCACTCTTAAGGCAAAAGAAACCACCTAGCTTCTCCCTTTCTGAGACACCAAGTAATACTGGTAAGCTTTGTAGTAGACTGCTCACTTTTCCAGGAGTACAAGGAGTGAATGAAAACTCTACAAAATAGACTAATCTTATTCTCCATGTTATTTTGTGGTGTAAGAAATTCCATGCTGTCTAAGCACCTGATCACATCCAGGAACACATCTGTGTAGTATATTTTTCCATCCACACTGTCGTAATCCAGAGAGATGACATTGTTGAGCTCCTGGATGGGAACATAGACGTCTGTATAATCATTAGTGTCGAGTGAAATTCTGCGAATGGAGCCTCGACTGGAGAACAGGAGGTAAGTGTCGGGAGAAGGATCACACGTCCGGCCATCACTCTTCAGCTGGATACCAGTAGGACAGGCACATGAGTAACTGGATGGGTTTGGCAGACACAGATGGGAGCAGCCCCCATTTCGCTCTCCACACTTGTTAAATCCTACAACAAAGAGGAGAACATAAAACATGCTTTGTAAAAAATAAAATCAGATCTACAAAGAAATCAATACTTCAAAATTGTGGAAAATGTCATAAATTTTGATTAAATAGGTTTTAATATTTATTCCTGCTTTAATATATTTCATTTTCAAATTGTGGCTGGGAAAAGTCCATTTAAAAACGGAGAGTAGATGGAACTGACCTAGGGCATGAGTCCTGTCCACAGCTTGAATGTCCATGAGGCCGGCCAAGTTGTCTCGGACTACAATAATATTTGCCCCTGTGTCTTTATCTGCCCTTTGGATGCTGCGTGTCTGCCAGTCAGTCCAGTAAATGTGGGCATCCAGGAGAGTGAGGCCATATGGATGGTGGACTGGAGACACAAGGATCCGTCTGTTTCTCCCCATAAGGTCCGAGGCCTCTATCCTCTGGAGACAGGAGAGAGCGAGCATGAGATAGTGAAATGAAAGGTGGAGGAAGAAAAAGAATGGTCGTTTTTTTTTTTTTTGTTTTTTTTTAGCAGAAACACCTAAAAAGTGACAAAGCCATTCTATTCTTGCTTCTTTTTCCAAGTCCTTCATCTAAACCCCTCAGATGTACCTCAGTATGTGCATCTGCCCACAAAAGTTGAGATCCAGCCTTGTCCACAGCCAGTCCATTTGGCCATCCGAGATTCAAGCTGATCAAAACTGTTCTGCCTGAGCCATCCATTCCTGCTCTTTCCAGCTTTGCATTCTCCCCCCAGTCTGACCAATACATGTATCTACAGACAGGACAAAAGTCATAGTTATTTAGAATTGACCACATAGTATTTTATTTTTGGTTTATGGAATGACGAGCACTTGCTAAACTATAGCTCCGGTATCACCACACCAGTAGTAAATTCAAAACAATAATAAATTTTTTTTTAAAAATACATAAAAATGAATGGTCCACCACTCTCCAAAAAAAACAAACATGGTTTTTATTCAAGCTTTCTCCTATGGGAGGGGTCTGCTATGCAATAAAAAAAAAAAACACTACGTTATTTTTGGAAAATGCTGGACCATTCTTCTTCTGCTTGCAATCACAGATCATAAATGTTGGGAAATTCTAAACCAAAAAAGAAGAAAACATGCAGTGGCACTTACCCCATTTCATGGTAAAGGGCAATGGCTCGAGGGCTGCCCAAGTTCTGCCATACAAGCACCTTCCTCATAGAGCCATCCAAATTTGCCACCTCAATTCGATTTGTCCCAGTATCTGTCCAGAATACTTTTCGGCCGATTGCATCGACTGCCAGACCGTCTGTGGTGACCAAACCTGAGAGAGTCAAAAGACAAGTTGGAATGTAAAAAATAGTTATAAAAAAATAAAAATAAAAATAAAAATTCGTCTTAGGTGCCATTTCCATCAATCGCAAAGACAGCAAGTAGTTGAATTACCGGTGGTGATAATGTCTTGGTGATCGGACCCATCTAGAGCTGCTCGACTAATTTTCCGTAGTGTGCTGTCTGCCCAATACACCAAACCTAAAAAAACAAAACAAGGAAAAGCAGGGCAAACAGGACAGTCACAAAAATGGTCACTATGAAGACTGCTTTTGTACATCGATTATTTCCATTTGTTTATATTTCCCCCATAAAAGTCACAAGTTAATTCATGTTTACATACAAGGCATCACAAAACTATATAATATATTAGATATACTAGGGAATATCATCATCCTCACCCATGCCCATAGCTCACCATCCAGTGGGTCCACACCAACAGCTATTGTGTTCTTCATGGTAGCATTAACCGGGAGAACGACATCTGCAAAATATGGGATATCCAGAGAGACAGAGCGAATGTCTGTCCTGCGAGCAAAGATGAGGAAACGGTCCATTCCTATGTGAAAATGAGGAAAAACAGAATCAGTAAAAAAATCGCAAAGCATAGCCGGGGTTGGAAGAGGGAATTTTAACAAGAGGGATGAGAACCACAGATACACAGAGCATTAAAGCTGCTCCAGAACTTAATTGTATAATTGTAAAAGTCATGAAAAGGAAGAGACTTAAAAGTAATCTATAGGTCAGGTATTCTGGTGTTTCTTCTAAATCATTCACTTTTAATGTATTGTAAAGGGGGGACCCCCCCTCCCCCAAACCTTCTATATTCAGTTGTTTTTGTTAGAATGCATTTAAGAAGAAACAAACACCAGAATGCCTGCTCATATAAAAGTAACGACCTGCCACAGTTGAAATATAAAAGGCAGATGAAGGTTAGCCGTCCATAGATCAAGACAGCAGCTGTACAGTGGAAGTCATTGATAAAACACGTGTAAACATATTGACAGATTGTGAAGAGGATCGGTAAAAGTCACCTGATGAGCAGGTACGGCCATCTCCAAGCAGATTGACCCCCGTAGGACAGGCACAGCTGTGACCTTTTGGCTGAGGTGAGAGAAGACAGATATGGCTGCATCCTCCGTTATTTTTGGAGCAACCAGACTGGACTGCAGAGCGGGAAGATTGGATATAATGTTTCTTAGAACACACACTATGTAAAGGTTAACATTTATATAGAGGTATTTTTTTTTAAATGGTAGAGTTACATACCCTGCTCCCGATGGCGGTGGAACACATGGATGTCCATCAGATTCTCAAGGTTCTCCCGCACAGTTTTACGTCCAAGCCCAGTCTTCCGGTCTGCGCTCTCAATACTTTTTGATTGCCAGTCAGTCCAGTAAATTCGATCCCCGTACAGAGTCAAACCAAAAGGGTGCGGGAGATCATTATTCATCAGTACCTAAAAGGTCCCAAAATACAAACTTAGAACTTAATCATATTTTTCTATAGTTTCTGTACCATATGTTTGCCATAAATTACATTTACTTTACTCTAAAGTAATTTCTGATCATTCTCTCTTCTGCTACAGGTTCCTCCCTTCTTTGTTCCCAAATCCTACTTCTTTGCTTTGACTGTTAGCACCAGTAATCGCTCTGATCTTACAGATACACCATCAATCTTCTCCATGTGTATTGTTAATGGTGCACCTTCAAATATACATTACCTAACTTTGACAACTGCATTGTAGTGATACAATACATTGTATAATGTCACTGTCAAGGTTACATGGCAGCTGTGATTCTAACTATACATCATCTGAATTGAGCAACATCTAGGATTTATATCTATAGTGTTGTCAAGTTGCGATATATAGCTAAAATCAAAGCTGATAAAACTTGATAATATAATATAATGTATTTCTCTCTCGCTCTCTATCTATATAGTAGTGCTGTCAAATTTAGGTGATCTACTGCTACACTAAGATTCACTGATAGGAAAACAAACATCAGTATTAATGCCTGAACCCCCCAAAAAAACACACTATGCTGTGATATACTAAAAATCAATTTGCAAGCCCTCCAAGAACATATGACATTGAGCAATCGGGTTTCCTTTAGATTAGATATCTGCCTGGCACTCCCAAGCACTTTGTACGGCTACCTGATAACACCTTGGTTCTATTAAATGGCATCATGCAGTAACTGGAAAATGATTCCAGCCTACACTTGTCTATGATATATGGTCCTGCTCAAGGAAAACTTGGAGAACGTTAGATAAAGTATTTTTAGTTTTCTTGAATGATTGTTCTGTTGTTGAACTGGTTCTTGGGTTACTAAATAAAGTTTGTGTGAGGTTTATGTCTAAAAAGGACTTGTCTACTCACATATTATCCACTCACGGACTTCAACTCTCACTGGCTTTGGATTCATCCAACACACTCATTCTCACACCTAGCTGGAGACCAGTGGAACAGACTCCTCTATTAAATCATGAGTTTAAAACTTTTTATAAACTCCTGAAGACAGTAATTCACCTTGATTTCTCATAACTCAATCCATTGTAATAGTCACAATCTCAAGCTGCATTTTCATCTCCATTATCCCCATCACGAGAGGGAGTGTCGATTTTGTCCTTTTATCCTAGTTTTATAAATAATTGCATCAGGATAATAAATATGTGCTTGATAGTCTCACCTGTCTGTCAGACCCATCCAGCCGTGCAGATTCAATGGTCTTCATTCCTGCGTCAGCCCAGTAAAGTCTCTCTGAGTCATAGTCAATGGCTAGTCCATTTGGCCAGGTTAGGTTGGAGGAGATGATGACCATGCGACCAACGGCATCCATCCCTGCACGCTCGATCTTTGGGTTTGCTCCCCAGTCTGTCCAATACATGTATCTGGAATAATAAAACATTTTGTAACACAGCCGACAGGGTTGAATTAAGTGCAAAGTAAGATGCTAAAGGTCTTACGAGCCTCATGTTATAATTTATTGGTATAAGATATATACATTGGAGTTAACATTCCATATATAGCCAAGTCAGACATTTGAAAAACTGAATCATTTACATCAGATTTAATAAACATTTTTTAATGTTGCATGGTTTGGACATTTCCAAAGCTTCCGTTTGTGAATAAGGTTGACAATATCCAATTTGGGGACAAAGGCAAAATAGTTTAATTTGTTTACTTAACCATTTTAGGCAAGCAACATACATGTACAGTACAGAAAAACACTTACCCTCCTATTGGATCCACCACAATATCCCGTGGGCGGTCTAGGTTCTCCCAGATCAACACACTGCGCATTGACCCGTCAGTATTTGCTACTTCGATTCGGTCCGTACCTTGTAGGAGAGAAGTTACAATTTCAATTACAGTCATCTTGTACATCTTCGAGCACTCTCTCTCTAAATAAACTCCCATATCAGTCCTATATTCTGCATAAACACGGTTTGAAATGTGTCAGCGAGAAGATGGCCATATTTCACCTTGATCAGTAAAAGACATTGAGGATTATTTTCAGCAAATAAAAGTTAATTCTGGATTTTGGGATGCTTTTGCTACCTCACTTTTTTCCCTGAATGCAGTGATTTCTCACATCACAAAATCAGAAAGAAAAATCATGATTTAGAATTTAAACTGGTAATGAGTACTTTATGTGGTTGTTTTCTTCAAGATAATGGGAGTTACCAAGCCAGCAGAACCAAGTGCAAAGTACATTACCTGCATCTGTCCAGTACAGTTTGTGAGTGATCCAATCTATGGCAAGTCCAGCTGGACTCTCTAAGCTTGTTTCTATGACCACCTACGGATACAGTGAACACAAAATACATATAAGAATGTAATGTGTGACATTTACAACCCAAGACGGATAGTGGAATCCCAAAACAAACAGAGCACTTCTGCTTTGAAAGAAACTACGGTAAATTCAATTATCATAATCTAACAAGTCAATACCAAGGAAGAACAGGATGTTCTAGAGGATCTACTAGAAACAGTATCACCGATTTTCTTTACAACAAACATTCTGTTAAACATCCTTAGCTGAGAAAGTCTTTGGTCTTGGAACAATTTATACAACGATTTTGTAATATTTTATTTACATTTCCCTTTTTTTTTTCCTTCATGGAGCTTGTAAGGTGGTTCCCCCACATTCACATTACATAAATAACTTGACAAGATACAAGAAAAAAAAACAAAAAAAAAAAACCAAAAAAAAAAAAAAAAAACTATAAAACAAAGAGTCTGGGTTATATTGCTCTAATGATACATAATTTGAATAGAATCTCAATATTCTAAAAAAAATAAATACAAAATAATAATTTCCACCATTCTCCGTGTCCCATCACATTTCTCTAACTTTTAACTACCATCATCTTCTCTTACCTCCTGGCCACTGCCATCCCACTTTGCCCGGCTGATTGAGTCAGTGGTGGTATCACTCCAGTACATGTGGTCGTAGTTGGAGTCCCAATCCAGTGCTACAGCACTGCGCACATCAGACAATGGGATAACATCATCAGACAGGTCATCTGTATCAAAGCTGATCCTCCGGATGTCCGTCCTTCGGGCAAAAAGCAGGAACTTGTCAAGACCTGATCGAAGGTCAAAGGTCATCTTAATTCCTTCAGGTTCAAAGTGGCACAAACATAGCAAAAAACGAGGGAAGGGTGTGCAAGGGAAAGAAGGTCTTTCTAATGGGATGAGCTTAACAAATTTAGCCACAGTTGGTCATCAGTCAAAGAGCTGAGTAAGTTGTATGCAGACATTTTTGACTTTGAGAGGGAGATATTCATTCCCTTTACATTTTATCAATAGCTGCTTCTCTCGGTTAACTCTTTTAGCCATCACCTCCAAACTTCTCCTGCTACCTCTTGTCTCCAATTCCCATTGTATCCTTTAGATTGTAAGCTCACTGGCCATCTAGCTAAGCACTTTGTATAAAAGTACCACGATGGCTAGTTATTAGCCTATGGGCAGGGCTCTCTCTACCTCTTGTATTTGTCTGTGTATATTGTACATTCTCCACTAATTGTACAGCACTGCGGAATCTGTTGGCGCTTTAAAAATACCAGTAATAAATACTAAGATAAGTATGTATTTGGATATAAAAAAAAAAAATAGATTTTAATGATCATTTCTAGCTGTGGATTCCTAGTTACTTGTTGTCGGAAAAACCTATATCTGCAAACAATATCCCCACCAAACCACTGTTTCAGTACTTACTTCTGGCACAGGCCTGAGCACCGGTCTTTCGGAAACCAGTTGGACAAGCACAGGTGAAAGTGTTTCCACTGGGAAGACAGAGGTGAGAACAGCCACCATTGTTGGCTCCACAGCGATTAGCTCCTGAAGAGAAAAAAAAAAAAAAAAACAGGGTTGAAATCTTCCAAGGAGCAGGCTTGGCGCTGTATATATGGCAATGGTTAGGCTATCATACGTAGTGACTAGGTCTGACCTACTCACCTGCAGGTTGGCGCTGAGGGTGCAGAGTGTGAATATCCATGGGGAAATGTAATTTATTCCGGATAACTTCCTGATTCTTTCCTGTAAATTTATTGGCACTATTGATGCTTTTAGTGTGCCAATCAGTCCAGTACAGACTATCTTCAAACACAGTGATGGCAAATGGGTGTGGGAGCCCTGAAATAAAAAGCATTGGAAAAGAGTGAGAAATATAGCTTTTATTATTGAAATATGTAAGAGGAGCAATCAATCCTCTGGAAATTACACTAATTTTTTTTTGCGAGGTGATCTGCTTTCTTTAAATGAATATTAAAAATGTAGCAGTGGACACAAAAACAAAGTACATTACTAGCACAAAATATTTAAGTGGGAACGGTCACATCCCAGGATTTTTAATAATATGCTTAGCTATACTCTTTATTTAACATATGTATTTGTGGAGGATTACAAAAACTAAAATTAAATGGGAAAAAACCCAACAACTCTGTACTTGAAGTAAATTGGAATGTCAAATGCCAAGTGTAAAATAGATTTAAAAGAAAAAAAAAAAGTTAATTTAAGTTATAGGTAATTTTCAATATTGTTATTCACGATGTAATTTCCAGATAATTGTCAGCTCCACTTTACAGATTTTCAATATTGTTTTGAGAGTTAGGACTTAGAAAGAGCCACCTTACTGTTCCATTATATCAGTGATGGCTAATCACGGGTAGTCTAGCAGTTATTTCTCATTAAACGCATTGCCAAAGATGACCCGCTACTGGCAATCAATAAACAAAAATAATTTTCTTTAACCTTGACTAATCACAGCCTTGCGGTTGGATCCATCCAGGTCTGCTCTTTCAATGACATGGTGCTTGGCATCCACCCAGTACATGCGCCGCCCAGCATAGTCAATGGTCAGTCCATTGGGCCAGAAGAGATGTGTGTCAGCAATAACACGGCGATTGGTCCCATCCATGCTGGCATATTCAATACGTGGTGTGTTACCCCAATCTGTCCAGTAGATGGTGCTATTGAAACATAATTTATAGATTTGAAACTTTGACCAAACTAGAGTTATTATTGTTTAAAAGGAAATGCCACAATATGTAAAAAGCACAACCGCTAGCCACTTTGAATGTAAAAAAGATTGATCTTTCTAAATCTTTGTGTAGATTATAAATCTACAACAAAAGTATATATATATATATAGCGAAATTACCCTCGCCACTTGTGCCTGGAGAGGACGGCTTGCCGGCCTCTTGCCATGTGATTATGGTCCCTGGGAGGTTTGGCCCTTTAAATACAAATTTTGGGCATAATGGATTTTTGTTGTGCTGCTGCTGGCCCTTTAAGAACCATCTGGGGACATACTGTGACTTTTGGGAACAACGCCCCTTTAAGACTATGGCCCCTGGAAGATATTGCCTGGTGAAGACTATTTTAGCAGATTGGATTTTAAAAGACTTGCTGCCCCTTTAAATTGTATTGGAGCAGTTCTGCAGCTTTAAATTGGCACTTTGTATGATTTTTGGTTATGTTTATATTTAAAGTACGCTGATTCTGAATATGTATGTTTTATGGGAATATGATGCATATTTTTAAAGTTACAGTATATGTATAAAAATAGTATTTTTCCTGCCTGTGATAAATTACATTAACCCATTTTGTTCAGTAATTATATCACAGGCAGAGGGGAGGGATTGTATGTTGGGGCTGGGTGTGTTTTACGGTTTTCCTGTAAATGATTGGTTGTACTGTGTCCCACCTTGTGGGATGTCCCCTTGCA
Organism: Pelobates cultripes; assembly: GCA_933207985.1. Classification (NCBI taxonomy): domain Eukaryota; kingdom Metazoa; phylum Chordata; class Amphibia; order Anura; family Pelobatidae; genus Pelobates; species Pelobates cultripes. The sequence continues at coordinate 108,206,484 of OW240923.1, forward strand.
TGGGGACTTGCATAAAAGCAGAGTGTGTGTCATTAAAAAGGAGTCTTGTTCCAGCATTAAGCTTTGGCTCATGTGTGGATTATTTGGCGATACCAGCGATATTCCTGTGGATTACTTGGTGATTTTCTTTTGTGGGAAGAAGGGAATGCTTGACGGTGATACAGTTCACTACCGTCACAATATTATATATATTCCACAATTTAAATGACACAGAAGAACAATAGGATTTGGATGAAAAAAAAAAAAAAAGTTAGAGACATATTTCAAAAACGATCATCTTTACTGACATAAAAACTAAACAGATTTGCCACAGTCCCTCCTCTCTCCCCAGCAGGTCCAGGGTGTCAAGGGGCCAGGTTTACGAATCTAGCCAATGTGGGACACCCCTGATTAACCAATTAAAACCAGGTGTAAACTTTATATCTCTAGCACTTACCCCTCCATGGGATGCAAAGCAATGGCTCTGGGTTTTTCCAAGTTGTTCCACAGAAGAACCTTACGATGCGACCCATTCAGATTGGAAACTTCGATTCGAGAAGTGCCAGAATCTGTCCAGAACAATTTGTCATGAATCCAGTCAATGGCGAGACCCCCTGACAAAAAAAAATAAATGATCAGCAACCGTAAACATTTTGGGGGGGAAATGTGTTATCCAGGAATCCATAAATGATGAGTCATTTAATTCAATGTTTTATTCATGTTTGAAGGTCAAGCAGTTATAGAACAGTAGGTCCAGTACACTTTTTTTTTTTTTTTTAATTTCATATCAAATTAAAGGATTTTTTTTAACCATTACTTTATCCATTTAAAAAAAACACTATACAAACTTTACATTTCTAGCTACACCTCTGATCACAGGAAAATGTCAAATAAAATAAATAAAGTAAAATCTAAATGTTCCATCAACAGCTACAAAACCACAGACTGTCCACTTTGGTCCTGAACCTCTAGTAAAACTATGGTCATCTTTAAAACCTATTCCCTACCTTGGCTTTATTTTGGTCAGTACCACCCATTTGTATTTCACTAACCTGGACTCTCGAGACCTGTAGATACCAACTCTTCAACATTGCTTCCATTGAGGTTAGCTCTCATGATTCGGTCAAGGGTAACATCTGACCAGAAGACAAGCTCACGGCTGTGGTGGAAATCCAAAGCGATGGCATTCTCCAGGTTATTCAGAAGAAGCGTATACTCCGAACGGTGTGGCAGGACCTGCCGTATATCTATCCGGTTTGCAAAAAGTAGAACTGGCTCTGGCCCTAGAGACCATCAAAATATTAAAATTAAATTGAGTAAACAGTCGCCGAAACTTTGGAAATTGCAAACAAATAAGTATTTTATAATCTTAATGAAGTCTTTATGGCTATTAATGTATTGTGTGTCTTACAACTATGCAGACTTTAATCATCATCTCTTCCCTTGCGCAATACTAAGAATTGGCTGACGTTCAGAGGACACAAGGATGTGACCAGGGGTCACCAAAGCGAACAGCCATCAATCATCATTCATTGTGAGAGCCAAAACAAACCTCATCTCCACTAGAGACTAATACAAAAGAAACACAAACACTTTAAACTCGCCATCTCCCTCCCTTACCGTCGCTCTCCTGCTTTATTAACAGACTGTGGCTCATTTCTCTTTCAGAACTTTGACCTCTTTACAGTAATTCATGTAGCACCCACACTGCTCTCTTTCTAGCACATTTTCTATTATTCTGTTCTCTATCTGGGCCTGTTCAGGTGGAAACGGCCCTGTTTTACATTAAAATATTACGAGCAGGAGAATGACAGGATCATCCTATATAAACATATAGATAGCGAGAGATAGAGAGGGCGACAGAGCTAGACAGAGAGGGCGACAGAGCTAGACAGAGAGGGCGACAGAGCTAGACAGAGAGGGCGACAGAGCTAGACAGAGAGGGCGACAGAGCTAGACAGAGAGGGCGACAGAGCTAGACAGAGAGGGCGACAGAGCTAGACAGAGCGCTAGCTATGATTGATATGAACAAGTAGATATTTTATATATGATTTATACATGTGGCAGAATTACGTGACATGCTTGTTATGTTTTAAGGTTACACACAGTTAGTTCTCCCAAATACACCATGTTCCCTACACTCCCATCATTTCTAAAAGAGGATAGATTGTAAGTGACAAGTTCTGCCCAGCACTGTGTGGAATTCATATGGTGCAGGATGGACGTTCATTAATCATGGAGGACGCCGCTCCCACCTCCACTACCTCCTGTGCGGAGATGAAAGCTCTATCTGAGCCAAGACCAGCAGTGCAGGACTTAGCTCATTGGCTGACAGCCATCAGTTGAAACTCACAGCCAATGAGCCAGCCCTATATTTCAGGACTTAATAGGAAGTAGTGGACTCAGGGAGCGGACAACAGGCAAGAAGTCAAATCGTTCTAAAAGGCTCCTTTAAACTCTGAATGGAATATATCTTACTGACGACATCGAAGGTTATCTAGCCAAGCTGAGACTAGAGTAAGCCAGAGAGCGGTCATAAACTATTGTTCCTGTATCATTTTGTAATTGTCTCATTTATTGTTAAATTTCCCCCCCTTTCACAAGATTGTAAAGCACTGCAAATGTTGGCGCTCTATAAATATCAATCATAATAATAAACCAACTATTTTAGCGTTAAACGTGACTTCGAATTTAAATTCTTTACAATTCAGTAATAAGTAAATCACCCTGCCTGTGTTTTCAGCCAATCACAAATTGCACGATATTTCAAATCTTGGTCTGAGAGACGAAGTGTTAACGGCAATCACCGTTTTACAACGCACATTTCTAGGAGATTTACAATTACAAACAGGCCTTTCCCGTAGCCTTTACACATATAAAGTTTCCCTAATGTTCTCTTTTTAAGTGGACGTACTGCAATTGAATTGTCACCAAGCAAGTCACTGTTCATCAATTCCTCCTAAAACGTCACGATTTACACACAAGGGACAGCAAACATTTCTTGCGGTTTATTTTTACCGAGTGCTTTGCAGCTGCGTTTATCTGGTCGGAGTTGGTATCCTGCTTCACACCAACACTGGAAGCCTCCTTCGGAATTACTGCATCCCTGGCTACAGTAGCCTTCCTCCGCACACTCATTCACATCTAGGAAAACAGAATGAGAGTCTGACAATTCATCTCCAGTAAGCACGTCTTCCCAAAATAGAGTAAAACTCTTCATCCACTTCAGAAGAGGTCACGGTACTGAGTGTTTGGCACACACAGCTCATAATAGCATGGAATTCAAAGTTAAAGGGTTATTGTGATATTTCATGAACTACCTGGTAATAACTAACTGTGGGAATAGGCACTCATTACAGCTCCATGTGTGCTAAATTGGGGGCCATCTCGCGGTTCCATACTTCCAGTAAGCAGAATAAACAACTCTACAACATTGGGGTCAGTTTTCAGCAACTTCTTAACTTGGCATCAAAGGTAGAGCCGACAACTTCTGAACCAAAAAAAAGGGTCAAAACCAAAAAATGTCACCTTTTAATTGAGTAATTTAAAAAAAAAAAAAATACAAAAATGATCCTTGCGTTGCAGAGGTATTTATTCTACTTATTCGATAAGCATCCTTATCAGATTTTAATAATCTCCAAAGAGAAGCAAAATTGATAAATGTCTAAAATCCAGAACTGCTGGAAGGGAATTAGGGCTGGTATGCGAACTGATGCTCTAGAACACAACTCCAGATGTTTGAAAGATTGGCATCTTGGAGCCGCTCACCCTGGCAAGATCGCCCATCCTCCATTAACCTGTATCCCGTCTGACATGTGCATTGCACCAATCCACGCACAGTCTGACACTTCTGTGCACATCCCCCATTCTGGTGATTACAATTCTCTTCTCCTGTGCGAGGTCCTATATGGGACAGAAAAAAAAATAAAAAATGAAAAGAAAAGAAAATGAAATGAAAGGTCATGCACATACGGTTTCCTTTCCCAGATTAAAATAACGTTTTACACAGTTAGAGTTGTGAACTATTAATCACCTGCTCTTATCAACAAGAAAACAAACTTTAAAAGAAAAGGTTTTTAGATGTAGCCATAAAACTAAATATGTTGCCGAAACTCTGAATTCTAGCATATTGACATCGGACTTTAAAAATGTAGGTTAAAATATCCAAGCTGTGACTCTAGCTCTTAGAATGTTCCTAAATGTTAGTAGCGGCATTTGTACTTTAAAATAGTTATATTTTGTATAGGAAAAAAATAAATAAATCAAAGATTCTCAGAATATCTAGCTGTGGCTGCAAGATTGCAGAGTAACACCCTTAAAAAAAAAAAAAAAAAAAAAGGATATGTGAATTCTCAGAAATTCTAAGCAGAGTTTAAAATTTTGGCTAAAGAAGACAAAATAAAAACCATTGCTGACTGAGAATTTTTCCAATCCAGCAATTTTCTCTTTTTGGTTAAACGAAAAAAAAACTAAAATAAAAAAAATAAACAACCATCCACATCCTAAATTATTCCATAGAGTTTTAGAAGTAAATAGCTGGAGACAGGTTGATGAATACGCTGTACAGAGAAACAAAGAAGGACGGAGAGAAAGAAAGATTTCATTTATGGATCTCCAACTGTGTCCACATTCAGTTTTTCGGGCACACAGAGACGGTGACACTCACTGCAGTTTTGATGCGGGCTTTCATCACTGCTGTCCCCACAGTCATTAACTCCATTACAGAGCTTCCTTTGCCCAATACAACGTCCGTTGCTGCACTGAAACTGATCCGGAGCGCACTGGGGGGTACCTGCAGGGTGCGACATGTAGGGAAAGGTAATGGCTTTCACAGACACAATATATTAAACCACCGGAGACAAGGACTGGCAGTAACCAATGGGGTATATCGTGACGCACCCAGTCATTATACACAATCAGGCGTCAGTTCAATAGATTGTGAATTTCCCGACTTTTCATCTATTGTCTTATAGAGGATAGTGAAAATTATTGTTAAACTATTGAAATTTCGATTCAATGTCTCCCATCAGGTTTCCTCTCCTGCACTCAGACTATCAGACACTTGACACACTCTGACACCATCTCACCACTCACCGGTTTTTTCACAGCCCATCTCGTCACTGTTATCTGAACAGTCATCCTCCCCATCGCATCTCCACGACAGTCGTACACAGCGCCCCGATGCGCAGCGGAACTGGTCTGAGTTACAGGCAGAGGTTGCTAGGAACACAAAACACAAGATGACCTCACATTAGGCTAATATTTCCTTTATAGGAGTTAGAAGCAAGTAAAGGCAATTCAATTACCGGGCAGAAACTGTGAATACGTATGTCTGAGTGTAACTTGTTCTGCACACAGCCCTTAAAAAAGGATCCGAGATGGAACTGGTCATGTCAAAAGCATAAAAGGCTACAAGGTGTTTTGGCTACTACTCGAATTTTAAGTTTGTTATTAAAAGCTTTGCCTAGCCAGAAGCTCATCTGCACAGTCTAGAACCCCAGTCATTAAAGTTTTCCATAAAGTTAGGCCAACCTGCATCAAAGGTGGTGTTAATCAAAAACCGCTGGAGTGATAAGATTTAGACATCACTACCCTGGAATTACCGGAGCATAATATGTATTTACAGCAAATGTAGGTTTAATACATCTTATATGGTTTCTAAATTAATGATTATTCAACATAAACTATCTAAATACAAGCCCTTGCATTATAATAGGCGCGTTGGGAAGGATTGATGATAAGGGTTTGTTATATATAGCAATTCCAGTGCAACGTTCTAAAAATGGAGTGAATTAGAAATGCTTAGAATTTAACCCCAGAAAAGTCCTCTGTCGATGGCACTCACTGCAATTTCTCTCGTCTGATTGGTCATCGCAGTCGGAGTCTCCATCGCAGCGCCAGCCGGAATTAATACACAGGCCACTGTTGCACATGAATTCTCCTGAACGGCAGGGTTGGTGGGAGGCTAAATTAAAGCAAGTGGAGGAACCAGAAGAGGCAAAGGTGAGTGAGGCACAGGTAAATAAAAGTAAGAGAGAGTAATGCTACGATATAGTTTGGTTACGGATAGGGAAAAGAGCATACCAGAAAGAGTGTCACAAGCAGGAGAGATTGCAAAGCTCATTAAATCAGAGCCTCAGAACAGGGGTGATAATTGTACTTACAGCAATCGGACTCATCAGACCAGTCTCCGCAATCATCGTCACCATCGCAGTGGTAAATGTCTAGAATGCAGCGACCGTAAGCACACTGGAACTCCTCCACACTGCAGCTCGGGGCTGGGACATCAGAGGCTACGATGGGTAAGAAAGGCAGGTCATTTACTAAAGTGAGAATTATCGGAAATTCAAAGTAAATTTCACATTTAAGGTAAACGTAATCAACTTGAAAAACCAATCTACAAGTTGGTAAATGCCCTGACTACAAAGCCTGTCCAAAAGTTCACAGGTTCTAATCCCGGAAGTCAGCCCTTCATCCTTCTGAGGTCGATAAAAGGAGTACCATCAATTGGGCGGCGGCGGCGGCGACAACTATTACTATTCAGCTGCCAATTTAGTTAATTCCGAGAGCGTGTGCTGAAAAGCATTTTGAGTCCCACTGGGAGAAAGGCACTATATAAATACTAGTTATTATCAGTGGCGTACTAAAGGGGGGGTGGGGGGGCGGTCCACCCCGGGTGCCACCAGTTAGGGGGGGGGGCCTCCAGGGCTGGCCAGGCTTGTGACTCTGTGAGCTGTGTGGCTGCACAGGGCGCCAGGAGCCACACAGCTCACACACGCAGGGGCTGGGAATTCAGCAGTACAGAAGTACTGCACAGAGAATTGGGGGCAGAGCCAACTCGGCTGTAGAGGCGGAGCCAAACCAGATGCAGGGCGGAGCTACAGCCAGCCTCCATTTGCTGCCTATCACTGCAGCACACTGAGGGGAACCAGGAAGGAGTCCCTGCTTCCCCAACTCCAACACACCAGGGACTCACTGACTCCACTCCTCCACCAGTAAGTGAGAGAAAGTGAATGCATCTATGACCGTCTGCCTGTGACACTGCGTGTGACTGTCTGCCTGTGACACAGAGTGTGTGTGACTATGTGCTGCCTGTAACTATGTTACAGTCTGCCTGTAATTGTGTGTGTGTGACTGTCTGCCTGTAACTGTGTGTTACGGTATACCTGCAGCTGTGCGTTTGACAGTGTGCACGTGACTATGTGTTTGGTACGGTGTGCATGTGGCTGTATTTGACAGTATATGTGTGTAACTGTGTACATCTGACTGTATCTGACTGTCTTCGCCCTGCAGGGAGTCGGCACATATCATCCTCCAAGCATCGGCGTCATATTACAGGATGTGCAAGGGACGTGTGTATGAAGAGCACAGAGATACCAGCAGCAACCACTGACTACCAGGGACTGAGGATCCACTCCAGCCCTCCCAGAGCAAAGTAGGGAGGCTGGGTACAACACACACATACACACACACCTATTGTGTTATTGTGTGTGTATATAAATGTGTATGTGTTTGGTACATAGCTCCCATATTTGGTGTCCTTAAATATTGCAATCCCACATAAGGATAACAAATAAGGGCGTTATCTACTAAACAAAGATCGACGTTAAGAGGTATCAGCTAGCCCACGAACAAGAAAATCAGGGTGGCTAATGTGAATTATATGCAAATTTGTTGACTGATGCCAATGTGCACTGCATGCTGGCATCAGGCAGCCAATGGCAGCACATTACCCCATCCCCTAGTGAAAAGTTTTAGTGCCCAGTTTGGATTGTGGTATCTTATGTGCCCACCCCGTATATATTGTTCCTAGAGTCGCCACTGTGTCTCCATGTGTGTCTGTATCTGTGTGTGACTATGTGTCTATGTATCTGCACGTGTGTCAGGGTGTATTTAGGTGTGTGTATGTGTATATGTGCATACATCTCAGAATCTCGCCAACACTACACACAAATACACCCCTACATTTCAACATCAACACTACATACAAACTCCACCATTATATATAACCACACCACTGCCTTCAAAAACCACACTACATAAAAATGCATGCCTGCATTCAAACGCCAACACAACATACAGACACACATCCTACATTCACTCAAACATACTCCATACAAAAACATGCTTACATTTAAAAGCCTAAACACTGCTTAGTGCTAAATAAATTTTGTGGTTGTTTTTTACATTTTAACGTTGGAGGTGGAGGGGGAGTGCCAAAAATAGGACCCGCCCTGGGTGCCAAATGCTCTAGGTACACCTCTGGTTATTATTATGTTTCCTTATTTCAAATCCCTATAGCGGCCACAATGTGCTGCTCCCCAAAAACCTATGGCTACTGGTCATCTCTCTACACCTCTAATGCTGAAAGAGGAGAGCAGACGTCAGAGTGTTTACTGAAAGCCACTCTCTGTGCTCCAATCTCAGATAAGACTCTGTATTACGAGTTAGTAGGTTTACTCACGGCAGGACTCCTCATCAGAACCGTCCTTGCAGTCCGTATCTCCATCACAGAACCAGTGCTCCGCAATGCAACTCCCATCAGCGCAGCCAAACTCTTTCTCTGAACATTTCCTCATGTCTGGGGAGTTCCGAAATATATGAAACAAGAAGACATGAGCATTAATTATTCAAATCTTCACTATCAAAAGTTTTTATATTTGATCAAAGTGACAGCTGCTCACAAAAACGTTTTACTTTTTCTCATACTCTTCACAGCCCAACTTTTCCGTGCTTCCTTTCAACCCTTGACGTGTAGCTGCTCTCCTTATTCCGTCTCTGTGTTGACAATCTCAGCCAATCCAACGCTTACCCACAGGGTAGCATTGGGAGACTATCGCGCATGCACAGCAAAACGCCACATGCCAATCAAACTGATCTATAATGGAGTTCCAACTCTATTATAACCATGAAAATGCCTCTAGTCGCCATGTTCCTGTCATTTCCTACAGAATGGCAAGGTTTTACAGAATACAAAAAGATAAGTCCTGCGCTCACTCCCATCACTACTGGGCCGGCAGCAATGACTACAGTACACATCAGCCCCAATATATAGTAAAAACCAAAGAAAAGAAAAGTTACCTGCGCTCTCTCCTTAATACCTATGTATATTTAGACAAATGGAGGTCATTTAGTTGCTCCAATGGCCATTGGAGGCAAAGCCCGCCTGCCAACGTCAAGGCAGACCCCCCTAAAGCAGGTAACTTTCTTTTCTTTGGTTTTTACTATGTATTGGGGCTTATGTGTACTGTAGTCATTGCTGCCAGCCCAGTAGTGATGGGAGTGAGCGCAGGACTTATCTTTTTATATTTGTGTTTACTTTGTATCACACAGGTGTGTTAAAATGCTGCCGCCCATCCCATGTGTTCCATATTAAGGGTTAATCAATATATAGGGGTGTATATAAAAAGATACCCCTCTCTGTCTCATTAGAGATATCTCTGCCAGAAGCTCAAGGAAGCAGGCTGAAGGGTCAGTGTAGGACCCGTTTCAGGGGGGGTTTGCCTTGACGTTGGCAGGCGGGCATTCCCTCCAATGGCCATTGGAGCAACTAAATGACCTCCATTTGTCTAAATATACATAGGGATTAAGGAGAGAGCGCAGGTAACTTGTTCTTTTCTAAGGTTTTACATAAGACAGGAAGAGCTGCACACAGATGACATGGTCTGGGTGCATTCAGTGTCTCTAAAGTAGATACAAACTAGTTTAAAACCATCACAACCGAAATAAATTAAGAGTATAAATAGCATTGGAACAGCAGTGTTTTATGGACTGCATATCCCATAATGCGGAATCAACCTTTAGTTCACATACATCTTAATAATCACTGCTCCGATTGTTAATTCACAAAATGTGAATACAGAGCGTTGGAAATCAAACTGCAAAATACAGGCAAAGTTGAGGACTTGGAGGGTATTCTCCAATACAGCCATATTCGCAGTGTGACCATCTTACAAATGCATAAAACAAGTTACCACACTTATTATTAGTTTTATAAATACTATATGGTGCAATTTTAGCGCCTTTTTATTTATAGTGAGATATTTGGTTTGTGATTAAGCACTCTGTCTTGTCTGGATTATTTTACGCAGAGTTCTTCCCACTTTCAGTTTACCATAATTCATGTTTTAGTGAATAAATCCTTTAAGACAATGCTGTATTTGACACATTCATTTTCACGCATTACATAGGGAGTGCATAAATACCAAAAACCAATAAGTATAAAATTAATTAAAAACAATATATATATATATATAAACCTTTTATATATATTTTATCTCTGTAAAATTCCAGGCTGTGCAGGATTTTCACCAAACCAGGAAATGACTGAAGCTTATTATAATGTGTAGCTGTAGAGAATCTCGTTAACAGTGGTTTATGGGAGTTGTAGTTTGTCCATTACCGGTCATAAACCTGAAAGCGGAGCTCCAAATTCCCCAAAATTAAACTCCTGTGCAGTAGTACTTGTAAGTACTAAAAAGCTCTGGCTGCTTTAAAAAAAACCCAAAAAAAACAGAACACGATATAATACTGAATATGAGTGGGAAGAGTTTGTGGATGAGATAGATAGATAGATATATATATATATATATCCGTCATGGAATCAGGAAGAATTTTCCCCCTTTTTTGCAGCACACTTAGAAATCTCTTAACAGTTGGGGTATTTTGCTTTCTTTGAGATTAACAGCGTGAACAGATGTGTGGAATATTGAATTTGACAGACCGGAGTCTTCAACATCGATTACTTTGTAATAGTGTAACTTCTGGAAACTAGGTACGATGGGAAGACTGCGCATGAAGGGTCGTCTAAGAAGGCAAAATTAATGAATGCTAAAAACCTGAAGGTTGAGGGCAAAAAAAAAATTAAAAAATGGCATAACTAGCCTATACCCATCACACGAGTACAATGCCCCTTCAGGTGTTAGAGAAAAACACTGCAGAGAGGACACAGATCGAAAAGTTAGAATAATCGGCTTGGATTGGGTTTAGCGATTAAAACGATAGGGACGGTGCTAACAGCATGTTGGCATTATTACATGCAGGCTGTTATAATGAATGAAAGTAACTCACCACACTGCTCGTCACTGTTATCACCACAGTCATTGTCCCCGTCACAGTGCCACAGGCTGCGGATACAGTAACCATTTTGACATGAGAATTCGTCTTCCTCACATTCTCGTGGCGCTGTAAAAAGAGCACGTGTAACCAAAATCAAAAAGCAGCTTTCCCTGGGTCGAGGGGTGGTAGTAACCCGAATCAGCATTTATCCTGTGGCATAAAAGACCCACCCAGGATACCAAACTTACGGCAGTCCTGTTCGTCAGAGTCATCTTCGCAATCATTGTCACCATCGCACACCCACGAACGACGGATACATTTTCCGTTATCGCAGTGAAAATCCAGTGGGGAACAGGTAGGCAACACTAAAAAAAATAAATAAATGAAAAACAAAGATATATTGTATAGTCCACATCAATACAGATCAGGTCATTCAGTAAAACACATATACTGACACATGCACACTTTGTACACCTGAAACCTTTGCACAGATATGCCCATTATAAAATCACATGTATTTGTAACAGTCAGTAACGTGTTCTCACTACACAACCAGGCAAAGCCTACAGGCGCCATGAAACACATCCCCCTTGTATTTATATGAATGAACTACACAGTTTGACGCATGTGTGGGGTAACTTACTGCAACCATCTTCGTCGCTGTGATCTCCACAGTCATTGTCTCCGTCACACTGCCACTGCGCTGGGATACACGTACACTCTCCGAAGGCACTGACGGCACAGGTAAAGTGATTGCGTCCACAGGAACACTCAGAACTGCATAGTAACCCTGGAAACAATTAAAAATAAGATTAGTTGTGTACAATCTGCAGATTAAAACAAAGTGTGTGTATGTAGGGGGGGTAATAAATCTTTCACTTTAAGAAAATTAGGACAGAGCATGGAGTAATCAAGTACTGTTCCTTAAAATACTATTTTTTTTCCATGGTGATTGCATGATTTAGTATTTTTGAATTCTCCCTATATTACACAGAAACGTATAGATGTCTTTCCCAGCTTACAAAAAAAAAAAGTAATTTATAACAAAAAACAATGTATCTTATTTACACAGGCTGATTTCTAAATACATTTATTGCAGTTTAAAGATATATTACTAGATTATTATTGCTGTGGAGCTCCAACAATAAAAAAAAAAAAAAAAAGACACATTAGGACAGAAGGATATGGCCCAAAAATAGGGACTGCCTTTCAAATAAGGGACACTTGGAAGATATTGTTAAACACACCAATTAAAGCAATACAAACCATAAATTGGACCATCTTGATTCCCTATACTCCAATTGAGATCTGTTATTGAAATTTTGGGGAAAGATCCCAGGAAGCAATTATTATTGTAACCAATGGAATGGGACTATGAATTGCTCCGTATTACCCCTGGATTGCTCTGTATGAAATAGAGGTGTACAAACCCCAATATTACAAAGGTGTTGCTTATACAACATCTAGACACATTCATGAATACTTCCCCCCCACCCACTCCCCCAACCATAGATCTGTAAAGTGTTGCATCAAACACCAAAGATACAAACGGTCACTATAGCAGCATGGACAGACAAAAGATAAGACAACCATATTACTGATTTTATTACGGTGGTAAATTTAATAAAAAGACATTCATCAGAGACAGAAATCGGTCAAGGGCAGACAGCAGTCCGCGATCACGCTGTACCAGATGTACGCTTAGCTCATCGCTACGTCAGGTCATTTAGTTTACATTTATACAGATCATGCATTTCCTGCGCCATCAATCATTAATAGGTGACAGCTTCTAAACTAAAGACCGCTTTGTTTTTCACTAAACTGTGAATTGCAGTGAACTGCAAACTAATGAAAAATTAGACAAAAAAAATAAATAAAAGATCCAAGCCGAGTGTAGCGTAATTGGAAAGTGTTTCTGAATCCACTCGTTAGCCTACAATTTAGCAAATAAAACCTCCCAGAGTTTTTACACGGAGTTCCTCGCAGTTTAGCTACAGCTCCACATAAGTCAATAACTATAAGGGGTTAAACAAATAAAACCCCATTATTGGTAAGCATACGTTTTGCCTCGTTTCCTCATCCCAATTCTTGGGCAAACTGCTTTGCATTTATATATTTTCTAATCAGACTAATATGATAGCTACAGAGGGACCGGTCAATAAGAAATAAGAAAGCAAGTGGCTATTAAACTCTTTTGAGAGGGTGTTAAAACTGCAGAACAATTATAAAAATTGTTACGTAACCTTGCTTTAGACATTAACACCATTGTCATTGTTAAAGGTAACGTAACACTGGGATTACATGTGCATGACCAACTGCTAACCCTTATATGCCAGTCCAGCTATCAAAACAATAAACCGGAAAAGTTCAATTAAAACCAGAGCTGCCATGATCTAAGAGGGCAACACAGACAGTACATTTCATTGTATTCAGACATACCCTGCCCTGTGGTTAAAGGCAGATCCCCGTGATAACATCTGTGAGCAATGTAACTCACTGCAGAGCACGGTGATACAAACAATTAGCCAGAAACGAGACCCCAAAAAAGCTGTGCGAGATTAAAAACAGAAAGATAAAGCTCAGCAGACATTGCTTCTGTTTGTTAGCCAAGCAGGTAGAACGTCAGAGCTATTGTCTGTATTGGACTAAAATTTCCCTGGATGCTTAGCCAACCTTAAACTGACATCTTGGGAATTGTAGTTTACACACAAGATGGTTAGTGATCAGTGCAACATCAGTAATAAACACTTAAAAACTGAACTTCAAACTACCATACCCGGTTGTTCACCATAGTGTGAATTGTCAGGAATTCCAAATTAATTCAACATTTAGCCTCCATTTAGGCCTCCACTGCTATTTTGGCCTATAATTTGAAATTCACACTTTAGTAAATAACGCAAATAATTTAGGGAAAGTACTGCACCTAGACGCAGGATGATCATTTGTTTAAAGGGACAACTTTAGCGACCAGAACAACTTTTGCTTAATAAGCCAGATTTAGTGTATAGATCATGTCTCTGAAGTTTCACTGCTCAATTCACTGTCATTTAGGAGTTAAATCACTTTGGTTTCGGTTTATGCAGCCCTAGCCACACCTCCCTGGCTGTGACTGACACAGGCTGCATGAAAAAAAAAATGGTTTCACTTTCGATCAGATGTAACTTACTTTGAAGGTTTTTATCTCCTGCTCTGTAACAGAGCAGGAGACAAGACATTCTAAGCTAAACAATATTTCAAATAAAAAAAAGTGTAAACATAAGATGACTCTTTACAGGAAGTGTTTAGAAAGGATGTGTAAGTCACCTGCAGGGAGGTGTGACTAGGGCTGTATAAACAAAGTGTTTTAACGCCTAAATGACAGGGAATTGAGCAGTGAGACTGCAGGGGCATGTTCTATACACCAAGCTAAAGTTGTTTTGGTGACTATAGTGTCTCGTTAATGTTTGAAACACTAGCCGTATTTCAGTATCTTGCTGCACAAATATTCCTTTTGTTATCATATTACAAGCAAAGAACAACTATTGGAGGTAGTTACTATTTATAGAGCTCCTACATACTTCACGATCATGTACAATGAGTGCATCATAAACCCAATAAAAAAAAAAACATTTGAGAAGTAAGAGGAAGCAATTAGCCATTTGCATACACACAAAAAAGGAGCATTTAACAGTACAATAGAAAGGAGAGCAACTTTGGCAACATGGCCCAAGTGTTCACAGTCACTTGGAACAATATCTTTAATCAGAGAGGCACGTAGTACGATCAGCATACTTAACCAGAGACGCTGTACTTGGCAAATGCCCTTTACTAGACCGGGTACACATAAAAAGCTATCCTATTATCTTCAGCCAATCACAGACTAACAAATAGAGTGACTAACTCACTATTCACAGTTGAACAAGAGTTTGTAACCCTAAAAGTAATCAAACAGTTATAAAATGCTGCGTTACGGAAATGGTAGCAGAGTCATGGAAGAATCCTCCAGTGAAGGAATTCACGAATGTATTGCATGTTGCTTATCACAATGGGCCGACATGTTATTTCTTATCTATATCTATAAGTTTACATGACTTTTGCAGAAGTGTGTACGAATAAATCAAAACACAGTAGGAGTATACCAGCACTGGGTATTTGTTCTGTGGACCAATATCTGCCGTTGTTACGTAAAATTACGGATTGCTTTATTGGATGTGTGTATGTTTTCCCCTGGCTAGTTGCACACACTAAATCTGTCAACAGTCCTGGATCTTGTAGGACAGTCCGTATTCAGGATTCCAGTCTCACTTTGAGAGAATGAGAATGAGTCCATTTTTGGCATTGTCGGTTACTTGTTTGGTAAAGCCGTTTGCCAGGCTGACACGCTTTAGGCACACCTTCTGCCAGGTTATACCAGTGAAGCATTAAATCACGATTTACAATGTTATTACTTTAGATACTTTTAACCACCGGGGAGAGTTACTAACTGCAGAAATTTGGAAAGTATGCGCTCAAAGATCCATTCAAAGCTAATCATTCTTGCGCATCCATACGGTTCAACCTGGAGCTCCAGAGTAGGCATTTCTTGCAATGGGCAGAAACCCATTCAACTTACAACCACTACACTAACTCCATAAAGGTACCAGAATCCCTAGAAGTATTGCATTTTTCTATCTTCTTTAGAGGACAGAACAAACCCCCTCCCCCACAGCGATTAAGGGTGACTGAGCATCATAGCTCATAAATTCTGGGGTTTCAAGGTTAGTCTTCGCTGCCCTACACACGCAATAATGCTCCAACTGACCTATTTCCCTTACCCATGTACTCCCAATTCCTTCACCCCCTTATTACGGAGAGCACCCCCTCCCCCCCACGCACACAATTGTGCATTGTTTGGGAGGACAATGACCCCTTTATAGTCTGTTTTCCTGAAGCCTACCCAGCAGTGACAGGGAAGGGAAGAGAAACAGTCGTGAAGATCACACGGGGTTAATTATTGGCACTGCAAGATAAAGCAGTATCTTAATGGTGGTGGGATCTAAAAGAAGCAAGCTTTCATGGTGCGTTACATTTTATAATGTCTGCAGAATAGATTTATTTTTTCTCATAGGCAATATAAATTGGATTAATGTATGCAGAGTACTCTGACAAAACAATACAAAACAAAGTCAAACTATTTAGCTTGAGAGGAAAAAACAAACAAAAAAAAAAAACAAAACAGGTGCTGACATTTAATGAATGGGCTGCTTCAAGCCAGCATTGAAAACATGAGATCTGAGGAAGACTCTACTGGGAGATCAAAGTGTTGTTTGTAAACATCTGATTTGTGTTATTTTTCAATCACTCCTCTTCAGTTTTAGAATTCTAATTATAGAATACGGTTTCTACATCCCACCTCATTTAATTGTACCAAGGGTGAATTAAGATTAAAACACAAGGGACACTGCTCAGACCGTGCATCGTCTGCGTAATCATACCTTCCAACAATTCAAACGGCCAAAAGAGGGACACTTCTATTTGAAGGAAAGTGGCTGTGTGGAAGAACTATTTCAGGAATTTTTGGGTGGCTTTATGATCAACCAATTTTTTATGTAACTGAAAAGGAACAAGGGCAAGTTATTGAAAAGCACATTACTGGGAGATTTATTGCCGTGCAGCTCTGAGCTACACTCATTCTGAGCCTACAGAGAAGATGGACACAGCACGGGATTAGAAAGAGGGATGTGGATCAGAGACAAGGACATCTGTTAAGATACACATGCTGATTGAGCTGATTCATTCATTTATACACAAAGATACAGTTCCCAAACTTCAAAGGAAAGCTGTGACTCCTTAGGATTCTGCTGATGATTTCCAGGGCAATTTACTGTAGTGTGAATTAACGGAATTTAAAGGACCACTATAGGCACCCAGACCACTTCAGCTTAATGAGGTGGTCTGGGTGCCTGGTCCAGCTAGGTTTAACCCTTTTTTCTTTAAACATAGCAGTTTCAGAGAAACTGCTATGTTTATAAATGGGTTAATCCAGCCTATAGTGGCTGTCTCAGTGAGAAGACGCCAGCGTCCATAGGAAAGCATTGTGAATGCTTTCCTATGGACCGGCTGAATGCGCGCCGCGCATGCGCATTCAGCCGAAGAGGAGGAGAGGAGGCTGAGAGCTCCCCGCCCGGCGCTGGAGAAAGAGGTAAGTTTAACCCCTTCCTCCCCCCAGAACCCAGCGGGAGGGGGACCCTGAGGGTGGGGGCACCCTCAGGGCACTATAGTGGTCCTTTAAAGTTAAGATAACATTTTAAGTCAAATATGTGAAAATTTTCAAATTATCCAAGTAAGGTATATTTTCAGTTACGCATACACAAGTTGGACAGTAGTTATATCTGGCGGCCAGAATATTCCCTCTGCCTGATTGACAGTTTTGAGGGGCTGGGTTAGAGGAGAGTGGTGCAAGATATACATTACATTACAATATTACAAAGCTGTTATAGTACAAACATTGTTTTCTCTTTGTACAATTTCAAATATAGTAACAGACACTAGACTGATTACTGAAAATGTACACATGCCAGCAATGCAGTGTATTATACACTTTACATTTTACTTTTATTATGGAGAGGTCAACATATTCCACAGCGTTGCATAAGTGTTAAAAAAAAATTAGATTCAAAAAACCAAAACATAAAATATTATGAAAGAAACAAGTCAGTGTGTTACAAATTAACAAGTTACTGTAATCATTGTCTCAATGGGACATTGCAAACATCACAACGCTTACTTTAGTACCAGGAGTGCATGTTTTGTTTTGGCCAAACTGCTTTCAATCATTTTGAAGAAAGAGTGGAGGTTTTTGATGCATGCATAGCCCACCCCCTCAGCTTGTGACATCATATTAAGAAAATGATTTCTGTCACCAGTACAAATGTTTGTACAGAGCAAGTATGCAGTACTGGGGTTAAAGGACCACTATAGTTCCCTGAGGGTGCCCCCACCCTCAGGGTCTCCCTCCCGCCGGTCTATAGGGGGTGGAAGGGGGTTAAACTTACTTCTTTCTCCAGCGCCGGACGGGGGACTCTCCGCCTCCTCGGCTGAATGTGCATGCGCGGCAAGAGCCGCGTGCACATTCAGCCAGTCTCATAGGAAAGCATTCACAATGCTTTCCTAAGGACACTGGCGTCTTCTCACTGTGAAAATCACAGTGAGAAGCACGCAAGCGCCTCTAGCGGCTGTCAACGAGACAGCCACTAGAGGCTGGATTAACCCCAATATAAACATAGCAGTTTCTCTGAAACTGCTAGGTTTATAGAAAAAAGGGTTAAACCTAGCTGGACCAGGCACCCAGACCACTTCATTAAGCTGAAGTGGTCTGGGTGCCTATAGTGGTCCTTTAAGGGGGATTTGGTCAAACGAAAACACTGCAACATTTCATCACTGCAGAATTTACGCAGGAGCGTGCTCATGCCAAACACTTTGATGAATATTAACCCCTTAAAGGACACACGACGGAAATATTCCGTCATGATTCCCTTTAATTCCAGAAGTTGTGTCCTTAAGGGGTTAAAAGTAAAAAAATCTTTAAAAAATAAAAACGTTTTGGAGGTTTTTGGTTTGAGAAAAACTTTGGGACCACACAAAAAAGGATGTGCCTAATCCTGGCCCAGGAAGGGTTTTAAAAATAAAAAAAATAAAATAAAAAAAGTATCCAAGCTATTTTTGTGGCTTTAATGTGGCTTTTAACGTTAGCAAGCATGCTATCAATTAATAATCTGAAATAACTGAAATTGTGTCAGTTTAATGCCTAACAAGGCATTAAACAGAGCAAAAAAAAGTATTTGATCCACTACATCCCTGGTAAATCAGATTATAAAAAGGATTAGAAAAGGACTTTCTCATTGATGTTACTTTGCACATCTCCCATTCAAAGCAAAAAGCTGAATTTTTAAAAAGGACATATGATTAATTATAAAAATATTGCTAATTGCATACATTTGACAAACTGAATATAAAAATTGAATCAACATCATAAACCGGTCTAATGCAAGAACTCTCCGCTGACAAACTTGAAAATCTTGCAGTACAAACATCAATGCCCTTTCTAAACTAAGAGGGTAATATATAAATAATTGCAGGATCCAAAACACATGGTCAATTCTAGCATAAAGAAAAAGTATTTTACATTTTTATACATTACATATTTGAATTTATTTAAAAAAAAAAATCAGTTTAAATCAATTATCTTCGCAGTGGGTCAGGGTAGTAAAATTTAGAAAGATCAAAAGACACTGTGTAGGACGGGGGCATAAAAGGTCGATCTGACACCCCCACAGATTATCTCCTGCCACTCAACCTAGGAGGACAAAACTTGACCAGTCTCGTAATGACACGTGGGTGCGGGAAGGGTTAATGCCAGCAACTGTTTGAGCTGGTCCTTATTTGGGAGATTTTAACCCCACATTGCGTTGGTATGGGTTTTCAGTAAAATCTAGAATTCTATTTTTATAGCTGACCTCACCACCATTGGTTTGCTGATGTTTGAAGAAGGAA
Organism: Pelobates cultripes; assembly: GCA_933207985.1. Lineage (NCBI taxonomy): Eukaryota > Metazoa > Chordata > Amphibia > Anura > Pelobatidae > Pelobates > Pelobates cultripes. Next base: position 108,226,032 of record OW240923.1, read on the forward strand.
AATCCTGTAATTTCACCATCAGATATTTTAATCTGCTTCCTTCTCCAAATCACGAGAGGTTACTAGAACACTTCAAACAGAATCCCTGACCGCGTTAAGTCACTAAAAGCGAAACTATTGGGAATTCAAAGTGAATTTAAAAATGTAGGCCACGGTATATGAACTAGAAAACATCTTCAAGACAGCTCCGTTTCAGTCTAACACTTGAAATTCTCTTTTAAATAATAATTCTAGATTAGGCATCTCCCACGCATGACTATAACCCTGACTGCTGCCACAGCACCCCAGGTCAAATCCATCAATTAAGGAAATGCGATGAAACAGGCGGTCAGGTTTGATGGTGGAACATACCAGTACAACGGCCTGAAGACTATTCGAACAGTGAGCCCCCACCAACACTAACCCCCTCCAAATAAAAAGTAACTGCACAGAGCAGTAGTGTATTTAAGTGCTTTCTAAACAAAAATAATAAAATAAGGTTTTCTATGGAATGTGATGAATAAGGGGAATTTTAAAAAAGGGAAGTAAGAATCGACTGTCTTGCATTCAGAATACCAATTACGGTAACTACTGCCGTCTGAATCAATTCTAGTTTTGCGTTTTTGAAAATCTGTGATATCAGAGATTAGTACCACTAACTATAATAATGTTTAACGTTATATAGGTTTGAAGCCAGAGAGAGTTAGAGAGAAAAAAATAAATAAATCTCAGGCAAATACTTCTCTACCCTTCTATTCAATAAGCTGCACTACGTTTGATGCTTGAAGTCTCCATTTAAAGCTGCATCCACCACCTCCCCTACAAATCACGGTGTCAGGATTTTGCCCAAAGACATAACTGGTGCTACCCTGTGGCATACTAGGGTGATGCCCGCATTAATCTATGGCTCCTCATCTAGTCTAGGAAACCATGACTCCAATATAAAGTTAGCCGTCCATTTTTATAATAAAATAAACAGTCATAATACATGATTCATGTGCTCCATATTTGGCATTGAAATAAATTAGCGAATGTCAGAACCATCGCTAACCTTATAGTCCCCCAATAATCTACCATCTCCAATAAATGGTTTTTGTTTTTTTTAAATCTAGTTATAAATTATATTATATACATGTCTGCTTATATCAACCTGCTGTTTCTTCTCCAAGAGATGCAGGACGACTTACTGCCAGAGGAGAGTGACAAATAAATACACTAAAAGGCTTTGTTGATAAATGTGAATATGCAGAACTGTAGGACACAATGCTAAGCAGCACATTTGCAGTCACTGATTGTAGTAACAGCATTAAAGCATTCTTATTTATCCAAGTTTAAAGAAAAAAAAAATAAAGAACACAATGAAATATTAAATTGCAGGGGCCGCATTGACACAGGGGAAAATAAAGTCTTTGCCTCCTCCGGTGTTAAAAAGGATGATTAGGAAACACTTGGAAATATTTGCCCAAAACCAGTGCCAGTCCCCGGACTCAAGTTATTGTAGCAAAAAGCTGGGGTCCTGGAAAACCAGCAGGGGGCCGCAGCAAGAGGCAGGGTTGTAAGGGAATCCATTGTGTGAATTCTCTGCAGGTGCTGGACAGCTATTGTGAGAAAGAGAGAGAGGAATACTATATGGACAACACAACATAACCCCACATACACAAACACGCAACAGGGGCATCATTTCCACACAACACACACAAAGTGAAAAGTGTTTCGGTTTTCTTCTGTGTGGGGGGGGAAAGGTTTCCCCTCTCCCTCCCTCTGCAGTGATGGGTTAGGGAATAAGCAGGGATTGTGCAAGTCTTCTTTATAAAGGCAAGTAGTCCCCTACTGTTCCAGGCCCAGCAGAGCCAGACTCCTGGGGTTCGCTTTCTGAAGCCGCTTATTATTTGGCTCCAGGGGTGAGCGAGGACTGAAAGATTCCCACAATCCCCTGCAGGGGAAGATTCGCCCCAATGCGCAGCAGGGGTGTGGGGGGGGACACACAGAGAAAAGCAGTGGGGGAGAGATTATATAGCAGGGAAAGGAGGGGGAGCGCGTGTTTGTGCATTACTAATAAATAACGCGAGTTACCAATAAGACAATGGAGAAGGGGATTTTTTTGTGTTGTAGTTTTGGGGAAATTAGCAGGGTGGTGCCAGAGAGGTCAAGTGGTTACCCGAAGACTACAACAAGATTTACGGTTGTAGGTGAAAGACTATGTCCTTTAGTGACCTTCTGGAGCCATGAAAACGCTGGATAAAATGAGCTAGCAAAATGGTCCATCATCTACTCTATATTATACAGTGTCAACATAGAGTACATGGTGATACATGGTGCAAGGTTATGAAGGAGGGGGACATCTTGTACAGAATCAAAGAAGCTTAGGCAAGAAGAGTACATTACTGAAGTTAGACAGTAGGAAATAGAGGAAAAAATTGTGGGATTACATTGATACACAAAAAAAAAAATACAAAATAAATGTAATAAATATGCAGATACATGGATTAGCCTTCCGGCTGAGGTGGCAAACACCAGAAGAGAGGAAGCATTGAAAAAGCGTTGGACAGACACGCCGATATCCAGAGCAGGAAAAATAAAGGATAAAGCCTGGCCTTTGACATAGACTAGGCAGATGACATCAGTCAAATGGCTTTTACAAAAATTTAAATTTCAATGTTTCTATGTTTATGTCAGAACAGAAGTAAGATGTTCTCTATTAAAGAGCAGCGTGAGTTCCAGTAAAATTAATTAGCAAAAATGGTTTTAGTGGTGACTAGTTCTGCAGAATACACTTAATTGAAATAAAATAAATGTATTTTCCCACAGAACTTTTCGAATATTACAAAGTTAACATTTAACAAAATCCCCTCAAGCAAAGAAACAAACGACAAAGTTTATGAGGGTTTCGGAACCCCCCCCACCCCCCCTGACCCCCAATCCTTTGGAAAAGTGCCAGGCTATTTTGTTTCTGTGATACAATATGACCCCAGTGATTCCACATGTTCCATTTGTACCAAGAGGAAGAGACGGAGGAATGCCCTTTAACAGGCTGTTGGGTAAAAGAAAAAGGGGAGGGGGGTGAAAGAATTCCACAGTCATTATCCACTAGCTGGCTATTTTCCAAATCTTATTTTTATTTTACCAAATCACCACATCTTCCATATATTGAGGGGCCATGCCTGTGCAAAGGAACTCTCATCAAAAACGTAATCTGTACGGTATGAATAGACACTCTTAGCACTTTAATCATTGGAACTTGTTGCAGTAGTTATGGTGCGTGTTGGATTTTTGTCAAACTATTTTCACGTATTCTCCTTGACCTACAAAGCCATCTTCTCTCCTGCCATTTTAGTAATGTGGACGTTTGTGTGTCCTGTGCTTTGAGCGCGGAGCTATAACTGGACTCTGCTGCACCTATTAATCACAGTCCATCACTGACCTCCAGATTTAACTGGTTAACCAAGTACAATAGCTACACCAAATCTCAATGGCAGCAGAGAGACAGATTTTGGGAGCCATAGATGCCACCCTGTTTTTTTTGTTGTCAATCTAGACAAAAAAAGATTTGACAAAATGTTAGGGACTTCAGTAAGACTCCAAGTATCACAAAACATTACTAGAAGCTACAGTGGTTATGGTGTCCCTTTGAAAACACACACCAGAATGACAGTCCACAGCTCAAAGGGCAGTATGGTCACTTAAGTAGAATTCAAGGCTGATAGCCTTGAACTGAGCCCAAACATTCCTTTTTCTTACGTAACCTTACCTGTCAGATCTATGTAGCAAATAAATACCAACTATTTCAAGTAGATACATTTCTCTGCTCACTAGCTCATAAAATATGATTCAAAACTCCTCTATATTAACTGAGAAAATCTGGGCTAAAATGAATAAAAAGCAGCAATGCTTAACATGACACACTGATAACCACAAACTCCTCTCCAGAGTAGCGAACATTGGCAGAGCCTCTATGACAGCGTAATAGCACAGCAATAATAATTAGTGGATGAATGTACAATGGTTGGACTGGACCGGATTGAGGGGTAGCCGAGAACTGGGCAATGGTACAGAAATGCAGCATGACTGTCACCCGCCACCAAGAGAGTAATCAGGCTGCCCACATCACAGTGCTAACACAATCAATTCACCCCCGTACCACGCCCAAAGAGACACAGTGACACTCACATCTTCGTCACCCCCCTCCCTATCCCAGGGCAACACTGAAAACAGCAGGACAATGGATATTTGTTACCAGAACGCACACAATGACGTGATAAAATAAGAACACAACAGCCAATGGGGTTGCCAAAAATTAAATAAAATTAAAAAATACTAGGGCAATGTTCTAAGAGAGGACCAATCACCATGGAAACCGATGGAATGTTATGAATTTATGGTTCCATTTTCAGTAATGTTAGAACTTTTTTTCACAGTGATTAAACGGTTCCGGTAGGTGCCATCTTGAATCAGTACGGCTTCTGAAACCCAACAAATATGTGATATCTCGAAGTTATCGCATAGCTATGTAATGCCGCACAGGTCAGTACAAACACCAGCACCTGAAAATGTGATTGTACTTGGCAGGAAGAGAGGTTCGGAAGCAGAGCAAAACAGTAGCTCACACATTATCTTGTGATCAAGTAAAGGCATGACTTGGGAAGGACAAGCTTCAATTGTTAATTATTCTTGCAGCGGATCAGTGATTTTGATGGATAACCCACATTTTTACCCCTTTACCCCAATTATCCGTCTGTAGATTGCTTCCCTGCCACAACAGAGTCATGGCAATTCGTTCCAGAGCACAATCAATCTTAAAATGTAGATCAAATCATAAACCAACACATGGAATGGGAGATCGTAGCATAAATGATGATCTATTGTCGGTCATTCGTGTCATGTAAGAGAGTCATAAATACCAAGTTTTCAAGTTCTAGCGAGAAAGGCACCCTGCATTTGGTCTCAATCTCTGCGTGCCACAAATGGATGAAATTTTAGGAATTCAACGTTTCACATTTTAGGCCAAAACTGTCAACTTAGAAACATTCTCCGAGTCAAGTAGGTTTTCAGTTTGACTAATTTAATCTAAATTTCAAAATTTGCTTTGAATAAACTGGGGAGCCTTTATTTACAAAATCCCACTTACTCTATATTAAAACAATGATCTTTCTGAATAACTAAAAAAAACCTCAAATCATTGGAGTAATAAAGTGAGAATACTCTAAATATGTATTTCTGGTGACCCCAATGTTACCTGTTGCGTATAAATTACACACACTTGACATGGGTCTCCAGTCAGGAAGTTGTTATCAAATGCTGGCAGAGGAAAATTAATGTCATGGTGCTTCCTATAGCATTAATTGATTTCCATTTGCAGCATATGAATTCCATTTCCCCGCTGATGGCCAACAGAATGAAAGCCTTACATATTGCCAGGGGAAGTGAAAGAGGTCATAAATCCAAATATTGGTGATCCCGGGGGGCGGCAGAACCAAGAAAGGGATTCATCAAAGGGTCATCATTGTGAATTAGAACCCCAGAGGTTATTGTACTGATACATTGTGTTCTGTATGAACACCAGAGATCATCAATATCATGGTACTTTAGCTCGTCTAAAGTGTTACTGTTGTTGGCCAAAACATTGCAATCCATGATTGTTCTCAATAAATGTAGCTCTTCCAAATACCTAAAATGAAAGTCAAGTTGGTTCTCGAAATTGTCTGTTGAAGCTTCTAGGGGTAGGGAACTCCAGATGTTGTGGACTACATGCCCCATAATGCTGGCAAGGCATCATGGGTGGTGTAGTCCAAAATATCTGGAGTGCTGAAGGTTGTTTATGCCTGTACTAGAGGTAGGAAACCTTCGGCACTCCAGATGTTGTGGACTACATCTTCTGTAATGTTTTTAAAGCTATGGTTCTTGCAAAACATCAGGAGTTCCAAAGATTGCCAACCCCTGATCTAGATTAACTCCTCACCCCATAAATAGAGGACTATAGTTAGGGCTGTCAGAATCACTATGGACAGATGGACGGGCACACACAGTTCACATTGATGGGCAGCGCACTGAGAATGCCATTGAGGTTCTGGACTGGTTAATCATTTGATTTCTAAACTACAGGGCAGAACATTTCACATGCTGTCCGTCAGTCTGTATAAATGGCGTGTGTACAGGAGAACGGAGGATCTGCTAACCACTACCTACCAACGGATTATCAGTAGAGACTTTAAGTATTTAAATAAAGACAAATTAGTTTAAATGGACTAAGCCAGTGATTAGAAGGTTAATACCTCTGGATAGTAACAGGGAGAACATAACACAGACTTCTTAATCATCAATTACTGCATGATAGCATGGCACTAGTTCGCTCATGTAAGGGGAAAAAAAATCCTGTTACATCTTCCCATATGGACATCCTTCCTAATCGCAGACTCAATCAATTAACTTCAAATTTGTCTGGGTTTAAAGTGGGACCTATTTAAGACACAGACAAAATACATGAAGCATAAATAGCATTAGATAATAAAAAAGTGCTTTTGATAATTCTCCATGAACAAGTATCCAATTCAAGTTCTTATGGTGGGGAGAGAGAGAACAGATTAACACAAATTTTACAATTTGCAAAAAACAAATCTCAGACAATATACACATATCGAACATCCAATGGCCACTTGGCATTCAAGCATCTTATATTGCATATATTGTAACCTCTGTAGACGATTCAACTTAAAGACTAAACAAAGTGCATAAATGTATCTCTATGCCTGTACAAAAGGGATTGTAAAAAAAAATAAACAGAAGTTTCCTCCTTGTGCAGTAAGATCCCCAAGATTAGTAGATATAATTATGGTAATTATGGAGATACTCTGTTGCTATGCGATTAAGTGATTTTTAAAAAAAAAATTATAATCTGCAGGAGATGGCCTGCTTTCACATAGCATATTTCTACTGACTTATTGAAACCAGGGGTTTACTTATCAGATCCTTAGTAAAAGCTCACCCCGATTAAGGCCTTCATTTCATTGGTTTGGATCAGCATCGGAAATGATCATAATCTCTTAGAACTTTTCAAATGATTAATTTACAAAAATACCCAAAGACTAATTGTGAAGTCTGCAGATAAATCATTTGAAAAGTATTTCGAACAGATTGTGATAATTTGTGGTGCGGTTTCAAACAAATTAAATTGAGGTTTAAATGTCAAAACGACTTTTCAGGTAGTCTGCAGGTGAACTCCGCAAAAGATTAGCTGCACTTTGCATCTGAATTCCTCAGCTAGCACTGTGCCGAATCCTTTCTTCGCTGCATAGTTAGGCCCTTGCGATCTGCTGAAGACTTGCATTTATCTTCTGTCCATACTCCCACCTCTGATGCTCGCCTTCAAGATTTCTCGAGGGCTGCACCGTTCCTGTGGAACTCGCTTCCCTCCTCTGTTAGATGCTCACCCAGTCTCCACTCCTTCAAAAAATCATTAAAAACCCACTTCTTCATAAAAGCGTATCAATTAAACTGTTAATAGCTCCCAATTGATTCCTCTTCTGCAACTGTCACTAGTCTAATACTATCCTTACCTTTTTGTGTCATTTTACCCCACTCCCTCTAGCATGTAAGCTCATTGAGCATGGCTCTCAACCCGTCTGTTCCTGTGTGTCCAACTTGTCTGGTTACAACTACATGTCTGGTTGTCCACCCATTGTAAAGCACTGCGGAATTTGACGGCGCTCTATAAAATATCATAATAATATTAATAAACTCTACCAGGGTACGTCAACGCACCAGTTGCTTCCTATCAAGATGAGCTGCGGAATTAACGCTAAACTAAAATCAGTGGGTTCTAGACTATTTGAGACCGTAGTTATGAGGACACTATAGGCATCCAGAGCAATTCATCTCATTGAAGTGGTCTGGGTGCACGGTCTATGTCCCCTTAGCTCTGCAAAGTAAAACATTTTGCATCAGAGAAATAGCAAACTTTATATTACAGGGATAAGACTGCCTCTAGTGGCCAACTCTCAGACAGCCACTAGAGGCGCTAACTCCGTGAAATGACACTGGACATCTTCACTCTGTATGAGACGTTCAGTCTTCAAAATCCACATAGGAAAGAACAGACTTAATGCTTTCCTATGGGGAAGACCTAATGCCCATGTGGCACTCACAGTGTATGTGCAGTAGTTTCTCCCAACTTGTCGACATCGGAGGAAGCAGAGATGGAGCCAGAGCCAAAAGGCTCTGCTGCAAAGAGCTAAGAAAAAGGTTTAAATTTTTATTTTATTTTTATAAACAATTCCCCCCTCCCCCGCGGCGGGGGCAGACAATAGCCTTATGGCTGAGGGACAGTATAGTGTTAGGAGTTTTCGCTAACCATCTATGTAGACAATGCAATTAAATAGAAAAACTAAAAAACAATGCAGTTTATTATTGGAATAACTTCTGGAATAAAAGGGAATCATGACATGTCACACATGTTATGTGTCCTTAAGGGGTTAAAGGACCACAAGTGTCACCCAGACCATACCAGCTCAATGAAGTGGTCTGGGTGCCAGGTCCCCCAGGTTTTAACCCTTCAGCTGTAAACATAGTTTCAGAGCTCCCACTTGGGAGCAGACGTCGGAGGAGAGCTCACCAGCGCCGAGGGAGCCCAGTGCTGGATTAAGGCAAGTGGCTGAAGGGGTTTTAACGGGCGGTGGACCAGTTTGGACGAGTTTGTTTTCCTAGCACTATAGTGGTCCTTTAATGATTTTGGCCTAAAATATGCCATTTGCTCTGGGTCTTAAAGGAGACTGCTACCTTTCTTTAGTTGGTACGATGGCTAGAAGAATAGTTTTATCTACTTTTTATTGTGTTCCACAGTTTTGCCATCGAGAGCGTTTTTGTTTGTTGTTCATTGTATGTTTTCAATTTTCTCCGTCATTTGTAACTGTACACTTTCTCTTTTCCCATATACTGAAAATCTTAAGAAAAAAAAAAGTGCAATTCGGTCTTCCAATTCACTACAAGTCAATGTTCCGTGAATAAACACAAACGTGTTTTACCGAACGTACGCGTATGTTTGGTAAAACACGTTACGTTAATGAAATCTCATTATAAGAGATGCAGAGTTACATTTTATTTAAACACATATTAAGCTGCCTGCCCTACTCGTACACATTTTATGTACATTTCTCGGCAGAATCTGAGCAGGATCCATTAACCCTCGTAAGTTTGTTTCATAGTTACAGTCCAGCCTTTTGGCTCGCTGCCCATCTACAACTGAAAGGAATTACAGGCAAAAAAAGTTAATTGTTCCACCAGATGTATTGCGAGTCTTTCCTTATGGAAGATGTATGCAAGGGGGGAGAAGGGAGGGGAGTATGCTCATTGTCTCGAAAGAAACAAGTGCCTACAAGCATCTGCACCTTTCAGTCAAACCACGGAACCAAATTACTGGCTGTCCCCACCTACCATTCCATCCTGCTCTACTGAGAGACGCAGACAAACGAAGGAATGTGAGCCTAACCACAACACCTGAAAAAAGTATGCGAAAACGACTCCACGTCTAATTCTAGAATGCAAGTTCCCTTTAAAAACAGTCACTTTATAGCACAATATAGTGTCCATAAATCGAAAAGTAAAAATGATTCACATATCCCTGGAGTTAGATGTGTAGGCTCACTTTGAGAACAAAGGAACAATAAAGTAACACATAAGTTGGATCCCACTGAAGAGACAAGTTGGTGCAAAAAAATATTAAATTAAAATATCCTCTGGATTCAGCTTGGGAACAAAATAAACATTCACGTGTGTTGATTTTCATGGCAAAGCAAAACAAAGGTAACTTCACTTGTGAAAAGGTGAGTCACCCAACGCGTTTCAGGCCTATCACAGAATGTTTTAGGCAGCTCTGCTTTCACAGTTTCATACCAAAGCTCATCCAGTGGATAATTTGTTCTGAACATCTTTCTCCTTTGGGGGTGGAGGGATTCGTCCAAAGCCTTTGTTTGTTTTTCCAGGCCTAGAGCAAGACATCTGCTGGTTAACTTGCTAAACCTCTGAAGATCCACTGTACAATAGGTTTGAGTAGCAATAATGCAAAATCATTTTAAAAGTTTTTTTTTTTTTGTTTTTTTAGAGCTTTGTACTACATATAATGCATGCACTATTCACCTTTAAAATGTCCGAACGCCTCTTATTTTTCTCAATTAAAAAAAAAACCAAGAATGTAGGTGTCAGACAGATTATAATTGTAGATTTTACTAAAGACTAGTAAAAGGTTGATATTGGAAGGAATAATAATATACCATTACATTATGAGGAGACCAGACATTCTCCATAAGGAGTGACCATCTGGTTACTTTTTATGGTCACCAGCAAATAGCTGTACAAGACACATTTGAGTGGACAGTTTCATGCATGCACTCTGTGCTGGTGAGGGGTAATTTAGAAGTCCAAATATCTCTGGACGTGCAGCGTTTCAAACAAACGCTGCACATACAGATTCCTTTCTCTGTGACCATTTCCAAAAGCAGAAGTGGTCATGGTGATTGGAGTGACCCGATAAGTGCTTACTGTGGACCAACAGGTTTGTTTATTGTTAAATTCACTATGGATATTTGGTAATTAACTTTGTGGGCCAAAGTGGGAATATTTCTACAAGTCTGCCATGTTTTCCGTTCAGCTTTTACAGACAGACTTATTGATTTCAGCTACTGCTGTTTTCAGGTCTAGCTGTGTGATTACGTAATCTAGATAATGTTAATAGATCATAGAATAATGAAAATGTGGATTTCCTGTGATATTTGATGTAGCAGTACTTTTTTAGCGGATTGCTAGATTACATTCATTTGTCCAGCTACGAAGGAGAGGGAGATGCCGTAATCCGTGATAGCCTTATCTCCCAATCTTGGTATTTATCCAAATCCTTCCTCTTCCCTGCATTTCGAAGACTGCGGACTGGCTGCTGTCTAACTATCACATAAATTTCAAGCTCAGACGGCAATGAAAGTGTGAGGGACAGAACGAGAGGCCTGTCGACAAAGCTCTTCAATATAGGAATGCTAGCTTTATGGCATACAGCCAGGGAGAACCTCATACCCCTCACATGTCCTACCGAGACATCGTCACTTCCAAATATAACCTGGAGCCGGACAAGGACTCACAGCCTGAACCTGCCTGGAATCACACAGCTTACTCCATGCAGAGTGTGTGTGGTGACTGCTCGCCTTTTTCACACTGTGCAGCACTGACTTTCAGGGTCTCCACGATCTGCATGGAGAAGCTGAACATTCTTCATAGAGATACATTGCTTTAATATCTCTATGAGGACATGCGGATTGGCACAGTGCAGCATTTTGCTGCGTGTGCACGTTAGAGTCCCAGTACTTTCCTATGGGAAAGCGTCGGATTGTCTGAGATCATCAAATTTGATGATCTCAGCCAAGGAGGTGGTGCCAGCTGCAAGGAGACCCATGCAGCGCTGGAAAAAGGTGAGTAAAACACAGACAAGGGAGGCCAGGGGCCCAAACTGTGTTTCACATCTATAGTGTCAGGAATATAGGTTTGTTCCTGACGTTATAGTGTAGCTTTAAGATTAAAATGTGTACAAAATTATGGAAATATGACCTCTCCTGCCCAAAACATGTCTGTATTAACTTACAAAACATAGCACACATTTATAAGAAATACAATATTATCTATCCACTCTTCAGAGTTCACTGCAGAGTTCCTAAAAGAAAAAACAGTGTAGCAAAAACCTGTTTTTCACTAGAATGAACACGACTAACAACGGGATGTCCAGCGGTGCTTTGAAATGGTGGTCCTAGGATCTAAATGACATCGGAGTCACCACTGCCAGGTGGTACGTGCCTTCCATACCCCAGACGCATTGTTGTTAGATGTGTAGAGCACGGAGAGAGCGGAGCTAAACTCAGAATGTACAGAATTCTGCAGTTTACGGTGATGCTAATTGGAGGTGCTTTAAGTCAGAACTGGTAAAGCTCTGTGGATAGTTAACTACTGTGCATGTAACATAACAGCAGGTTAAAAAAAATAAATACAAATAAAAATATGCATTAACAGGGGAAAGGCACCTTTATTATGGATATCCCAACACCCTGCAAAGCAATTAAATTCTGGATTTTAGGATTTCTGAAAACAACAAAAATGCACATCAAACCATCTAGGTTACATTGCCAATAACAAAATTAATTAAACTACTCACTTATTTGGATACCCCCCTGCCAGGGTGTTTCAATAAAGTGAAAAGATAAAGCGAATCGCAAGTTTAAGGTCGAAATAGCCAAACTGAAGTCAGCTCAGCCTTCGATTTGACTACTACAACCTCAAATTTGAAATTCGATTTGAATTCACCTTCAATTCTCACTTTTGTGAATAACCCTGTAATATTTAAGCCTTTGTTTTTCACTCCAGTAATCAACTCACCACAACTCCCATTTTAGTAAATAAGCTCTCTAAGTTTGCCCAGCTTCCAAAATGGACCAATGTGGACAGGAGAGAGTTAACACACACTATGAATATTCTCTAAACTATAAGCATGCAACTCAATGTCGGATGTCTGGGGATGTCTGGGTCAGGATCCCACACGGTCAAATATTTCACTGATCTTCAAGAACGTTATCATACACTGCGGTTGAGTCTGTTGTTCAGCAACAATTATTGTGCTTGGCATTATTTCCAGTTTGGTTAACACTGGCAGGGGAAGACAGTCTGTCTACTCAAAATTAGAATGTCCGTCACCCCATCCCAAGCCCTTTAACTGCATTCCTGAATCCCATCCCCCACCATTTGGTCACTGCGCTCTTCAACTTCCCAGGGCGTGAAATCCTTTTTATTTGGATGTAGTCGCCACCTGTGCTGGGCCATTCCCAATCTTTGTCCTCGCAAAATCTAATTTTAACTTTCCCCAAGAGAGTGGCATGTCACCGGTGACATTTCTTCAGGGAGCTACGTGAATTTATTTCTCTGCATCCTTACAAGACTATTCTTAATGGACCCACTGGTGTTCCGGTAATTAAGGCCCATAAGTGTTTATTGTGGCAGGGAAGGATGGTTTGGGGCGGGTGACTGTCACAAAATTCCATTATTAAGTGCAAAAAATGTTTTAAATTCAACAACGCAAAAATAAAATGGGTTAAAAAAACCTCAGAAACAAAACAAAAACAATACTACCATCATAACTAGAACAAGTATTGGGGGGGTGGGGGGGTGACTCAACTAATTACAATTAAGGGGGAATTATCGGGTCAACGTGTTCTATTGCTTTTTATTTTAAAAATATGTTTCATCATTTCCCACCTACCCCACCCATTTGAAAATTATTATTGAATGTTTAATTTGTTAGGGAAGAGGGTACAAAAAAGAAAGAGGGGCAAAAAGGGGGTGTGATAGTCCCATCAATACAGCGCACACTTTTTACGACAATACAGAATATCTCACATTCCATATTGCATTACATATAAATATCCTGTCCCTTCAGGTTCCTTGTCACATTGTCTCAAGGAGTGTCATGTTATTGCATAGAACACACACACACGTAATAAACATGTGACACATATAAACAGTTTGAGCATTTAGAATTTCTGTGCACGAGGTGAAGCAACTCTGTCTTCTTAGGCAGTTGCCAGAACCGGTAAGATTTTGGAGGACAGTGTATAGGGGTAGTGGGCACACCACCTCTCTCATATACCTGGCCCATTGGATAGCTTTACATGGGAAAGAGTGCTTTAATATTTCTCTCATAGATACATTGTGTATTGCAGAGATTAAGGTGGACAATTAAAAGGGGCTCCGTGCTTTCGCTATCAATTGATACGCAGTTAAATATCTGCGTATTATTATTTTGAAGATACATAAAAGTACCACATCTTATACATCAATGGGCGCAGCTCACAACAGTTTCCCTTTTCTGTAAATACAACCATCTTTTCTGATAAAAATCCTATAAATGGATCTTATTTTTTAATACCTGGTCTCTGAACAATTGTTTACCAGTGTATCCCATAACTCAGTCTAATGAAACATAATTCAGTAATGTTTTTCTCAATCATTCCAGTTTGTTTAAATATACTTTTTTTGTTTGTTTTTTATGACTTGTCAAAGTATCTACCAATACATTATTCAATAAACTAAATATATGACCCAGTAACCAAACCTCCTCACAGCAAAACTAACCTTTTAGCCATTTAAAATGTTTTGAACTATACACTTATAGCAACGCATTTAAAATACTCAGAATATAGCAGCAATACAGGTTTTAAAAACTAGGGCCTACTGTTCATTGAGAGTCAATCAAGCCCACATGGGAAAGTGCAAATAACAGGCATTTTAATGGAACAACAACCACCGTAACGTATGCGCCCATTTCCAGTCTCTCTGCAAGTAGAAGCTTATAACAGCAGCAATAGGAAAGAATTTTAAATACATTTTTTTTTTAAACCACTATAGCTATAAGACTATAGTGCCTGACATCAAATGAGGATGCTATACCTTCTTTTTTTTTCTCTTGTCAAATCCCTACCTCCCCATACAGCTCAGTGTGAAGGAGACCAAGTTTCAGTAAAGCGCATTCATATTCACATATATGAGTATTATTCACATCAGTGTGAAACAGCCAGAGCTGCTATCAGCTAAGGTATCAGCTCCATTCATCATTTCAAAAACGCAATTGTTGCCAAGTGCTTAAAGGGACACTAATGTTAGGAATACAAACATTCCCTCATTCCCATATTCCCAATATACTGTTCTACTCACCATTTACAATTAGGGCCCTCCTAAATGAAATTAAATAAGGGGACAAAAGGGTTCTACTTGCCTTTTTTCAGCACCTTGGCTCACTCCGTGCAGCCACGTGCCCCACTTTTGGTGACGATGTCCTGCAAACAGCCTCCTCTTAGTCTTCTTATTCAAGTCAAATACTTCTTATAGAGAAGCATTGGGGACTAGGAACACGTCGCTCTTGCCCATTCAAAGGCTTCTCATAGGGATAATCAGGATTTGAAGACCTGCGACATCATGCAATGGGTGAGGACACTGAACATCACATAACTGTGTCTCTGTATTTGCATCAGAGGAACTCTCATGTCTGTCTGCGGTTTAGCCCTGAGATAAAAACATTGCTGTATCTACAAAAAACTGCAATGTTTTACATTCCAGGGCTGGACCGACAGGGCAACTGCAACCAGACCACTTCATTGATATGAAGTGACCTGGGTGCCTATGGTTGTTCTTTAAAGGGATACCTCATTTAGGTTGTCCTTTCATTCATTGGATACCTGTTTTTGAATGGTTTTAACACTAAATGAGAGTCCCCAGCAGCCATCAGCCCAGCCCCGCATTATCCTCACCAGCAACAAGCAGCAGTGATTGGCTGAGCGTGTCAGCTGACCGCGTTCAGTTCATTACAACCGCCTGTTGCTAATATGAATTTGTTAAGGCAGAGTATATTCAATGAACAAAAGGGATAGTGCCAGGGTACTCCAGGAACTATGACCAATTATCTTTTTAAATGTAAAAATTTATATTATTTCTTTTTAAAACATATTTAACCCCTTAAGGACACATGACGTGTGACATGTCATGATTCCCTTTTATTCCAGAAGTTTGGTACTTAAGGGGTTAAAGGGACACAATCACTAGAGCAACTACAGCTCAATGTATTTGTTCTGGTGAGTATAATCATTCCCTTCAGTCTTTTTGCAGTAAACAGTGTGTTTTCAGAGAAAAGGGATACATCCACTGGCCACTCCTCAGATGGCTGCTAGGGGTGCTTCCTGAGGCAGTGCTGCACAGTGTGACTGACATTCAGTGTCTCAACCCACTGCATGGAGACACTGAACTGTCCTCATAGAGATGCAGTGATTCAATGCTGATTGAATTGTGCTGGCTCTGCCCCTGACCTGCCTCCTTGACCGTCTCAGCCAGTCCTATAGGAAAGCATTGTGATTGGCTCAGAACACCACTTCTGATTATGTCAGCCAAGCAGACAGTAGCTGCAGACTTAAATACAAGTAAGATTTTACAGTATTAAAGGACCACTATAGTGCCAGGAAAACACTTGTTTTGCTGGCACTATAGAGCCCTGAGGTTGTCCACACCCTCAGTGTCCCCCTCCCGCCGGACTCTAGGGGGTGGAAGGGGTTAAATGTACCTCTTTCTCCAGCGCCGGGCGGGGGACTCTCCTCATCGGCTGAATGCGCATGCGCGGCACAAGCCACACACGCATTCAGCCAGTCCATAGGAAAGCATTCTCAATGCTTTCCTATGGACGCTGGCTTCTTCTCACTGTGAAAAGCACAGTGAGAAGCGCGGAAGCGCCTCTAGCGGCCGTCAATGAGACAGCCACTAGAGGCTGGATTAACCCATTTGTAAACATAGCAGTTTCTCTGAAACTGCTATGTTTGTAGAAGAAAGTGTTAATCCTAGCTGGACCTGGCACCCAGACCACTTCATTAAGCTGAAGTGGTCTGGGTGCCTATAGTGGTCCTTTAAGGTGAGCAAAAGGGCTAGATGGTGGTTTTAACACTATAGGGCCAAGAATACAGGTTTGTATTCCTGACCCTATAGTGTTCCTTTAATGCCCTTTCTGCCAGCTTCCGGTCTGCATTGCTCCCTCAATAACATGAGAATTCCCCATAAAGTCGAAACATACTGTAACGTATCAAGATGCCTCAAACCAAAAGCTGGTTTGGAAAGATTCTCAAAGTCATCTAACTGGATATTTTTGACAAAATATTGCAAAATTCGCTTTTCAATTTATTAAAAGAGACTTTCAAACAACTACTATGAGAAGTACAACTGAAACCTTGGGTTAGCCCATTACCATTCTCTGTAGTTTACATCCTAAAAAAAAGGCGCATTGATTGAGATTTTAACACGACTGTAGGTGATCTCCGTAAAAGGTTAACGGTCCCTGGCTTGGATTTCATCTATTTCTTTTGGTGTGTGACACAGAATCACTCAGTAAATAGGCATCCTTTGACGTTTCTCCCAAGGTTGTGATTAGAATTCTGCAAAGTATATGCCTTGGGTGTGTAAACTGACGTTTATATCTTGCATGCTTGATAAATCATAAAAAAAATGTGCAACTTCCCATCTGCCAGTATACATCTTAATGCTTTGTAGCTTACTCGAATATCAGCAGGCATCTAAAACAAACCTTAAACTATACATAACTCCAGAACTGGAGGGTGTGTTGGTAAACGGAGGATGTCTCCTAAGGCTTCAGAGGTAATTAAACTCAGAATTTAAATGAAGCACTCCTGATAACTATTTTTTTTTTTTTTTTTTTAAATAATAGATTTTGATTGAAGTTAGGACTTCCATCATGTTTTGTTCCCCAGATTCAATTTTCTGATTCCACAAATTACAGAACGGATTTGATTTACTTTGTATTTTGAAAGAAAATAAATGTGGTACATTAAAAAGGTTTCTTTTGAACATACAGTCACCTTAAAAGAACTGTATTCGCTACAGATGTCTCAAAACAACTCTGAAATCGCTTCACGTTGGGAGCACTTAATGCAAAGTATTTCAGCTAATTACATTTCTGGTTGACTAATGATGGTACCATAATTACATTGCAAACAAAAAACAGAGCACATCTAATTACAGTTAGCGATGTCTTTAGACTACCCTTCCTCTAAAACATTGCTTTAAGTCCTTGACTACTTAAGGGAATCCTGTGACATTAGAAGCCATAAGAATTTCAAAAGAACATTTGTACTGTTACTTAATAATCTAGTGATTTATTAGAGCCATTAATAGGGTGAATTATCCACATGAGAGATGCTTCAATATTTCCCTAATTAAGTATTCTCTAAAAAGGTATTGTCTTAAGTTGACATAATGAAATTAAAATACAAATACATAAACGGTGTGACTTTTTTAAAACATGGAAAGTCACAGTGAATATAACTCAATGTTTATCTTTATTTTTTTTGTTGAACCAAATCCCTAAAAGCAGGATGGAAGGCAGTGGAGTTTGGGGTCCAATACTTTGTATGCGACAGAAGTGCCTACATACGGTTAATGTGCGAAAGACCACTGAAGAACACTAGCCTTGGTACGGGCTCTTATGCAGAGATTTTTGGAAGACATTATTTCTGGTGTCCCCAGAACCAAGATGGTCCCAAATTCATACAGTCCTGCTGGAACTGAGTGAGTTAGGAGATATCAGCACATCAAATGTATTCACCACTTTGTTAAAAGGAAATACAGAGGTAATTTAAGGCAGCTTTGCTGCCCTCTGGGTGAACACACCATGGTAGGAGAGATTAAATGGTTCCGAGCATGGTGAGCTGTAGCTGCAGTGGCACAGATTTATACTCTCCTGCAGCCACACTAGTCCGTGTTGTCCCTTGTAATCCAGAAAAGAGAGAATCTGCAGAACCACATCCTAAAGCAACTCACCCCAGTTACCCAAAAGTGGTGCACAAGTAACCCTCATAATAAGACTAGGAGCCAGCAGTTGCTGGCTTCTTGGAAGTTATGCAAGTAGTAAAGTACACCACTATTGCAGGCGTAAAGTACAAAAGCATTTGTGATCAGTTATATAGTTCTATAGAAGCAGATGCTTAGAACATACCACACTTTGCTGGACAAGACCCTTAGATGTACTTGAATATTGTCAAAAGCTTACCATGTGAAATACTTGATTAATATTATAATGCTGGCTGAGGATGATGGGTGTTGTGGCCCAAAACCCTGGTCAAGAAGGATCAGTTACCATTACACTGGTCAGAGGTTTACACAGAGAAAGCAGCACTTCAGAGGTTAAACCGTGAAGGGGTGGAATGGGTAAAAAGGATTAAGATGACAAGGCTAATCATCCAGGCACAGTGCTGAAATTCTAAAAATAAAAAGTAATACTGAGCAAACATTCTTTGCAGTTCAGGGCATTACTAAATAACCATTGCCTAATTTTTTCTTACAATAAAAACAAAACAAAATAAAAAGTCTCTTATAAATTTTTACAGCAATGCTCTAAACTTCAGGCTCCATCATAAACTTTGATAAATGCATTTTAAAGCACAGATTAAGATGTTGACTTTGAGATGGACAGGCAAAGAATAGACCTTTTATACTTTGTATAATGTACACAATGAGTCCAGGAATAAATGTGCGCACTAGAACTCCGATAACACCAAGTAAGTCTGCTGAATAAAATTGTATTTTAGAGGTTTAGTTACAATCATTTTATGTTAATTGAAGCTTGAAGAAGGGTTCACTTAGGGAACACCATGTGCATTCTTAGGGTCCCTGGGAAAAAAATGTAAATAAAAAATTAAAACCACTGTTCGCATTGCATAAAGCGACCCATTACACATAAAGTTCTCCCAGTGTGAGTACAAATAAAACAATGTCCAATGACTGAACACCATCTGTGCTCAAGAAGAATTATTCTCAAAGGCTAAAGTGACAAAAAAAAAAAAAAAAAAAAAAGTTGTCTTAACCATTTAGGTGTCACAATTCTGTGGCATATTGCAGCCCCCTCGGGCAATAAAAGGATTACTTGGTATGGATTTGGCACTCCCTTAGCCCAACTTCATCCGTTCTTCCTAACCCTTAGGGCATCCAGAATTCAGGAATACCCAATTAGTGGACAAGTGAATGGGCTGCTTTCCATCTGAATTGAATATTGCTTGTTGAATTTCCCAAACATGGTCCTGCTGAAGTTTCCCTTGGGATCCAATAGAAATCCCCTGAATTTTTAGCTTAAACAGAGTCAATTAAAGGGGGTTTTTCACATCGCACCAACACTAAATATGCTTAAAAAATGCTGCATCTATTATGAATCAGTGTAATTAGACAGCAGAAACTGACAGCCATGTATATAACTAAACTCTGTGACAGACACCTCGATATACTCAACACTTCATTCAGATTTTTACCAATTGTATCATCTACGAATGTATCTTGTCTTGATTTTAAATTTAAAAAAAAAAAAAAAATCTCTGTGGCCCTGTTATCTAAAGCTTATGTTCCGACGTAAAATTATATGTTTTCCATCTTTCAAATTACAAAAAACAATTCCAGACAGACGTGGATTCTTCGTTCCCCTGGCAAACCAAAGGATGAAGGAACTCTTCCCTAAATAGCATTTGTGCTGTGTACATAACTCAAGTGAAAAAAAATAAATAAACTACAACTTTTGAATAAATATTAAAATAAATCATAATCTAGCCAGATAATCTACATTCTAGTATATCCATTACTCCTTACTCCATTAACGATGAATTTGTGGCGCTATATAAAACCGCTTCCCGTCTCCCTTAACCCCTTAAGGACCAAACTAATGGAATAAAAGGGAATCATGACATGTCACACATGTCATGTGTCCTTAAGAGGTTAAACACGTTTGATTTACCAGCAAGTTTCGCAGGAGGCTGGTACAAACTTGTGCACTACTGCCACATTCAATATGTTGATCATTCTGACTGTAAGAAGAGTCACAAGTGTGAAAATAAATATAGTAACGCATTTGAGAATTAAAAGTTGCAATAGTTCCTTTTTATAGAAAAATAAAACATTTAGTCAAATAATTTTGACACATAAGCCCAACTGAGATTAAGGGAAATCTTTATTCAAGATTCTAAGAATTTAGGGAAATTCTTTATCGGAATTAAGGTTGATAAGTACATTATTGTCAAACATTTCAGGGGAATCTCAATTTCTAATGGTGTAATAATCTGTGTTTTCAGATAGATTTTTGTAGCAAAATGTATTTATTGGTCAGCAGTAAATGCCCCTATCTGGTTATAGATGGGAAACCCTTCCTTCCCACTGTGTAATGATCTATCCTGACCTTGACGACAGATACATATTGCACTATTCTCCTCCTTCACGCCTTCCAATATTTCACGCAAGTACTTAGTTTAATGTTATGGGTCAGAAAGTCATGCAGAGTATAATACGGTTCAACTGTCCATAGGGAAATCTATATACAACTAACAAAGTTTCCTTGCAAAGGACCCCACATGTATCAACACCACATGTTCCTTCTGCTGTCATTTCTGACTTGGAATGAGTTTAACTTTTAACAAGTTCTTCCAAAGAATTTCATCATAAAATAAATTGTGGGGGGGGGCTGGATACGGTTTGTTTTTTCTCTCTCCAAGGAAAACACTTGCTCTTTTGAGTGAATTCATCCAACTGAACAGAAAGCTTTGTACGGTAACATCACAGGAGGGATATCTTTCCAACTTCCTGTCAGTTAATTATCCCTGTCTGAAAGTTTAATCTAGATAAAATGCATAATGAAGACAGCAATTCAGAGTTTGGTTTCTTTATTCGCTATATTAATGCCTTGTTTTGCACAAGACAGTCATGAAGTTCCAATCTTGCCTTTAAAGCATAGGTGGTGGGGGGGGGAGTTAATCTACCATCCTAAAACTGACAAGGTACCACATGTCAAATAACTGAGGTCACTGTTGCAATATCCACTTTTATCTAAACTACAAACCCAGCCATCAGCATGGCCGGTCATCCCTACAAATCTGAGCAAAGCGTAGCGTACAGATGTCTCATTGTACCCACATTGGAGTCTTAAATTGTCCTGCCACTAATTTAAGAACTGGGTGCAGCCTCTACAACAGTGGTGCCCAAAAGGTAGATCCACAGATGTAGAACTACCACTTCCATAATGCTTTGCATGCATTTAGATTGACAATGCATCATGAAAGCTATAAAACATCTGGGGATCTACCTTTTGGGCACCTCTGCTCTACAACATCAATAGCTGGCACACATAAGGTAGGCCAGTTCAGTCCAGAACACCTGCATACTACAGCCATTGAGTGGCGAGAGTCACCACCACTGGAAATATTAGTAAGCACAGTCATTTCATTCTGGGCACCACAACATGATGTTATGACGTGAGAAAGCTATACTTCAAATGTCTTATCTACAAAAAATAAAAACTAAGTGAAATAAGGATAACACAAGCCATTAATGGCTGACCATTCATCACTCTAGCGGAAAAAAATGTAAACGCCATCAATCTAAGGAAGGAATATTAATCCCCCATTAACCGAGCATTTGGATAAAATAAATTTCTGCTTCAGTAGGTAAAGAATCTTTGAAGACTGTTCCGAGACCTTTTGTGTTCGGAGTGTATTCAGGCTAACATTCGTCATTTCAATGAGTTGTGTGTCTAGAATTCACTAATGCCACAAAGTTAAGTTTTATATTAGGGATCACTGTATCCCTATTAGAACAGAAATCAGAGATTCTTTCATTTCTTAGCTAGCGCCTTGCAGATAGCAATGTTAGTTGTAATCCAAAAGCAAGAGGCTGTGCATTTCTCATCCTTGGCCTTAGATGACCCTTGATAGAAGGGGGTCTGACTCTAAGATCTCTCAGAACAGCATGATTCCTAGATAATATTGTAAAACGCTGCGGAATAAGTTGGCGCTATATGAATGACAAAATTAATAACAATAGCGGGTGCAAATCCGTTTTACACAAATGCAAAATGCTTGTTCATTGGTGCAGCTTTGATCTGGGTTTTTTAATTTCACATCCTCTCCTTGTTTCCTGCCCGCAGTCCCTGCTGTATATTTCCCCAGATCCTTTGAACACACTTTAAATCCTTGGTCCCCGCTTCCATTATCAAACACTCCAGAATAAATACAGATAACGGCTCCCTATTCAAGGAACTAAAGATTCCATTCAGAGGGATATATTATGTTGATGTTGCATTACACAAAAAAAAACACACAATGTCACAATATCAGCCTGTTGGGGACACAAAAAGGTTTATTCACTGAACAACAAGTTGTACTGGAAACTGAATTGCAAAACCCCCACTAAAATTTGAGATTTACTATAATTTGGGTTTTAGAGAACTTTTTACGTAAATTTTTCATTAATTTTTGTGCATTATGTGGGCTTGTAATACCAGCCCCTGCCATATTTCCTGGGAGGAAGATTTATGTATTTTGCTTTGGACTACCTCTTCATATGTTTTCAGTAATTCTCTACAATACAGAATGACACTGGAGATACCAGCACTACATTTTTATATTCCGCAAAGCTCCTTCTAATAACAAAGGTTACCCGCACCTGGTATGATCAGGTCTAAAATAGTTTGTAGCTCCCAGCAGATACATCACATACTGCAAATATAGAGCTGAACATTCCAGAGGGCTCTGAGAAGGAATTAGCAGATGCAATCAGACTATACCAAGGACTGCATTTTGGTAACACAGATGAGGGGTGTACAGCAAAAACTGCACAATCATGGAGTCAGTCCTAACGTCACAAACAATTCAAGCAGGTACAATCATAAAGCTGTTTATCGTTCGTAAATATGGAATTCAAGGGTCAACAATGCACGTTCCAAAAACAAACAAAAAAAATGAAAAAAATAACACGCAGAAAACAATGAGAGATCGGCTTAGTGAAGGAGGACAGAATGGATTTTTGATACTGGAGGAAGAAGCAGTCAGTGCAAAGCAGTAAGGAGGAGGCACTAGGTGCCGCAGTAAGGGGTAGCACAGGAGGCTCTAGGTGCCGCAGTAAGGGGAAGCACAGGAGGCACTAGGTGCCGCAGTAAGGGGAAGCACAGGAGGCACTAGGTGCCGCAGTAAGGGGAAGCACAGGAGGCACTAGGTGCCGCAGTAAGGGGAAGCACAGGAGGCACTAGGTGCCGCAGTAAGGGGAAGCACAGGAGGCACTAGGTGCCGCAGTAAGGGGAAGCACAGGAGGCACAAGGTGCCGCAGTAAGGGGAAGCACAGGAGGCACTAGGTGCCGCAGTAAGGGGTAGCACAGGAGGCACTAGGTGCCGCAGTAAGGGGTAGCACAGGAGGCACTAGGTGCCGCAGTAAGGGGTAGCACAGGAGGCACTAGGTGCCGCAGTAAGGGGTAGCACAGGAGGCACTAGGTGCCGCAGTAAGGGGTAGCACAGGAGGCAGTACATACTCTTTTAGCCATTGCTACAGTAAGTGCTAGACCAGGTGTAGGCATCCTTTGGCACTCCAGATATTGTGAGCTACATCCCTCTAATGCTGTAAGAGTATAACATCAATGGTTGCCTACCCCTGTGCTAGACCTTGAGACCCAGAATACAGTAAGGGCTAATCATACAGATGAATTAAACAGTCACTACGGCTAGTGCTAGAGGTGCTGAGTACTATACACAGTAGTGCTAGAGGTGCTGAGTACTATACACAGTAGTGCTAGAGGTGCTGAGTACTATACACAGTAGTGCTAGAGGTGCTCAGTACTATACACAAGTAGTGCTAGAGGTGCTCAGTACTATACACAGTAGTGCTAGAGGTGCTCAGTACTATACACAGTAGTGCTAGAGGTGCTCAGTACTATACACAGTAGTGCTAGAGGTGCTCAGTACTATACACAGTAAAGCTAGAGGTGCTCAGTACTATACACAGTAAAGCTAGAGGTGCTCAGTACTATACACAGTAAAGCTAGAGGTGCTGAGTACTATACACAGTAGAATAGTGCTAGAGGTGCTGAGTACTATACACAGTAGGGCTAGTGCTAGAGGTGCTGAGTACTATACACAGTATGGTTAGTCCTAGAGGTGCTGAGCGCAGTTTGGTTAGTCCTAGAGGTGCTGAGCGCAGTTTGGTTAGTCCTAGAGGTGCTGAGCGCAGTTTGGTTAGTCCTAGAGGTGCTGAGCGCAGTATGGTTAGTCCTAGAAGTGCTGAGCGCAGTATGGTTAGTCCTAGAAGTGCTGAGCGCAGTTTGGTTAGTCCTAGAAGTGCTGAGCGCAGTTTGGTTAGTCCTAGAGGTGCTGAGCGCAGTTTGGTTAGTCCTAGAGGTGCTGAGCGCAGTTTGGTTAGTCCTAGAGGTGCTGAGCGCAGTTTGGTTAGTCCTAGAAGTGCTGAGCGCAGTATGGTTAGTCCTAGAAGTGCTGAGCGCAGTTTGGTTAGTCCTAGAAGTGCTGAGCGCAGTTTGGTTAGTCCTAGAGGTGCTGAGCGCAGTTTGGTTAGTCCTAGAGGTGCTGAGCGCAGTTTGGTTAGTCCTAGAGGTGCTGAGCACAGTATGTTTAGTCCTAGAGGTGTTGAGCACAGTATGTTTAGTCCTAGAGGTGTTGAGCACAGTATGTTTAGTCCTAGAGGTGTTGAGCACAGTATGTTTAGTCCTAGAGGTGTTGAGCGCAGTATGTTTAGTCCTAGAGGTGCTGAGCACAGTATGTTTAGTCCTAGAGGTGCTGAGCGCAGTATGGTTAGTCCTAGAGGTGCTGAGCGCAGTATGGTTAGTCCTAGAGGTGCTGAGCGCAGTATGGTTAGTCCTAGAGGTGCTGAGCGCAGTATGGTTAGTCCTAGAGGTGCTGAGCACAGTATGTTTAGTCCTAGAGGTGCTGAGCACAGTATGTTTAGTCCTATAGGTGCTGAGCACAGTATGTTTAGTCCTAGAGGTGTTGAGCGCAGTATGTTTAGTCCTATAGGTGCTGAGCACAGTATGTTTAGTCCTAGAGGTGCTGAGCGCAGTATGGTTAGTCCTAGAGGTGCTGAGCACAGTATGGTTAATCCTAGAGGTGCTGAGCACAGTATGGTTAATCCTAGAGGTGCTGAGTACAGTATGGTTAGTCCTAGAGGTGCTGAGCGCAGTATGGTTAATCCTAGAGGTGCTGAGCACAGTATGGTTAGTCCTAGAGGTGCTGAGCACAGTATGTTTAGTCCTAGAGGTGTTGAGCACAGTATGTTTAGTCCTAGAGGTGTTGAGCACAGTATGTTTAGTCCTAGAGGTGTTGAGCACAGTATGTTTAGTCCTATAGGTGCTGAGCGCAGTATGGTTAGTCCTAGAGGTGCTGAGCGCAGTATGGTTAGTCCTATAGGTGCTGAGCACAGTATGTTTAGTCCTAGAGGTGTTGAGCACAGTATGTTTAGTCCTATAGGTGCTGAGCACAGTATGTTTAGTCCTAGAGGTGCTGAGCACAGTATGTTTAGTCCTAGAGGTGTTGAGCACAGTATGTTTAGTCCTATAGGTGCTGAGCACAGTATGTTTAGTCCTAGAGGTGCTGAGAAAAGCCATTCTCTCCTTACCTGGTGCACACAGGAGAAGTATCAGTGATCCCAGCAGCAGTCTCACTCCTCCTTGATCCCGGCCTCCCATGGCTCCAGGCTCCCTGCAGGAGCTCGCAGGATCCAGGCTGTCTCTTACTGAGATCCCACAGGTTATGATCATCACAGGGCGTCTCTTCCAGTGCACACTCCCGGTCACATTGCTGAGTGCTTTGATCTCCCTCCCTGACTGCTCCCTGCTGAGTGCACTCTACACAAACCTCGTGTCTCTCCAGCAAGTGCTCTCTGTACTGACTGCTCTAGCCTAGCGGTCTCTTGCTGGATTCTCTGCACATGCTCGGAGGTCTCTTGCAGTCTCTTATTTTATTTCCCCCCTCCCAGCTTCTCTGTCTCCACCTCTGTACCCTGCATGTCTCTCTGCTGTCTAATCTCACTCTGATTTACAGCCTGTTATTGTGCAGTCTCTTATTTACCGAAATCTCCCCACTGTGCGGTTATTGCATGTCCAAATGTCTCAGCATTCACTTGGCTGTCTCTTCTTCACACTCTGCTGTCTCCTGCAGTCACTGTGTTTTGCAGTCTCTGATGCTGTCTCCTGCAGTCACTGTGTTTTGCAGTCTCTGATGCTGTCTCCTGCAGTCACTGTGTTTTGCAGTCTCTGATGCTGTCTCCTGCAGTCACTGTGTTTTGCAGTCTCTGATGCTGTCTCCTGCAGTCACTGTGTTTTGCAGTCTCTGATGCTGTCTCCTGCAGTCACTGTGTTTTGCAGTCTCTGATGCTGTCTCCTGCAGTCACTGTGTTTTGCAGTCTCTGATGCTGTCTCCTGCAGTCACTGTGTTTTGCAGTCTCTGATGCTGTCTCTGATGCTGTCTCCTGCAGTCACTGTGTTTTGCAGTCTCTGATGCTGTCTCCTGCAGTCACTGATGCAGTCACTGTGTTTTGCAGTCTCTGTTATAATTGTCCCTGCAGTCTGTTTTCCCGTCTCTGTGATAATTTCTCCTGCAACCTTTATGTTTTGCTGTCTCCAATATAATTTCTCCTGCAGTCTCTGTTTTGCTGTCTGTTATATTTTTTTCCTGCAGTCTCTGTTTTGCTGTCTGTTATATTTTTTTCCTGCAGTCTCTGTTTTACTGTCTGTTATATTTTTCCTGCAGTCTCTATGTTTTGCTCTCTGTTATAATTGCAGGCACTGTCCTTTGCTGTCTCAATACTTTCTCCAGCACTCACTATATTTTGCTGTCTGTGAATCTCCTGCTGGCTGCACTGTCTCTCTGTGTGTCTCACTTCATTCTGTGTTTCTCTTCTCATACGCTTCCAAGTCTCTTTTTGGATTAAACCAAGTACACACCCACACGGGGGGGACTGCAACACACATTTCACATTGGCCTCTGTGCCACCCTCAGATATGATCCCAGTCTCTGCAAGATGAATTTTATTTGTTTTCTCCAGTCCAGCCAGAACGTCCATACAGGAGCGTTAATACCAGTCATGGGGTTCACCTGGATATTAAAGGACCCCCCCCCCTCCAGGCATACATGCACACCTGAGTTTGGAGTGCTGGAGCCGCCTGTTGGATCTTCTTACAAACTTGTAAAGCGTGAATGGATCACAATAACATGAAACATTGAGATACAATGTATCACTGCGCAGCTACTGCAATAGGAGCATCCACCACACAGGGCCCTCTGCACTGCATCCACCACAACCACCGCACTGCACTGCATCCACCACAACCACCACACTGCACTGCATCCACCACACCGGGCCCACTGCATCCACCACAACCACCACACAGGGCCCACTGCATCCACCACACAGGGCCCACTGCACTGCATCCACCACACAGGGTCCACTGCATCCACCACAACCACCGCACTGCACTGCATCCACCACAACCACCACACTGCACTGCATCCACCACACCGGGCCCACTGCATCCACCACAACCACCACACAGGGTCTACTGCATCCACCACACAGGGCCCACTGCACTGCATCCACCACACAGGGTCCACTGCATCCACCACATCCACCACACAGGGCCCACTGCATCCACCACAACCACCACACAGGGCCCACTGCATCCACCACAACCACCACACAGGCCCACTGCATCCACCACAACCACCACACAGGGCCCACTGCATCCACCACATCTTCACCACACACACAGGGGTCCACTGCACTGCATTCACCACACAACCACCACACAGGGCCCACTGCATCCACCACAACCACCACACCGGGCCCACTGCATCCACCACAACCACCACACAGGGTCTACTGCATCCACCACACAGGGCCCACTGCACTGCATCCACCACACAGGGCCCACTGCATCCACCACATCCACCACACAGGGCCCACTGCATCCACCACAACCACCACACAGGGTCCACTGCACCCACCACAACCACCACACAGGTCCCACTGCATCCACCACAACCACCACACAGGGCCCACTGCACTGCATCCACCACACACGGCCCACTGCATCCACCACAACCACCACACACGGCCCACTGCATCCACCACAACCACCACACAGGGCCCACTGCACTGCACCACCACACACGGCCCACTGCATCCACCACAACCACCACACAGGGCCCACTGCATCCACCACAACCACCACACAGGGTCCACTGCACCCACCACAACCACCACACAGGTCCCACTGCATCCACCACAACCACCACACAGGGCCCACTGCACTGCATCCACCACACACGGCCCACTGCATCCACCACAACCACCACACAGGGCCCACTGCATCCACCACAACCACCACATAGGGTCCACTGCACTGCATCCACCACAACCACCACACAGGGCCCACTGCATCCACCACAACCACCACACAGGGTCCACTGCACTGCATCCACCACACAGGGCCCACTGCATCCACCACAACCACCACACAGGGTCCACTGCATCCACCACACCGGGCCCACTGCATCCACCACAACCACTGCATCCACCACAACCACCACACAGGGTCCACTGCACTGCATCCACCACAACCACCACACAGGGCCCACTGGATCCACCACAACCACCACACAGGGTCCACTGCACTGCATCCACCACACCAGGCCCACTGCATCCACCACAACCACCACACAGGCCCACTGCATCCACCACAACTGCATCCACCACACAGGGTCCACTGCACTGCATCCACCACAACCACCACACCGGGCCCACTGCATCCACCACAACCGCCACACAGGGTCCACTGCACTGCATCCACCACAAACAGTACTGCATCCACTGCACTGCATCCACCACAACCACCACACAGGGTCCACTGCATCCACCACAACCTACACAGGGCCCACTGCACTGCATCCACCACAACCACCACACAGTGTCCACTGGATCCACCATAACCACTACTGCATCCACCACAACCACCATACAGGGTCCACTGCACTGCATCCACCACAACCACCACACATGGTTCACTGCATCCACCACAACCACTACTGCATCCACCAAAACCATCACACAGGGTCCACCGCACTGCATCCACCACAACCACCACACCAGGCCCACTATATCCACCACAACCACCACACAGGGTCCACTGCACTGCATCCACCACCACTACTGCATCCACCACAACCACCACACCGGGCCCACTGCACTGCATCCGCCACAACCACTACTGCATTCACCACAACCACCACACTGGGTCCACTGCACTAAATCCACCACAACCACCCTTGCATCCACCACAACCACCACACCGGGTCCACTGCATCCACCACAACTACTACTGCATCCACCACAACCACCACACTGGGTCCACTGCACTGCATCCACCACAACCACTACTGCATCCACCACACCAGGTGCACTGCACTGCATCCACCACAACCACCACACCGGGTCCACTGCACTGCATCCACCACACCGGGTCCACTGCACTGCATTCACCACAATCACCACTCCAGGTCCAACGCACTGCAACCACCACAACTACCACACCGGAGCCAATGCACTACAACCACCACACCAAGTCCAATGCACTGCATCCACCACAACAGGTCCACTGCACTGCATCCACCACAACGGGTCCACTGCATCCACCACAACCACCACACTGCATTCACCACAATCACCACTCCAGGTCCAATGCACTGCATCCACCACAACCACCACACCAAGTCCAATGCACTGCAGGATATAACATACAGGGGTTTATTAGCTAAACTGGAAATTGCAGCACAAAACCAGGATGCACCACTGAGTGGAAAGGGTTTTCAATCACAATTTTTCCCCACCATAACTTTCTTGGTTTGTGCTCCGCAAGTAATAGCAAGCCAGTAACCAACCTCATGCTGATGAGTTGAATTAACAACGAAATGACTGTCCATGAGTGGTTCACTAGCTTTGCTCCTCTTCCTGAGTCGTATTTCAAAGCTGTTGTATACAGCAGACACGTACTCCAAGGAATCCATGTATAAAAAGGAATAATGAGACAAAAATGTGATTCGTTGTTAAACTAATTTGCATATGCCCACTCAGAATCCCTTGAGGTAGTAAGTGCAGATGTGACATTACTGTGGGAAATGCAAGTCTTATGGCTTGTCGGGTGTGCAGATCTGTGTTAAACTTACTTATATACATTTATATACAAATAAAAAAAATATAAGAAAGTGGGCACTCACAGGTAGTGATGTCCTGAACGATTCGCCGCGGACGGCGAACATATGACCCTGTACCTCACAGTCAGCAGACACATTCCAGCCAATCAGCAGCAGACCCTCCCTCCCAGACCCTCCCACCTCCTGGACAGCATCCATTTTGAAGCTGCATTCTTAGTGAGCTGTCCAGGAGGTGGGAGGGTCTGGGAGGGAGGGTCTGCTGCTGATTGGCTGGAATGTGTCTGCTGACTGTGAGGTACAGGGTCATATGTTCGCCGTCCGTGGCGAACCGTTCGGGACATCACTACTCACAGGACTTTTAAGTAAAAAATAACAACTTCTAAATAGTGAATAACATCAAAAAGCACATCGTTAATGTTTCGGACGCGAGCGCAGGTTTTCCTCAAGACCAAAGTTGTTCCAAACATCTAGGAATATAGGCAGAAATAAATAATATTTGGAAAAACCACAGTCATCCAATTCACTCCCTGCATAGAAGCAGGGAAGACCATAGAGACGAACTGTCGGCTTTCAAACACTATCTGACACAAGGTGTATGGAAAACGGTTTCACACTAAATGAAAGGGTAACACCATAGGGCTCCAGGCACTATAACCACTTCTGGTTATAGATAAAGTGTCTAGTGTCCCTATAAGTAGATCTGTCATTCCCAACATGTGTCGATGGCAAAATCTTTGTGCTGCCCTACAAGATGAATCTTTTATATGCTTCCCAATTAGATTTCCCACAGTCTCTTTTAAAACATTGTAAATAAAAAAAATAAAAAAATCTAAATGCATATTTTATAGCACATATCAAAATCAGTGCATATCATCTGACAGTTCAACTACATTCCCAAGCTCAGATAAAGAGCACTGATTACATTTTTTCACGGACCAAGAGTAAATCAAAGGATGATGAACTTTTGTAAATCGATTTGTTTCCGACTTTCATGGCTTCTATAGGTGCCAGATTTCATATGTACAAGTTTCTCATTCGCCCTGAGGCAGGTCAATTTGATACAATGTTGAATGTGTTTGTTTCCATAGTTACCAAACAAAAATACGCTTTTATTGAACAATAATCCTGTCTATGCCATGATCAGAGAAAACCATTTAAGCTATGAAACATCGTCATAACTGTGTTTCAACTTCTTTTTCAACTCAGTCATGGCGTCAGAAAAAAATGGAGACTTTTTATTAATTTAAGCATCTCTTATTCGAAATATAGATTCTCTATTGTCCAAGAAAAATAAACAGATGGACACATAACAAACCCACTTTCATTGAAGTTTATGATGCTAGAGGTCTCTTTCTTATTGTACTAGTGACTCTTAGAGTAATTGCACCCAAGCCTCACAGCACCATAACCACCGCAATAAGGTGTCCAATAAGCTGCAGTAGTTATGCAGTTTAAAAGATATTTATCCATTTTGTACACAACTCTCTGCAAGAATTAGTTGCAATTTTAAAAATCATAATTTGTAATGTACCATAACAATTGGATTATAGGAAGGGACAAGAGACAGAGTACCTTAATCTAAATGGACACATGCGTATTAGACCCCTTATTGCAGTGATAGCAAACCTGGGGACCGCAGTGTTGGCAGAGCATGGGGGGAAAAAAATTCCAAAACTTCTCAAAGACCATTGTCTTGTTTGCCTGTATAACGTTTTCACTTACTTTAACTCTACTGTAGGCATAACGGTTATTAATATAAATAAAATGCTATAAATAGTGATGTCCTGAACTGTTCGCCGAACGGTTCGCGAACGGTTCGCCACGAATGGTTCGCGAACGGTTCGCCACGAACGGTTCGCCACGGACTCATCATTGAGTAAACTTTGACCCTGTACCTCACGGTCAGCAGACACATTCCAGCCAATCAGCAGCAGACCCTCCCTCCCAGACCCTCCCACCTCCTGGACAGCATCCATTGTGAAGCTGCATTCTTAGTGAGCTGTCCAGGAGGTGGGAGGATCTGGGAGGGAGGGTCTGCTGCTGATTGGCTGGAATGTGTCTGCTGACTGTGAGGTACAGGGTCAAAGGTTACTCAATGATGAGTCCGTAGCGAACCGTTCGGCGAACAGTTCGAGACATCACTAGCTATAAATAATACAATAATAATGTAAAATGCCAAGCTATATAGAGCTATTTATGTACACATTTGAACTATTCCACTTAATGTACCTCCCTCTGCTATAACATAATCTGCTAGGTGCTATGTAAACCTTTTAACCTGCTAGTGCTATATAAATAAAATATGCATATACTGTGTAACTTACTGTAACTCCTTCTACTTTAATGTAACCAGTAAAGTGCTATGTACACCTGTTTGTGCAATATAAATATAATACACATACACAGCTTTAATGTATCTGCCCTACACCTCCCCTGCCTGTGACTGACACAGCCTGCATGAAAGCAAAATGGTTTCATTTTCAATCAAATGTTTCTTAGTTTAAAAGTGTTTATCTCCTGCTCTGTAAATTTAACTTGAATTACATACAGGAGGCCTCTGCAGTGTCTAGCAAGCTAATAATAGAGCAGGCGGTAATAAATTCTAAATTAAACTGCATTTACAATAAAGGAAGTGCAAACATTAGCTGACTCTTTACAGGAAGTGTTTAGGATTGCCGTGGAGGTGTGGCTAGGGCTGTATAAACAAAGTGATTTAATTCATAAATGGCAGTGAATTGAGCAGTAAGACTGCAGGGGCATGATCTATACACCAAACCTCTTTAATTAAGCTCAAGTTGTTTTGTTGACTAAAGTTTCCCTTTAATGTTGCATATACTAAGGTATGCAAAGTATACACCTTAACACTGTACACATACATAAATACTGTTTTTGTTCTGTAAAATGTAACCAGCATAGTAAATAAAGAAAATAATTGTTCTGAGATTGCTACAGTGGCAAACACTGTATTGTTATTAAACTGGCATAATAACGAATCATGAATGCCTGCAGATAAAGACTATTTCTGATTGAGACGATTGAGGTACATCTAAGTTGTTTTTTTATATTGTTTCTTTTAATTTATTTAACTTGTTTCTTTTATTACAGTTCAAAAATATTACAGACAATTTAAACTGTTTCTTACTGGGGCCATTATGTTTTTAGATTTAACAAAATATATATATATATATATTATTTTTTTGTTGTAATCTGAAATGGGTTTTTTTTTTGTGTATTTTTTATTTTTTTTAATTACACTCCTGGCAATGGTCTAAGATGCTAATATAGGTTTCAGTTGACCAGTTCATAGTACAGTAGTCAGTGGCCGTTCTGAAGTGTACCTTTAAAATGTTGCATCACCGTGATCTTCAGCATGTGGCCAGTCATATGTTCTTTGCAGCTCTGAAGAATGATGGATTTGTTGCTAATCATCACTAAACCATCCTCAGTATGTTTTTCATGTCTGTAGATCAGTTTGTCAGCTGTGCTCCCTGGGTTTGGCAACCTCAGCTCAGTATCTCTGCTTCTGATTTAATTACACCAACTGAGAGGTGTTTGATGAGAGATTCAGAGTGTTCCTTGGAGACAAATGGGGTGACTTTCTCTTAGTCACCAGCAATAGCATAACTTCAACTTCAATCACTTTTGGCTTCTGCGGAATTATGGAAATGACAGTTTAACAACAAGCTGAGATCAGCCCCCGCCTCCCCCACCCCCCCAATTGACAGGGTATTCAGGTTATTTAATACTATAATGTGAATTTCACTACCAACTGCACCAATTGGCATAAAAGAGCCCAACCTCTTAATTGCTTCATCTTGCATAGCGTGTATAGAATAGAGCAGGGATAGGCAACCTTCAGCACTCCAGATGTTGTGGACTACATCCCCCATAATCAGGGCCGGATTAACATAGGGGCTGATGGAGCTGCAGCTCCAGGCCCAGGCCCATGGAATAGGCCCATTTAAAAAAAAAAAAATATATATATATTTTTTTTTTTTTACACTCTACTCTTAGGTTTGCCACCTGACTGGCATTTTACTGGCACAGATGGTATTAGAGGCTGCCTGGCCGTGCTGGTATTGCAGTAATACCGTCAATACAAATGCCGATATTTTTCTCAGTATAAACAGAGATTACTCTGCAATACCAGCGTCGGCCAGTAGGGGTCACTGTGTGTGTGGAGAGAGGCAGGGATATGAAGTTACAGCATCTCCCCCCCTGCCTCTCTCTACTCATTGATCCGCGGGGGAGCAGCTACAGAGCACAGAGAGTCTAGACAGCAGCTCCCAGCCTGCAGAGACAGCCTACAGCTCAGGGAAGTGAGGGATGAGGGGAAAGGCTGCAGGGAGACATTGGGACACTGAGACACTGGGAGACCTGGGGACACAGACACTTGGAGACACTGGGAAACATGGGGACACTGAGACACTAGGGAACGCTGTGAGACATAGGGACATTGAGAGACACATTGGGACACGGAGACACTAATGACACAGTGTCTCCATGTCTTCCAGTGTCTCCATGTCTCCCAGCCAGTGTCCCTAGTGTTTCAGTGTCCCCATGGCTCCCAGTGTCCTATAGTCTCCCAGTGTCTGTGTTCCCATGTCTCTCAGTGTCCCTAGTGTCTCAGTGTTCCCATAGCTCCCAGTGCCCCCATGTCTCCCAGTGCCCCCTTGCCTCCCAGTGTCTGTGTCCCCATGTCTCTCAGTATCCCTAGTGTCCCAATGTCTCCCAGTGTCCCCAAATGTTTCAGTGTCCCCAAATGTTTGTGTCCCCATGTCTCCCAGTGTCCCCAAGTGTCTGTGTTCCCATGCCTCCCAGCCAGTGTCCCTAGTGTCTCAGTGTCCCCATGTCTCCCAGTGTCCTCTAGTCTCCCAGTGTCTGTGTTCCCATGTTTCTGTGTCCCTAGTATCTTAGTGTCCCCAAATGTCTGTGTCCCCATGTCTCTGTGTCCCTAGTGTCTGTCCCCATGTCTCTCAGTGTCCCCATGTCTCACTGTGTCCCCATGTCTCTCAGTGTCCCCTAGTATCCTAGTGACACAGGACACACTGAGACATGGGGACACTGGGAGCAATGAGGACACAGACACCTGGAGACTAGTGGACTGAGTGACATGGGGAAACTGACACTGTGATACATAGGCTGGCCTTCCAATTCTTTGGGCAGACATGCCCCCTTTTTGGGCATTGTCGCTGCTTTTGGCTGTTCTGGTCACGCGATTCGTGTCAGTAGCCCACCCTTTTACACCGCCCATTGACTTCCTGCTTCACTGGACACTGCTGTTAGGGGGAATGGATTTACTTGAAAGATGAAGAGAGAGATTAGCATATTTTAAGAAAATCGGCGTTTTCTTATAGCTGCATCCTATGAGTTTCCCTCTGGCACCATCTCCACCAGATACATAACGCTTGAGAGGTATGACTGTTTTAGTGTTTTTGGTCGATAAGATTCTGTAATTAGGCCCCTCATAATTGTCAGCACCAGGCCCACTGGGCTCTTAATCTGGCCCTGCCCATAATGCTCTTACGCCCATAATGCTGGCAAAGCATCATGGGAGGTGAAGTCCAAAACAACTGGAGTGCTGAAGGTTGCCTATGCCTTGTATAGAGTATGTATAGTGATAGATCACTGTCACAAGACTCTATTCATTGCCTCTGGATAAGAAAAAAGAAAACAATTACATGAAAGCTACACAGTAATACATCTAATACAGGTACTTAGGACAACTTGCTGTCTAGAAGCCTCTTTGTACATTCGCAAATATGGGTCTTCAAATTATACACCATTTAAAAACCACCATTGTATTAATTTACATTTATTTTCTCTCCCCTTGTTTCTCCCTTTTTTCCTTATTGTCTAGAGACTGCATTGAGTTGCTCCATGCTGCTGTTGCAGTTTCTAATTCTGGATTGATGTCGTTGGCTATCACATTTATCTGTGCCCAATAATTTTCATGTCCCCTCCTGCCCCCCACTTCCCCAATAAATGTCTGTAATCTGAATGGCAAAGTGGCCGTATATTATTTTCCATTTAAGGAATTTGTCATTTGTGGTAAACCAGTTGTTTAAACGTAACTTATTAAATCGTATAATCTGTCCTAGGATGTGTCAAAAGTACAACTTAGCGCATTCATTTTACCATAAAGTTTTATTTTACAACTGCCACCTTTTACCTCTAGCGTAGTAATATGTTAGTTAATACTTTCTCGCTCCTTATTACTTCTGATTGCTCCATGTTTAAAAAAATTTGAATGTTCTATGTGGTTAAAAGAACACTCTAGTAACCATAACAACTTCATCTAATGAACGGTTCTTGGACTGTTGAACCCCAAAGTCTGTGTTCCAGCGTCAAATCTCCCTGCCTCTCTAACCTTCCATTTTCTAAAAATTTCTAAACCGGAAGGCTCTTGCATCATCAGGGCAGCGGCGCCAATGATTGACTGAGAGCGGTCAGCGAATCCCCATTCATGAAAAAGGTACGTTTCTTTTCAAGCCAGTTTTATGAATGGGGATTTAATGATAGGCATCAGCATCAGAGCATCAGCTCACCACTGCTCAAATCTGCAAAAGCATTGCAGTTTAGAGATTTTTAAAAAAAACAGAAGGGCCGAGAGGCAAGAAGATTTGGCGCTGGAACACAGACTTTCGGGTTTAACCCAGGAAGTTGTTATGGTCCCTAAACTGTTCCTTTAAGAGGTCACAAAAGCTTTAAATATTGGAGCATGATATCTCCTTGCGTGCTATATGTCCAGAGCTTGGGGGGAGGGGTTTACCAATTTTAGAAATAACGCAATCATACTTTTTATTTTTATTTTACTAAAAAGTGGAAATTTGGAGACCTTTGAAAGTATAAAAGGATGCTAAATGCCGATAGCCACCTAATGGATCAATCTCTTTTTTAAGGGCATGTAGCCATTTATGCGAACTTGGTTGGTCCTGTAACAAAGAATACAATCTTCACTCAATTGGTGAACATCAAGACTGCTCTTTAAAATCTAGGACAGTTGGTAGGTATAGTATTTATTACATTATCTTATGGCTGCTCTGTAAAATCTCTTGCAAATTCAAAGTGTAGGCCAAAATAGGTTAACTGGATCATTTCTCCACGTTAGCTATGTTTTCATTTTAGCTATTTTAGCCTATGTGAAATTCACTTAATTTTACTGATAATTCACGTTTAAGTTAAAGGACCACTATAGGCACCCAGACCACTTCAGCTTAATGAAGTGGTCTGGGTGCCAGGTCCAGATAGGATTAACCCTTTTTTTTTTTTTTTTTTATAAACATAGCAGTTTCAAAGAAACTGCTATGTTTACACTGAGGGTTAACCAGCCTCTAAAGCCTCCTCTAGTGGCTGTCTC
This sequence comes from Pelobates cultripes, assembly GCA_933207985.1. Classification (NCBI taxonomy): domain Eukaryota; kingdom Metazoa; phylum Chordata; class Amphibia; order Anura; family Pelobatidae; genus Pelobates; species Pelobates cultripes. The sequence continues at coordinate 108,263,949 of OW240923.1, forward strand.
ATTGACAGCTACTAGAGGCGCTTGCGTGCTTCTCACTGTGAAAATCACAATGAGAAGACACCAGCGTCCATAGGAAAGCATTATGAATGCCGCGCATGCGCATTCAGCTGATGACGTCGCTAGGAAGAAGGAGAGGAGGAGGAAAGCTCCCCGCCCGGCGCTGGAGAAAGGTAAGTGTTTAACCCCTTCCTCTTCCCAGAGCCCGGGAGGGGGACCCTGAGGGTGGGGGCACCTTCAGGGCACTATAGTGCCAGGAAAACGAGTATGTTTTCCTGGCACTATAGTGGTCCTTTAATAACCCTGATGCAGTTATTCATAAAACTGTGATTGTAAAGAATTTAGAAGGAAACAGCAATTTTAGGACAAAATGCAAAAAATTCAAATTGAACTATCCTTAAAAGTCAAGCATTTTTGGATAAACGTGCAATTTTCTTGTCAGTTTTCCACAATCCCGGCTTTAGTGACTAAACCACAATCAGTAGTTTTTTATGCATTCTAAACTCAAACGAATACCCAAATTGTAAGAAGCATCTTGTATACATTATGTATAACTGCCCATTGTGACTATTCAATGCTGCAGAAGTTTTAGTGTATGATATGGGAGCAGGAGCGAATCTCGGGAGCGGCACTGGTAAAGTATTTAGAGCAGGGGTCCTCAAACTTTTCAAACAGCTAACTGTCCCTCAGACCCTGTTGGGGGCCGGACTATAATTTGAAAAAAATATGAACTAATTCCTATGCACACTGCACATATTTATTTTGTAGTGCACAAAAAAAACAGGAAAAACAATACAATATTTAAAATTAAGAACGATTTTAATCAACATAAACGTATAAGTATTTCAATGGGAAGTATGGGCCTGCTTTTGGCTAATGATATGATCAATATCTGGTTCCATATTTGTCACCGCTAGTCTTAGCAAGTGATGCAATTGTTCATCAGTTAGTCTGGATCTGGTTGGAGATTTCAGATGTTTAATTCGGGGAAAAGTTTGCTCACAGATATAGGTGCTGTCAGAGGTGGTTGCAATTTTTGAGTGCATGGTTCCTGAGATTAAGATGTCTCGAGGGGGCGTGTCCGGACTGCCGATGGAGTAAGACGCACTGCTCCTAAGCTCCTAGGCCCCAACCTGGTAAACCCCGGCAAATAGCACCATAAACAGCAAATAAAGATGGGGAAAAGCAAGAAGACAAACGCCGCTGGTAACTCCGGTGCCACACCGGCGAAATATTACCCCGGCCCGATGGACGAATACTTACTGGCATCCCAGGGCCCGCGAGGCCTAGACGGTTCCGCCACGCCGACGCCGTCCTCTCCGACCTCCAGCATAGCGCACTCGGACCGGACCCCTCCGGCGGCCCCTATGCTGACCCAAATATCTGGAGACCTGGCAACCATCACTAACAACATGCTCACCCGCAAAGATAAAACAGACATGGTCGCGGAATTGAAGGCTGTCATCCTGGAGGAGATCACAGCGGTCCGCAGGGACCTCTCAGCCCTGGAACAACGCGTAGATAGCCTGGAGGAAGACCGCCTGCAGCACGCCCAAACAATGCATGCGGCAGAACTGGCTACAGGGCGGCAGGGAAACATTCTCCTGGACATCCGCCGCCAAGTGGAGGACCTCGACAACAGAGGTCGTCGCAAAAATATAAGGGTCCGAGGCCTCCCAGAAACTGAGGGAGAAATCCCTCAAGAAGTCCTAACAGGCCTGTTCACACACCTCATGGGAAGCGAGGCTCCTAGTGACTTCGGTCTGGAGAGGGCGCACAGGGCCCTGCGGGCGCTTAGAAGGGACGGCCTCCCACGAGACATCATTTGCTCCCTAGAATCCTTCCAACTAAAGGAGGCCATAATGCAAGCAGCAAGGGCGCAGCAAAGGATCACATACATGGACTCCCAAATCTCCCTCTATCAGGACCTGTCCACAATTACCCTAGATGCCCGCCGAGCGCTCAGACCACTGACACGGATGCTGCAAGAGAGAAGGATACCATATAAATGGGGGTTCCCATTCAGCCTCCAAGCTCGCTCAGGCAATGTCTGGCACATAATCCGCTGGCCGAACGACGTCCCCTGCTTTCTACAAGCTGCGGGCCTACCCATGATACAGATCCCGAATTGGATCCTGGAGGGTCCCCCAGCCCGGGCCACGGGCCCGTTGGAAGTAGCACACAACCTCCGCTCGGGACCCACTCCACCACAACGCAAGGGAGGCCCGGAGAACTCAGAAGAATAAACCAGTACCGTCCCTGAATAGCTACGGAAACTTCCTCCCTGAGCCGCTCCGACACCAAGACCCTGCTGCCGTGACCCCTCTCCCCATCGGAATCCTTCCAGCCCGGAACTCTCCACGCACCTGCCTGCCAGGGGTATGTACTCTTCCACTATACTAGCTAGGGGACAAGGGTCCTCCCTGCCTAGGTGGGGTGGCGGGGCAGCCCGGGGGTCAGCTATAGAGGTTAGAACCACCCAGACCTACCCAATACCAAGCACCTACAGCGGGGTACCCTGTCAGGTTGGGTGGGGGGGAATTCCATGGGAGAGGGGATAAATGGGACGATGTGGAACTCCCCATGGACGGCAACCAGGCCCTCAACAAGCCGAATTCCCTAACAAAACAGTCGCTAAACGTAGCTGCTCAACGGACAGCGGACCAAACTGATGCCGGGCGGACAGGGGGGGCTCCGGGAGTGGGTGGTGGCGGTTGGGGAACGGGGGACACTTGTGTCACATGTTAGGAACCCGAGTGGTAGATGGGGTGTCCCACTACTGTACATATTCCACTAGACAAGTTAATGCCCACGGTTACCACAAAGAGCGCCCACCAGAGTAACACATATGCACTGGTCATGCACTAGAAGAGACACCCTGTGCGTCACACCAGGCCCATTACACTAGCGATCACATTGGGAGGGGCTAAGAGTGCACATAAGTGAACCAGAGAGATGTACGGGCGTCTAGGGCATGGCAAAGGCACAATACTCGGGATTCGCAGGGGACGAACTAACAGATAAGGAGGGGGGGATGATGGACGCATCACGCGGACACAGAAGACAGACTGGGGGGATCAGGGACTGCACGGCCTATAACGTAGCAAAACATTGACAGTAACCCAGCTGCAGGCACGAACCACCCCCCCCACACAATCCACCCCTGACGCGCATGTGCACTCACTCCTGCTCCGCCACGTGTCACGCACGCTACACTTACCAGAACATAACGAGGCAGACACACTATCACGACGCCGCACACCCCCGATATGCCCCAAGCATGAGAAGCCCCCCAAGACAGACGGCAACGGGGCCCCTAGATGACAAGACTTGGGACCCGAACAGCGGTCCTTGGGCCCGTGTAGCGGAATCCAAGCCACGGGCAGACATCAAGGGCTCCACTCCGGGACGAACAGACCCGAACACAGCCCGTCTGATTCCACGCCGACAGGAGGTGAGACCCCACGGCCCGGCGCCACTGACTGTTACGGACCCGCCGCGCACACATACACCAATTCTTCCCAAGAACACCGCGGAACCCCGACCCAAATACGGCCATGAGCGAGCCAGGGAGTCGAACAGACAGCCACAAACACACACAACGAAGGGGGAGACTGGGAGGGACACGCCCTTTAAAAGCACACAACAAGATACACAAATGGCCCCACAGCGACATGTGAGAACTTGCTACCATGCACCCCATCTTCAACACTACACCGAGAGACATAGCTACTACGAAAGCCCAAATCAGGTTGGGAGCTGAAGGAGACAGTAGATGACGACCGACCACTAGACCGAGCCACTCCATTGGTCAAGACGACACCGAGCCTCACTGAGACAGACCCTCCTGTAAATTATACCGGAACCTCAGGGAAGGTCAGGTAACCAACTCCCGAGAACCCCCAAAATCCGGTACAGGGTCGACGTCACACCCAAACTAACCCCGTTCGCGGGTCCTCCTGACCCCAGATAACCCCATCCTCCTAGAACCCGCATTCTAGACGACATCCTTCCCCTCACCCCTCCAGTGCCGCTGCGAGTGGGGCCCCCTCCCTCCTCCCAAAATGGCTGCCACCCGGGCGTTTGCCCCGGCCCAGCTGACGTATTGGTCTAACAACGTCCAGGGACTCAACTCCCCGGAAAAACGGGCCCACTTGCACCGTCGACTGTGGAGCGCTAAAGCCTCCGTAGTTTTCCTGCAAGAAACCCATCTCAAAGGTGGAGACGCACCTAAACTAGAAAACCGGCGCTTTCCTCTGGGATTCTACGCTAACCACCCCGACACCAAAAAAGCCGGAGTCGCGATTCTGTTCGCTCACTCGGTACCATTCCAGAATACACAAACTCTAGCAGACCCGAACGGGAGGTACCTCTTCCTGAGAGGCACCATCGCAGACCATGAATACACCTTTGCGTGCTTATACGGTCCAAACAGAAAGCAACATAAGTTTCTACGCCAGGTGCTAGCCAAACTGGAAAAGTTCAGAGGGGCCCTGCTAATCGTAGCAGGAGATCTAAACATGCCGCTGGACCCCATACGAGACACCTCGAGGGGCCAAAGTGCGATCCCCACACACTGCCTGAAAGCCGCACAACGATTCTTACACAAGATGGGGCTAGTGGACTGCTGGAGGACATACCACCCAGACGACCGAGACTATACCCACTACTCCGCGGTACACGCACACTATAGTCGAATCGACTACATTTTCATGGCCCAGGAGTATCTTAACCTATTACGTAGCGCAGACCTAGGCATCATGGACCACTCTGACCACGCACCGGTACTGATCGATACACAATCCCCGCTCTTTAAACCCAGAGAAAGACAGTGGAAGCTTAATGAATCCATGCTGGACGACTTGGAATTTACCACCGCTATGAACCAAGCCCTAACTGACTACTTCACGACGAACGATAGTCCGGACATACAGCCGCTGACTCTCTGGGAAGCACACAAATGTGTAGTCCGAGGACACCTTATCACAAGCTGCACCAGACGCAAAAAACAAAGGACGACGCAAATTGCTAACCTGGCAAGCCGCATAGCGGAGCTTGAACAAACCCATAAATCCACTTTGGATGACAGCACATACCTCCACATCACGGAAACTCGCAGAGAGCTTCGAGATATATTAACCCAAGGACGACTCCACACTGCCAGGAAAACATCTCGATACTTCTACGAACATTCGAATAAAAGTGGACGACTGCTGGCAAAGATGCTCCAAGAAAAACGGAGAACACGACACGTCCACAAGATACACACGAAAGAAGGTGCCATCACCCGGCTCCCGGAGGGCATCCTAACGGCTTTCAAAGAGTATTACAAGACGCTATACGACCAAGCACAACACAAAACGGGACATACGGCGACACACCATCAGGAACGGATAGCTACATACTTAGAAGAACATATCACCCGCAAACTGACACCTGAACAAGAGGCCGACCTGGAACTACCCTTGACAATTGAGGAATTAGCGGGAGCTTTGAAAACATCCAAGCCCCACAGGGCTTCAGGACCTGATGGCCTCCCTATCGCGTATATACGTACCTTTAAGGACATTCTCCTTCCTAGACTCCTCACCGGGATCAATTCCATCCAAGAAGGAGGACGATTCCCTAAAGACACCCTGAGAGCGACGGTCGTGATCATACCGAAGGAAGGAAAAGACCCAACTAATTGTGCCAGCTACCGACCAATCTCTCTGCTAAACGCGGACATAAAACTCTTCGCCAAAGCCATGGCCACCAGAGTAGCGCAAACGCTCCCCGACCTGATACACCCGGACCAGGTAGGGTTCATACCCGGGAGGGAGGCCAGGGACAACACCATCCGAGCCCTTAACATCATGCACACAACAGTGGCCGGCAAACGAGATATGGTGCTTCTATCCACCGACGCCGAAAAGGCGTTTGACCGGGTAGACTGGAACTACATGGCAGCGACCCTGAGCCACATGGGGTTTGGCCCGCGATTGCGAACCTGGGTAGCCGCACTATACACCACGCCGTCAGCACGCATACGAGTCAATGGAGCGCTGACCGACTCATTTGGCATAAGCAACGGCACAAGACAAGGATGCCCCCTATCCCCCCTTCTATTCGTCCTCACTCTCGAACCCTTCCTTGAAGCGGTTAGACAGCACGGGGCGATCACGGGACATAGCATAGGCGGCAAGGAACACCGAGTAGTGGCTTACGCCGACGACATGCTCTTTTTCCTGGAGCAACCTAGGGTATCGACACCAAACCTCCTGGACGCATTTCGAACTTACAGTGAGGTATCCAACCTTAAGCTAAATCTGGACAAATCCGAAGCAATGCTGCTGACGAGGGACATGGCTCTCCAGCAACACATCCAAACGCAATTCCCCTTCAGAATATGCACCTCCAAATTGCGATATCTTGGCGTCTGGCTACCTGAGGACACGACGCACATATACCAACTGAACTTTGCGCCCCTTCTAGCTACCCTACAACAAGATATAAAACGGTGGACGGCCCAGTACATCTCATGGTTTGGCCGCATAAACGCAATAAAAATGAATGTCATGCCTCGCATTCTATACCTATTCCAGACACTACCAACAACCATCCCAAGAGGGTTCTTTCAAGCGATAACGACTACCATCCGACAGTTCGTCTGGAACCACAAACCATCACGCGTGAAACGGTCCACCTTAGAACGACCAAAAAGCCAGGGCGGAACGGGACTTCCGTCGATCACCACATACTATCAGGCAACCCACATACATCGACTGGTCGACTGGCACGCTAACCCGACCACTAGATCCACATAGAAATACAACAAGCCCAAGGCAAAATCCCCGCCCAACTGTGGCTGGGCGAAGCATCTCTTGGGAACTTACGCACGGACAACCCAGTGATAAATGCCACGCTGCAGGTCTGGTGCAAGGTACGTTACACCAGGAACCTCACGACGTCTCCCAACCCGCTTACACCTATTACTAACAACCCGAAGCTAGCGGGAGGGCTTAGCCCAGCCGACCTAAGGAACTTGGGAGCTACAGACTGGGTATACATAAGCCAATGGTGTGACGGGCCGAACCTAAAGACACTGGGGGAACTCCTACAAGACCGCAGACCAAATAAAAATGTACGCTGCCACTGTAAAAGGCAGGGGCCATCTGCACCGCCCACTGCTCTACCTGGAACAACTATGCACAGACAGACACCACCTCACACACGGAGTCTCGATCCTATATACCATGCTTCAAAACAGCGGAGACAAAACACCGCTGGGGTTTACTGAACGATGGGAAAGAGACGCGGATGTAATACTCACGGATAACGAATGGGAAAAAATATTCCAACTCACACACAAGGGATCCATAAGCACTAAATTCCAAGAATGTAATTACAAAATTTTGACTCACTGGTACCGGACCCCGGATGTTCTACGGCACATCCATGACTCGGTTCCAGGCGAATGCTGGTGGTGCGGCACAGAAATAGGCACAGGAATACACATTTGGTGGAAGTGCACGCACATCATACCTTACTGGCGAATGGTCCACCGATTGATAAAAGAAATCACGGGAACAGAGATACCTTTCCAGCCACTACCAATGTTGCTAAATCACACCCACACACCCCTGAAAGCATACAAGAGAGGCCTCGTCATACATCTGCTGACGGCTGCGAAAACACTCATTCCGACGATGTGGAAAAGCCCAACAGTTCCCACATACCAACAATGGATAGACAGGGTGGAAGTGATCTACAATATGGAAAGGATGACGGCCTCCCTACAGGGACGCGCAGAAAAATGTACCCTGACATGGTTCCCGTGGATGGACTACATATCCAAGACAGCAGCAAGAACTGACGCGGGGGGGACGGGGGCGCCACTGCAGCGGCACATACACTCCCGGCTGGGGGACGCTCCCTCCGGAGCCAACACGCCCGACTAAACCCCACAAGACAGGACATAACTCACAACCCTCCCCGGCCCTATCCCAACCCCAAGACCCACCAACTCCCGACAGAGTCTAGGCATAGACAAATAAAGTAAGGACAGGAGGAATCCCGAATCACAAAAGGCGATACATACAAAAGGATGGACAGGAAGAGACTCACGATACGCACAGACAACACCAACGCAATCTGGGCCCGCCAGGACTCCCAAGGTTTAGGGAGCAAATGGCACCAACAACGGTAAACTAACCCCCGAAACCGAAGGGAACGGAGAAAGAAAGATGGGGAAGAGGAGGGAGGGGTTGAGAGAGACACCCCAACACAAGAAGGCAGAGGACTTACACAGTAAACCAAGACAGGGAATGCCACCAAGCATGCTCACACACAGGCATGGCAGACACAATAGCAGACCAACACAACCAACACCCCTCACTACAAATCGGTAAGCCACCGACACCCACAAGTAGACGTATAACGCTCACACCAAAACCTACCTAATCACGGCCCCACAACTGACAAATGATTTCACTCGATCTCCCCCAGTACCACCCCAGTTATAGCTCGGCACTTGAGTCCCTAAGCCCAAGGCTCCCAGGCAGAGACCTATGACACGATGTCGGGCCTCGAGCAACCCGGAAACAAGATACAAACACATTGAACACTGCCCTGAACTAGAATGAACGCAGAAAGCAAAACATACTTTTAACAAGTGTCAATATCGCCACTGTGACTCCAAATAAGCTATTCTTAAAATCAATAGCCACCTGCCCCCTACGTCCCTTGCGCATCCTCCACGCTCCCTACCACTGGCCAGGGCATGCACACTTTCACACCCGCTTAGCGGGGACTAGCCGGACAGAAAGACTGGGGGGTAGGCAGGGTCACGACTCTTAGGCTTCCCACCACCTTAACATGCGAACACCATATGATGGACACCCCGCAAGACCCTACTGGGGATGGAGGCAGCAATCTACAGTCATGCATAAAATAACGAACCATAAATCACAGCCCCAAGCCAACAGGTCACAATATGCACGTAACAACCCGAATCCAACACATTGGTGTCACGTATACACGATACCAGCACTATTACCACAAGACATATGACAGCGAACCTGGCAAGTGCACTACATGCGAAACAAGGAGGGAAACATAACTACACGAGTTGAGCCGGAGTGGAGATAGTCAGGGGAGGGTGACTCGAGGGAGAGAGAAGGAATACTGGAAAAAAGGACACAGTGAGATGTAGTAACATGTTGCAAAGTAGGTTGACAATAGGTACACCTGCTGTATATAGATCTGCCTGCCATGTACTAGTCAGCAATTCACGTCCTGAGCCTACGCCTATTTACCAGGACTATGGATTGAGACATACTCCTGGTCTCTGCCCCTGCTAGTTTCACCTATGTTCCCAGAAAGCTCACTACTTGAGCTGGTTGGACACACAGTTTTACACACACTGACTTCCCGATGCAAGTTATGCCACATAATGTTTACAAATAGCACATTTTCGATGCGATCTATACCCTGTTGTGTTTATGTACACTGTTTACCTTGATGCAAGCTGATCCATAATGTTTATTTCTGTTTAAACACATTAATGCACAACTGAAACTTGGAAAAATTAAACAAAACTGAAATAAAAAATGTCAAAAAAAAAAAAAAAAAAAGATGTCTCAGAGGGGAGAGCTGCATAGAAATTAGTAAGGCTGCTTGATTTGAATGTGTCTTTCAAAGAGTCACAATTCTGCAGTTCGGCCAATTTCATTTGGTAAATCGGATCGACAATTTCAATGTTAGTGGATCAGGCAGTGTAAGGCTATTGGATGTGAATGGTTGTGTTTGTCCATCTCTTTGTTAATGTATGCAACCACTCCTTTCATAGACCCCACCATGCTAGGAGCACCGTCAGTTGTCACGCTAGTTTAGCCCAGTCCAGCTCCAAATCATTCACAGTTTGGCAAACTTTTTATAGATATCCTCTCCTGTTGTTGTCACTTTGATGTTTTTCAGTGCAGCAAGCTCCTCTGTGACTTCGAAATAATCATTTGTCCCACAAATGAAAAGTAGAAGTTGTCCAGAATCACGAACATCATTGCTTTCGTCGAGTGCCAATGAAAAATAGCAAAGGTTTTTTGAGGAGTTTTGCAAATGCAGATGCAAATTTTCCTGACAACCAGTCCAGTTACTTCCTGGTTTGGTTAGCTCAGTGGAGCTAAACTCAAGAGGCAGCAATGGCCCAGAGCACCTGCCTTGCAGAGACTTCTCATTGAGCTGTTTTGTCATGTTTGTGATTGGGCAGGGTTAGATGGGGAACTTGCAATGGCACAGTCAAGAGATATGCAGCTGTTTTTAAATACAGTGGCATACTAACGGGGGAGAGGGGAAGGCACGTCTCACCCCAGATGGCATTCATTATTGGGGACTCCTCTTGCTGTGAGGAGCCCATTTGGTGACCCATACAAAAACATGCTTACATTCAAAAAGAAAAACACTGCTCAGTGCTAAATACATTAAAATCATGAAACAAATCATGAAACGTTTTCAATTCAGGCTGGCAGGGTGTTCATTGAACAACATTTCCCTTGATGTGTAGCTAGCCAGAGCCGGACAGATGGTTATCAGGAATTGTAGTTCCATATTTGAAACCTTGTATAGGCATGCCCAAACTAGCCCATGACAGCTGTAGCTGTAACTTCTCTGTTAGTGATAGGCTGTCTGTGTGACAACAGAATATATCATAATGTAGACACAAATGGAAATATTTCCCCTATTTGAAAGAGTTCTTCCAACTACCAAAATACTCCTCCAGTGCTCAAGGTATCCATAGTGAGCTGGTTTACACCTAACACTAGGTCTCCCTCTCACCCAGGTGCCCCTCTCTCACAGGACTCCATCTCATCCAAATGTCCATCTCACCCAGGCCTCCCTCTCTCCTAGGTGTCCAACTCATCACCCATTACCCAATCTCTCTCTCAACCCAGGTCTCACTTCCAACCCAAATCACCCTCTCACCCCAGGTCTTCCTCTCAACCCAGTTCTCCCTCTAACCCAGGTCTCCCTCTCAACGCAGTTCTCCCTCTAACCTAGGTCTCCCTCTCACCCCAGGTCTTTCTCTCAACCCAGGTCTCCCTCTCACTCTAGGTCTCCCTCTCACCCCAGGTCTCCCTCTCACCCCAGGTCTCCCTCTCAACCCAGTTCTGCCTCTCAACCCAGGTCTCCCTCTCAACCCAGTTCTCCCTCTAACCTAGGTTTCCCTCTCACCCTAGGTCTCCCTTTCAACCCAGGTCTCCCTCTCACCCCAGATAACCCTGCCACCCAGGTCTCCCTCTCAACCCAGGTCTCCCTCTCACCCCAGGTCTCCCTCTCAACCCAGATCACCCTCTCACCCAGGTCTCCCTCTCAACCATGTCTCCCTCTCTACCCAGTTCTCCCTCTCAATCCAGGTCTCCCTCTAACCTACTGTCAAGGATCTTACCTGGAGTGGGAGTCCGGCACGCAGAGTTAAAGCACCCTTTGCAATTCGACACAGGCCAAGGGGACTCAGGACAGAAATCCCCAAGGTTGTGACACAGTGCACTGGGGCTGAAATAACCAGTGCTTCCTGGAACGCAGTACAGACAAAGGATATCCAGAAGAGTAGTCAGTATCAGAATCAGAAGTCAGGACAGGCGGCAATCAGGCAAAAACGGTAGACGAGCAGGGGATCAAAACCAGGAGTCAGAAGAATAGCAGTGAAACCAAACAGGAACAGGAAACACGATCTGACAACGAGAACCAGCCTTGCGGGGTTTAAATAGGGAGTCTCAGCCAATCATCAAGGAACCAGGAACAGGTGTGCACATTCCAGGCGTACAGGCAAAGACTACAGGATACCAAGAACAACCAGAAACAGTCAAAGATGCGTGGAGCTCAATGCAAGGATACCGACTGGGATGCAGGAAACTCAGGTTTGATCCCAGCCAGACCCAAATACACAATATTGTGTAAAGCACAATGGTGATCCTGACATTACCCCCCCTTCAAAGACGCCGTAGGCGAGAAGAGGAACGCAACTTACGACCCAGGAGGTTACTTTTTGGATTTCTTGGCTTTGGTGGTACTAGTAGGAGCAGAGGTCATAGCTTGTAGGGCCTTTTCAAATACTTGCAAGTCCTCCTTCCGGACTAGAGTCCCATTAGAGGCATAGGTACAGCCAGAAAGAGGGTCTTCCTTGACAGGACTTGTAGTGGTTGTGGTGCTTGCCTTCTTAGAAGCAGAATCTTTAGTAGAAATAGAGATCTCAGGTTCTTTAGTAACAGATTCCTGCACAACCTCAGGAGCAACGACTGTAGAAGGCTGAGGATTGGACAGAGTGGTCAAGCAAGGACAGGCAGCATGTTGGCAGACAGGTCTCATAGGATATGCCAGAGTAGTACCCAGACGGAGAACCCGAGGCCTAGATGGACGAATGGGACAAAAAGATATTAAATGTCCCATCTCCCCACAATAATAACACAGTCCATGCGCCATCCTTCTTGCCCTTTCTTGAGATGACTGACGGAACCTAACCAGTCCAATCTCCATGGGTTCCTCCGCCTCCCTGCCAGATGTATACGATGTTTCGGGAGACTTGGGAGCGGTAGGGTTAGCTGTAACATCAGTCCGAGTGAAAGGAGTAGTGTAGTCCATTTCCAGTCCGGGTTGCAATATGTGTGAAGCAACAGTAGGTGATCTATGTACATATGACTTTTGTGTCTTGTTGCATTGTAAACCCAGGGACCGAATAAAGGACTCCCAGGAATCTAGGACTGGGCTTTTGGCGAGTAACAACTGGTGGGCCCAGATCTTAAGGTGCCCCGACAATAAGGTAATCGCTGTCCTCACTTTAATGACGTCTGTGGCATAGGTAAGTGGTCTCAGGGAGAACAGGACCTCGCAATCAACTTTGAAGGTATCATACTTAGACCGGATCCCAGAAAATTTCTCGGGTAGAGCAACCAGCGGTTCAGAGAGTCCAGAGTCATAGGTTACTCTCCCTTTAAGGGAAGCCAGCTCCTGCTGTAAGCCCTGCAAAGCCTGGGTGAGCTGGGAAACTTGCTGGGTCAAGGCTGCAACGGTAATCTTCAACTCTGCAGACTCCATTTGGTCAGATCGTACTGTCAAGGATCTTACCTGGAGTGGGAGTCCGGCACGCAGAGTTGAAGCACCCTTTGCAATTCGACACAGGCCAAGGGGACTCAGGACAGAAATCCCCAAGGTTGTGACACAGTGCACTGGGGCTGAAATAACCAGTGCTTCCTGGAACGCAGTACAGACAAAGGATATCCAGAAGAGTAGTCAGTATCAGAATCAGAAGTCAGGACAGGCGGCAATCAGGCAAAAACGGTAGACGAGCAGGGGATCAAAACCAGGAGTCAGAAGAATAGCAGTGAAACCAAACAGGAACAGGAAACACGATCTGACAACGAGAACCAGCCTTGCGGGGTTTAAATAGGGAGTCTCAGCCAATCATCAAGGAACCAGGAACAGGTGTGCACATTCCAGGCGTACAGGCTCAGACTACAGGATACCAAGAACAACCAGAAACAGTCAAAGATGCGTGGAGCTCAATGCAAGGATACCGACTGGGATGCAGGAAACTCAGGTTTGATCCCAGCCAGACCCAAATACACAATATTGTGTAAAGCACAATGGCGATCCTGACACCTACGTCTCCCTCTCAATCCAAGTCTCCCTCTCATCCAGGTGTTCATCTTACCCAAATCTCACTCTCACCCATGTCTCCCTCTCACCCCAGGTCTCCCTCTCAACCCAGGTCTCCCTCTCACCCCAGTTCTCCCTCTCAACCCAGATCACCCTCTCACCCAGGTTTCCCTCTCAACCGAGTTCTCCCTCTAACCTAGGTCTCCCTCTCAACCCAGGTCTTCTTCTCACCCCAGGTCTCCCTCTGAACCCAGGTCTCCCTCTCACCCCAGTTCTCCCTCTCAACCCAGATCACCCTCTCACCCAGGTTTCCCTCTCAACCGAGTTCTCCCTCTCACCCCAGATAACCCTGCCACCCAGGTCTCCCTCTCAACCCAGATCACCCTCTCACCCAGGTCTCCCTCTCTACCCAGTTCTCCCTCTCAATCCAGGTCTCCCTCTAACCTACGTCTCCCTCTCAATCCAAGTCTCCCTCTCATCCAGGTGTTCATCTTACCCAAATCTCACTCTCACCCATGTCTCCCTCTCACCCCAGGTCTCCCTCTCAACCCAGGTCTCCCTCTCACCCCAGTTCTCCCTCTCAACCCAGATCACCCTCTCACCCAGGTTTCCCTCTCAACCAAGTTCTCCCTCTCAACCCAGGTCTTCTTCTCACCCCAGGTCTCCCTCTGAACCCAGGTCTCCCTCTCACCCCAGTTCTCCCTCTCAACCCAGACCCCCGTCTCACCCAGGTTTCCCTCTCAACCGAGTTCTCCCTCTAACCTAGGTCTCCCTCTCAACCCAGGTCTTCTTCTCACCCCAGGTCTCCCTCTCAACCCAGGTCTCCCTCTCACCCCAGGTCTCCCTCTCAACCCAGATCACCCTCTCACCCAGGTCTCCCTCTCAACCGAGTTCTCCCTCTAACCTAGGTCTCCCTCTCAACCCAGGTCTCCTTCTCACCCCAGGTCTCCTTCTCAACCCAGGTCTCCCTCTCAACCCAAGTCTCCCTCTCAACCCAGTTCTCCCTCTCACCCCAGATAACCCTCCCACCCAGGTCTCCCTCTCAACCCAGGTCTCCCTCTCAACCCAGGTCTCCCTCTCAACCCAGATCACCCTCTCACCCAGGTCTCCCTCTCAACCATGTCTCCCTCTCTACCCAGTTCTCCCTCTCAATCCAGGTCTCCCTCTAACCTACGTCTCCCTCTCAATCCAAGTCTCCCTCTCATCCAGGTGTTCATCTTACCCAAATCTCACTCTCACCCATGTCTCCCTCTCACCCCAGGTCTCCCTCTCAACCCAGGTCTCCCTCTCACCCCAGTTCTCCCTCTCAACCCAGATCACCCTCTCACCCAGGTTTCCCTCTCAACCGAGTTCTCCCTCTAACCTAGGTCTCCCTCTCAACCCAGGTCTTCTTCTCACCCCAGGTCTCCCTCTGAACCCAGGTCTCCCTCTCACCCCAGTTCTCCCTCTCAACCCAGATCACCCTCTCACCCAGGTTTCCCTCTCAACCGAGTTCTCCCTCTAACCTAGGTCTCCCTCTCAACCCAGGTCTTCTTCTCACCCCAGGTCTCCCTCTCAACCCAGGTCTCCCTCTCACCCCAGGTCTCCCTCTCAACCCAGATCACCCTCTCACCCAGGTCTCCCTCTCAACAGAGTTCTCCCTCTAACCTAGGTCTCCCTCTCAACCCAAGTCTCCCTCTCAACCCAGTTCTCCCTCTCACCCCAGATCTCCCTTTCAACCCAGTTCTCCCTCTAACCTAGGTCTCCCTCTAACTTAGGTCTCCCTCTGAATCCAAGTCTCCTTCTCATCCAGGTGTTCATCTTACCCAAATCTCCCTCTCACCCATGTCTCCCTCTCACCCCAGGTCTCACTCTCAACCCAGGTCTCCCTTTAACCTAGGTCTCCCTCAATTCAAGTCTCCCTCTCATCCAGGTGTTCATCTTACCCAAATCTCCCTCTCACCCTGGTCTCCCTCTCTCCCAGGTGTCCCTTTCACCCAGCTCTCTTTCTTACCCAGGTGTCCCTCTCACCCAGGTCACCATCTCATGCAGGTGTCACGGTGTACAAGGAGGGTCGGGGGTTCTGCACACACTCACTGGGTGCTCGGCATTCCGGGAGTGGGTGCCTACCTGGTTTCCATGGCCACTGGCTGGTTACCTGGCTCTTCAGTGGTGCGCTGCTAGTGTAAGGCGTGCCACAGTTACTTCTGGTCCACTGGCCCTGCAGCCACACAATGTGGATTATACCATTCAGGGGATGAAAGGTGAGTCCTGTGTGCCCTCCAGCTGCCTTTCCTCCAGTGGACACCCTTTGCTTTATGCCTGCAGTGTTTCCCAAACTGTCCTATGGTTCCCCTAGGCGCCTGCACACTAAAACCCACGCCTATGGCAGGGGCGAGCAGCGGGGGCGAGCTCCTGAGCACTGGTGCGGCCGGACGGGGATGGGCAACCGGGCGCAGAGAGGCTGTGTCCGATTGTGGCAAGACAGCAGCAGGTTTTGAAATTGCCAGGCGGGCCGGGTTCAGGATCCTGGCGGACCATATCTGGCCCGCGGGCTGTAGTTTGAGGACCCCTGATTTAGAGGAACACTCCAAGGACAATAACAACTACAGCTCTCTGTAGTGGTTATTGTGCCAGGAGTGCCGTGGTGCCCCTCCAGAGTAACTGGTCAAACCGTTTAAGAACAGTTTGACAACTAACCAGGGTCTGCTGGGTTAGGGGCTTTAATAAGGAATAGAGGCTACAGTGGGAGTTTAGGTGCTGTTGTGGGGGTTAGAAGCCCTAGTGGTGCTGTTGTTGGGTTTAGGGGCAGTAGTTGGAGGTTAAGGGCTGTTGTGGAGGGATAGCGGCTGTAGTAAGGGTTAGGAGCTTTAGTGACGAGATAGGCGCTTTAGTGTGGTTAGATGCTACAGTTGGAGTTTAGGTGCTGTTTTGGGGGTTAGAAGCCCTAGTGGGGCTGTAGTTGGGTTTAGGGGCAGTAGCTGGGGCTTAAGGGCTGTTGTGGAGGGATATAGGCTGTAGTGAGGGTTAGGAACTGTAGTGAAGAGATAGGAGCTTTAGTGGAGGTTAGAGGCAGTAGTGTTGGATAGGGGCTGTAGTTGGGAGTTAGGAGCTGTAATGTGGGATAGAAGCTCCTAGTTGGTAGTTAGGAGCTGTCATGTGGGATAGAAGCTATAGCTGGGAGTTAGGAGCTGTAATGTGGGATAGAAGCTATAGCTGGGAGTTAGGAGCTGTCATGTGGGATAGAAGCTGTAGTTGGGAGTTAGGAGCTGTCATGTGGGATAGAAGCTATAGCTGGGAGTTAGGAGCTGTCATGTGGGATAGAAGCTATAGCTGGGAGTTAGGAGCTGTCATGTGGGATAGAAGCTATAGCTGGGAGTTAGGAGCTGTCATGTGGGATAGAAGCTATAGCTGGGAGTTAGGAGCTGTCATGTGGGATAGAAGCTATAGCTGGGAGTTAGGAGCTGTCATGTGGGATAGAAGCTATAGCTGGGAGTTAGGAGCTGTCATGTGGGATAGAAGCTATAGTTGGGAGTTAGGAGCTGTCATGTGGGATAGAAGCTATAGCTGGGAGTTAGGAGCTGTCATGTGGGATAGAAGCTATAGCTGGGAGTTAGGAGCTGTCATGTGGGATAGAAGCTATAGCTGGGAGTTAGGAGCTGTCATGTGGGATAGAAGCTATAGTTGGGAGTTAGGAGCTGTCATGTGGGATAGAAGCTATAGCTGGGAGTTAGGAGCTGTCATGTGGGATAGAAGCTATAGCTGGGAGTTAGGAGCTGTAGTAGGGGATTAGGGCAGTAATGGGGGAGTTATAAGCAGTAGTAAAGGGTTAGGAGCTGGAACCCGTGGCAAAGCAACAGCAGGAGTGGAGAACTTGGCCAGGAAATAAAGACCAATTTCTTTCTCCTTACATTTGCTATCAGGGAAAGGCTGGGGAGAATGGCATCATGGCCATTGCTTGACTGCTTGGGGCACTTGCCCTGGTGCCTACCCCCTGAATCTGCCACTGTATGGGAGACAGCTAAACTACTTGAGATGCCAATAAATATCTGTTTAGGGAATTTTAGACCTGTGATTACCCAGACACTCTGCTGAACATTTTCCAGCATTTTTAAGAGCTGATCAAAGTGCTAACTGTCTGCATGTAATAGCCAGAATCATTGCATATAATGATGATAATAATTAAACAGATCTGTAATTACCGTGACTTTTTAAGTTCTACTGTTTAGCATATGACACATCAAAGCATTTGTGTGATTAAAAAAATTAAAATACCTAAACTAACGTACACAATGCATTATTGTAAAATGTATTGCTTTGGGGCTATATCAGCTGTGTTTTCAATTTGCCTATTTTAGCCTATAAGTTTAATTTCACTTTGAATTCCCAACAATTCAGACTTTTTACGGTTTTCAGTGTTGCTAATTTTGAAAGATATCCGCAATGCTTTATTATGTATTAATAAATATACACATAATATATTTGATGCCCCTTATATTGTAATCAGGCCCTCGCTACCACTTGTTCCTGTAAGTGAAACTGATATTAAATTTACAAGTATGGCTTGTGATCTATCTGTTCAACGCTACAGAAAATGTTGGTGCTTCATTACTAATTAAATATACACAGAATATGTACTTACGTATGTATTAGTACAACAGTCTATATGTTGTTTTTTTCACGTGTTAAACTCAACAAACATTTGTTGATAAAAAACCGACCCATGTGGACAAGCACCAGAGAGGGGAAACTGCGCAGTCTGTAGTTTGGCATTAGTTCAATGAAACGTAACCCATGCATTGCCACAAAAAGCTGTGTTCTAAGTCAGCACGTCATTGCAAATGGATTTACAGAATGGCTGGGTTGAAAGCTGAAAAAGGTGAATGCTTATGTGCATATATCGTTGCATTATGGGAAAGTTGCTGAAACACAAACTTCGAGAACTAGTATGTCTAAGGCAGTTTTATATTTTACTTATGATATAAAGATGTAGAAGAATGGTATATTAGAAGAAAAAGAAAAAAATATCTGAATATATACACACACAGACATTCATCCATATGAGGTCTGTAGTCCTGGGGGTATCTTCTTAAGTCTGGCGCCACAGAGAATAAAACATCTCATTATTAGAACCACAGGAGGAGAGGGGGGTGTCCAAAAACAGCAGGTTTTATCCTCAATTCTTAAGAAAATATTATTTGCATGTCAGGGGCTAAGACTGGAAGGAAACCCCATACATTTAACAGGATAAAATGACCAAGGATTGCTGGTCAGAAGCTGATAGGATTTTCTCGTGAAATGGCAGAAGGAAGCACAGCTGGCGAGAGGAGTGATGGATTAGGGAGATGCCGTCTCCCTATCTGATTTTTCTGCTGGGAAAGGGATATTTTCTTAATGTTCCATACTAATTGCTGTCTCTGCTTCACTCATAAGAAGCCGGGGTGCACAGTTCATGTTATGACTATCATTTTGTGGGTGCTATAAATCATCTGCTAGTTATGGAGAAAGGGGAGCATAAATTGAAAATGAAGGAAGGTAAAATGAGAATCTACACCAACTGTTATGTTAAAGACACACTCCTCTGCCCAAATTTAAAAAGAAATAATAATAATATATATAAATGTTAATATTTAGTAGGCACACCCCCAATAAAACCATGCATGCATTTAATTATGCATTTTATCATTGCAGTATATCTAACTAATATCTTTTGTCTGCTGCCTGTGCAAGCCTTCCCTTTTTAACCTCGCCCAGATTTTCTGTGGCTGTCCAATCACAGACTTCCCAATGCAACTCAATGAGAAGTCTTTGCAAGGCAAAGTTGTTTTCTTAGAACTATAGCTCCCTATAGTGCCTCTATCCCTTCCCCTCTCCCTTCTGTCACTTACCTGATACCAGCACTGATGTCCCTTGGCGCTGCTTCAGGCTCTGCCTCTGCTCCTGCCCCGCTGACCTTGGTTGGGGGGGACATAATGCATATGCGCGGCGAGTACCACGCTTGTATTAGGACTTATACAATACTTTCCTAGCAGTAGTGTGGGGATGGATACAATTGGGGATATGGGCTGCAATTGGGGGAGATGGGCTGTAGTGGGGGGTAGCAGCTGTAGTAAGAGAATAGGGTCTGTAGTGGGGGTGTGGGGTGTGATAGGGGGTTAATGACTGTGGAAGGGAGTAAGATCTGCAAGTAGGGGGATAAGGGCTATAGTGGGAGGTATAGTGCTGTAGTGGGAGGTTCAGGGGCTGCATTGAGATGGATAAATGAGAGAGGGAGGTCTGAAGTGGCCTGGGTGCCTATAGTGTGCCTTTAACTAGTATGAGCGAAGAAAAAAACAGGAAGTAACAGGACCTGTTGTTGACTGACAGCTGAGCTGGTGTAGCAAGGTTAATTTATAACATTGACAATCCTTTTGCAATCTGCACAGTTTGTAATCTGAAAAAAAAAAAACACTCTTCGCACACAAAGTGCTTCAGCATTCTAAAAAGCTTTAGGTGTTTGAAGTTTTCCTTTAAATCGTTGTCTATCCTATATACCTTTGTGAATCACTTAATAAACCACCTGGAATTGTGGAGAATCGATAGGGAAACAGAAAATTCAAGAGAGAAAGGCCAAATATGGTAAAAAAAAAAGGTTGAAGAAATGTTACTATTTTAGCTATTTTGGCCTAGAATGTAAAAACCCCTTGTTGATTCTTATTTTAGTTCGTAAACCCATTAGACTGTAGCATTTGGCTTTTTTATTCACTGTTCATCTCAACAAATCATGAAAACCTTGCCCCGGGCGATGTTTGTTTTTGTATATATGGCATGCCTGGGTGAGAACTTTGAATCCACATATTTCTTCTGAAGAGGCATCGGTAATGTAAAAATTAGACAAACCAGACAAAAAAAATAGAGAAAAAACAAACAGAAAAGCCCAAGCAGAATGTAATGGTGTTATTATTATTATTGCAGAAAATGCCAAACGAGAAAGCACACGGCTGTTTTATTCTAAATCCAAATTATGCAGGATAAAGGCATAAGGCTTTCAGACAGGGGAGAACCATAACATTTTTTGTGCTGATCTCTGCACTTAATCATAAACTCTCAGACATTCTTTTCGATCCATGGATCAGCTATAAGACCTGGGGCCTGAGTAAAGACTGGAATTTTGTCTTCTTTGAATATTGCCAAGGACCTCACTAAGTCTAAAGGTCAGTTTAGATATGGACCACTTGCATACTGCTATCAGGACAAGAATGGTATATTCAATAGGCACCATAAATAAACCTGTCTCTGTACTTCCAGGATACCTGCAGCCCTATCCCGAGTCAGCAGTTATTGGTACTCATCCGCATCTGAGGATGAAACGCGTTGGATACGGATACTTTTGATACAGACTTTTATTCTGTTTTACATTTTGTTTTTAAAGGTCCTGTGGCGGAACCAGCCTCGCCACTGGGCATTGGAGAAGACTGATTGCCAGCCTTCTACCATGTGACTATGGCCCCTGGGATGTATTGCCTGCTCTCCTGTACTGCTGAGGATTGCTACCAACTAGGTGGATTTGGCTATGGAGCTTGTGGAGTGCCCTCTGTTGGTAGCAACAGTAATATGCACTACCTGAATAGCAAGACTGATAATTTGCATATTCAGGTAGATTTGCATATCACTAATTCTGCATGCAGGAGAGACATTTTGTGTTAATTATGGTCTTCCCCACCCATTAATAAATATGTAATTATATTATACTAAGTTACTCTATGTTGCCTGCTATTATTTGACTGTTTGTAATTTTATTGAGTATTCACAGCAATGTTAATGTAATGACCATATGGGCTAATCCCAAGTAAAATAAAGCTTTAGACAGATCTACTTCACTCTCAATTTGGAGTCCTGTCTCTTATTGGGGCAATCTGCTACAAGGGATTGCTATGCTCTGCATATTCCCTTGCTATAATCACTCCTAAGCTCTTTTAAGAGGTGCTTCCTGCTTTGCTCTGAAGTGCTTGGAATCCTCAAGAAGCGCTAGGAGCATCCATTTACGGAGGTGGTGCCAGGTGATCCGTTACAGGTCCATATATTATTTGGTTGATGTCTACTCACTACCACTCGTGGATGGCGGTTTGCTGCTAAAGACTTCTTAAATTACCACATTGGGTTGTGACATGCTTGCCACTTACTTATGTCTGTAAGTATATTCTAATGAATGTATTTACTAGTTTTTATCATACGTCACCATTGTGGCTATTTTTTACGTTCACAAGGGGGGTCATACTCCAGAGATCATCTATTTCCACATACCCAGAAGGGTGATGAGCCTGATTTTGTACTT
The DNA here is from genome assembly GCA_933207985.1 of Pelobates cultripes. Lineage (NCBI taxonomy): Eukaryota > Metazoa > Chordata > Amphibia > Anura > Pelobatidae > Pelobates > Pelobates cultripes. The sequence goes on from OW240923.1 coordinate 108,285,868, forward strand.
GGTTTGTGAAAGTTCTGCCTACCTCTTTCCTTGATCCAGTTTTACATACTGAATTACGCTATGTGTATTTTTCTTTCTTATATTAGAGAAATTCTAAAAAGTTCTTTACTGGACATTGTTCCTTGATCTTGTCAGGTCATATTACACCAATTGTATATGTGATTGTGTATTCCTCACAATTTTTTTGTTTGCATATTATTGGTACTTGTTACCCAATAATTCAAATACTTTGTAGACTTATGGTGTCGTACATTTGTGAATACTTGGTACATTCCTATGCTGTACTTGGCTTACAACACATATAATTGAGTGAAAGGCTAATTATTCCTGTGCTAACAGTGAGAAGGAAAAAGGCAGAACACTTATGCCACACGCCTTTGTACACAGAGAAGAGGAAGACAGTCACCGCTCTTATACAATGATTTGGGAACTGAAACACACGTACAAGGTGCACATGCTTCTGAAAACCACAGCAACAAGATAGATGGTTACAGAGCACTCGAGCTGAATCCGTAGATTTAAAAGGATTCTCTGTGAAAAGAGCTGGTTTATTAGTAAAATTTTTTTAAAAAGTACAAAATATGGCAGATTATCACAAATTCAAAATGCAGTTATATGAGTTATATTAACAGCATAATTTCAAAATAAGTGAAGGGCAACAAATGGAAAAATAAATAAAGTTGTGAAAATAGTAGTTGTAGGCGTTTTGTGACACACTGTCTCAACCGTAGCAGCATTGCGTAGTTTTTGATGCAAAACATGTCCATAAACTTCAAGGAATCCATGTTTAAAATGGAATGAGGCAAAAATTTGATTCTTTGTTGAACTAATTTGCATATGCTTACCCAGAATCCCTTGTAGTAGTAACATCACTGCAAATTTGAGATTTCTGTGGGAAAAGCAAGTCTTATGGCTTGACTGGTGTTCAGTTCTGTGTTTAGCAATGTATTTGACTATGTATAAATATGCATAGTTATACAGCAATCCAATGAGCCTTCCTTGCTACGACTTGTGTGAAATTATGTCATCAGGAAAGGGTGTGTGGAAGGTAGAGATGACATCTGTAGAACAATACAGAAATATGATACTTGACAACATAAATTTTTCATGTCCTAATAAAATATGAAAAACTCATTATTTATTTTAGCAGATCCTGTAAGAGTGCATTTTACTTGTATTGTGATGGAATTTTGGTGAAATGTAAATTTAGTAGGCCGAGATTTCCACGTGGCATATGTAAGTACATGTGTATGTTGTATCAGTTAGTTAGTTACACATAGCTAAGATACTGTCAACAATGTACTGAGCATGTGCAGGAATGCAGGAACTGAAATCACATTTCTTTCTCCTTTGTTTCGGATGAGCCATCTGGTCTGCCCATATAAGGAAATCCAGATCCTGTCCATCGATAGGTTAAGGGTATGTGCGAGTGGAGCTATTAATGGGATTAATAGTACTCCATGTGTTCGGCCCTCAGACCTGTTTAGGAACGTTAGTCCATCTGAGACCCGATCGGTATGTTAATAAAGACCTTTTACTTCCTGAAGACCTGCCTCCGTTTCTCTGTGTCTGGCTTCGGCAAGTTTTTTCGGTTACAGTATACGCATGTCATTTTTCTCACACTCAATATCCTCACCATTTTATCCACAGTACAGTCAATGCTAATTTAAGAATTGCACGTGAAACAAAAGTTGCTCCTTCAGTAATTGATCTGTATTTTTTCCATTTTTTTCAGCCAAATTGTGTCCTAAAATTTGAAATTCAAGTTAAAATGCACTGTGAATTCCATACCATTCACACATTAGTGAATACATCTGTTACCAATAATCCTGTCAGTTTACAATTTATTGCTATTAGGTGTTTAGTGAATAAATCACACTACAGGCACACAACAGACACCACCATAACATGTGATAGGCCCACCCCCTTAGCTACTGCTCATTCTTCCACGTGACATTTCCTTTTTAGAACTACTCTAAGCACGTATCCTGCCGTTCACACTGATCTTCCAATAAAATAATAATAATAACAATAACAGCGCTGCGGAATCTGTGTGCGCTTTATAAATTGCAATAATAATAAATAAATATATATATATATATATATATTCATACATACACGTCCAGTATGAGCACGCTTTGCACCAGAGGTGTGTTTTCATTGCCTTTCTATGACGAGTTCTAGACTGTAAGCTTCTTTGAGCAGAGTCCTCATTAACATATTGTTCCTGTAACATTTTGTAATATTTTCATTTATTGTTAAACCTCCCCACTTATAACATTGTAAAGCGCTGGGGAATTTGTCGGCACTATATAATTGCGAATAATAATAACAATAATGATAGTAATAATAATATAATATAATTAATTGATATTATTGCTAGAAGGTTTTTTCCCCTTCTTTTAATGGAATGTAAAGCAGTAAATGAACAAATGATTATCCTTATTTATAGCCAGCTGTTTTATTTTAAATTTTTTTTAAAATATATTTCTATATTATTAGATGTGTTCCTTTGCAGTAGAAGCTTTACATTACCATACTTGTTTATTTAAACAGGGTGCTAACCTCAGTCCTTACTATCTCTGTAAAGGGTAATTGATAAATGACATAATAAGCTATTTTTTAAGTTGATGCCCATATCTGTTATTACTGTATTGCATAATATTTCACACCCTGCTTTCATAAAATCATTAAAAAAAAAAAAAAATACAAGTTAGTTCAGCCATAGTCTGGGCATTTATTCTGTAGCCAGTGTTGCAGTGGGACATGTGAAACGGTGCACCGGAAGTGAACATTACCATGGAAACCTGACGCCCGCTGTTGCTGCTGGTGGAGACCGGAAGTGAGCCGTTATTGGAGCTCCTTTCATTCTGTCCGAGCTGACACCATGAGCCCAGAGAGACTGTCCCAGCCCTGCCCGGAGTACCTGGGTGAGCACACTATGAATAATATGTGTTATTACAGACACAGTGTCTTATAAAGGGGTATTGTCTCCATCAGTGAGTAGTTATCTCTGGTACCCCAGCTCTTTGGGAGATATATTTATATGTATTTTAATTTCTAATATAAGACTATTTTCCCCTTTATTCTAAAGGCATTGGATGCTAAATGTTAATGTTCTATATTTTGCTTTATTATAAAGTTTCCCTCCCAACTCCTATTGCTGTGTTATATCTGTGTGTCTGACTGTGCGTGTCTTTTAGTGTGTGTCTGACTGTGCGTGTCTTTTAGTGTGTGTCTGACTGTGCGTGTCTTTTAGTGTGTGTCTGATTGTGTGCATGTCTGACTGTGTGCGTGCCTGACAGTGCGTGCCTGACTGTGTGTGTGTGTCTGACTGTGTGTGTGTGTCTGACTGTGTGTGTGTGTCTGACTGTGTGTGTGTGTCTGACTGTGTGTGTGTGTCTGACTGTGTGTGTGTGTCTGACTGTGTGTGTGTGTCTGACTGTGTGTGTGTGTCTGACTGTGTGTGTGTGCCTGACTGTGCGTGTGCCTGACTGTGCGGTGCCTGACTGTCGCGTGTGTCTGACTGTGCGTGTGTCTGACTGTGCGTGTGTCTGACTGTGTGTGTGTCTGACTGTGCGTGTCTTTTAGTGTGTGCCTGACTGTGTGCGTGTCTGACAGTGTGTGTGCTTGACTGTGTGTGTCTGACTGTGCGTGTGTCTGACAGAGTGTGTGTCTGACTGTGTGTTTGTGTGTGTCTGACTGTGCGTGTCTGTTAGTGTGTGCCTGACTGTGTGTGTCTGTTAGTGTGTGTCTGACTGTCTGTGTCTGACTGTGCGTGTCTGTTAGTGTGTGCCTGACTGTGCATGTCTGTTAGTGTGTGCCTGACTGTGCATGTCTGTTAGTGTGTGCCTGACTGTGCGTGTCTGTTAGTGTGTGTCTGGCTGTGTGTGTCTGTTAGTGTGTGTCTGGCTGTGTGTGTCTGTTAGTGTGTGTCTGACTGTGTGTGTGTTAGTGTGTGTCTGACTGTGCGTGTCTGTTAGTGTGTGCCTGACTGTTCGTGTCTGTTAGTGTGTGTCTGACTGTGCGTGTCTGTTAGTGTGTGCCTGACTGTTCGTGTCTGTTAGTGTGTGTCTGACTGTGTGTGTCTGTTAGTGTGTCTGACTGTGTGTGTCTGTTAGTGTGTGTCTGTTAGTGTGTGTCTGTTAGTGTGTGTCTGACAGTGTGTGTCTGACAGTGTGTGTCTGACTGTGTGTGCCTGACTGTGAGTGTGTGTGTGTCTGTTAGAGTGTGTGACTGTGTGTGTCTGACTGTGCGTGTCTGTTAGTGTGTGTCTGACTGTGCGTGTCTGACTGTGCGTGTCTGACTGTGCGTGTCTGTTAGTGTGTGTCTGACTGTGTGTGTCTGTTAGTGTGTGTCTGACTGTGCGTGTCTGTTAGTGTGTGTCTGGCAGTGTGTGTCTGGCAGTGTGTGCCTGACTGTGCGTGTCTGTTAGTGTGTGTCTGACTGTGTGTGTGTCTGTTAGTGCGTGTCTGACTGTGCATGTCTGACTGTGCGTGTCTGACTGTGTGTGTGTAGGGAGTGTGTGTGTGTCTGTTAGTGAGTGTGTGTTTCTGTTAGCTAGTGTATGCGTATCTGTCAGTGAATGTGTGTGTGTGTATTTAGAAGGCGGGGAAGGGTTGGGTGGGGGTGGCGTGTGCGGGGGGAAGAGGGGTGTCTGAGTTTTGTCCTGCCTAGGGCAGCAAGATACACCGCTGGTTATATGGTCCTATATCTGTGTTTTATTTAAATTCTGGGTTATTCACTAAAAATGGAAATTTGAGTTTTTTTTTTTTTTTTTTTTTTAATAATTCCAAGTGAATGTAAAATTTTAGGCAGGGGGTAATGCAGAGCTGACTTGGACCATTTTTCCATGTTGCTATTCTGACCTGAAACATTAAATTCGTTATGAATACATGATAATTCACACTTTAGTGAATAAATCTGTCAGCTTATTTTAAATGATTAATATATATTGTTGTATGTATAATGTAGAATAAATATTGGCTAATTGAAAATCGCTTTTATTCATTTATTTATTTTAATAATATTTTGGATTATGCACCGCAGCAGAGATATGGAAAAGATTGAACTTGATAGTTTTTTGAACAAAAAAAATACTATTGCTTTTCTACATATATATATATATATATATATATATATATATATATATATATATATATATATATTATTATTTTTATTTTTTTTGGGACAGCACATTTAATTAGCAGGCGTTTATTGTGAATGTTCTTATTCACATTTTAAATGTAATAATAAACTGTGTTTGTACTTCTAAAATACATTTACATACATATATGGGCACTCCTTCTAATTAGAAAATATGGATCCTCATTGCTGACTGCAATATAAAAGAAAACACTAATGCAGTCTTTATAGACAAACTTTGGAAGCAGAATTGTCTGTAGTGTGGAACTTAATGACTGTGAACATGGACCGCCTACCAAAAAAAATCCTTAAATAGTATTATATGTGTTGTTAAAGGGACACTCTACTCTAGGCATCAAAATAACTTCATCTTGATGAAGTGGTTTTAGTGCATTGACAAAGTCTGTTTTTTTAGACAATATAATACATTACGATTTCAGAGAATCTGTAATGTGTACATTAGTCTGATACTACACCTCTACTGGCTGCACGGCTCGCAACACTTAGAGACTCTTCCTCATGAATAATTAAGGAAATATGAAGGTCTTTTCATTTGGCATCATTTTGCACAGCATGATGACTCAAAACACTCTTAATGCTCCTCTGTGCAAATCGTCCAATTGGCAGAGCACAGTGATTGCTGCACAAGCATTGTCAGTCCCTAATTTGTCCTCTATGAGGAGTTGTGAATTGGGCAGATGTCATCAATTCTGAAGAATTTACAATAGACGGTACAGCTGCTGTGAGGACATCGACCATGAGTTTTATGGCATTTTTAAAATGTTCTCACTGGCAACACTCACTACTGAGTTCAAGTCTGACTCTGGAATCAACATCAGCACAAGGATCATTCATGAGCTTGTTTAAATGGAATTCCATCTCTGTGACACCACACAAATACCTAGAATCACCGTGAAAATGTCAAGGATTGGCTGAAATGAAAGAACGCTTATGTTCCATTTGGACTCTAAATCTATGGAACCAGACCATGCTACCTTCTTTACCAAACTTTGTGTTCTAAACTAAATATGCAGTGAAGCAGGAAGCGTTTTACGTGGTTCTGCCAAACACTGAACTGTAGTAAAATGCAAATCAAATTACAAAATTTAGGCAAAAATGTCAGAATTGGAGAATTTCTCCACTAGACTCAACCAACAAGACATAGCTGGACTTTTCTTTATTTTAGCTTATATGTAACAATGAACATTCTCGTTTCCTTATTAAGTTTTCACCTACAATTCTGTGTTTAGTGAACAAATACCAAAACATTCCAGTTAGCAGACAAGGTGGTGAAGTGCAATTCATTACTCTAAAACACCAAAAATAAAATTTTCATGTGCCGTTCCTCGATAGGTGCATGTTGAAGCGTATGGGTGACATAGACAATTCTGAGTTTGGGGACTTCTTTCCTGTGTCATGTTGACTGTGTGCATGTGAAGAAAGCATGATCCTTAGAAAGAAGCGACTGGCTTTAGAGTGCCCTGACCTCAAATTCAAGAGCACCTCTGACTGTGAACAAGGCTTAATTGCCTGACATCAATGCCTCATGTCACTGGTAGAATTTCCTAACTAGTGGAAAGCCTTGCCAAGATCATCTCCATTAATGCCCATGATGTTGAAGTGAACAGGTGTATATTTGTATGTAATATACACACCACTCTCAAATGCTCTTCAGATTCAAATCTGACAACTGTTGAATGAAACAGGGCTAGCTGAGGTCCCAAACACCGCCTGAATCTGTTAAAGGTCACAATCTTAGGGGACAGAAGGAAATCCAGTGAGATGTTTGGGTTTACTGAACCTTTCAATACAGAACAATCATTTCAGTTTTTATCCTTACAGTAATGTCACCCCATGACAATGGTTAGCACACACTCCAATCTCTTCTACTTTTTTTTTGAAGCAACATTTCTTGTATGAACTTTTGCAGATGAACAATGTACTTGTAATTGCAAAGCAAGATTTCTGTTGGGCTTCTCTTTAGCTGTCAGAGAAGTGACTCTTTTTAAAGCGTCACTGTCATGCCAAACTTACCCTTTTCCTGTATTTTCCTCTTCTCTTCCTCTCTCAGAATCTGTTCTTCTTTTCCTCTCTCAGAATCTGTTCTTCTTTTCTTCCTTTCTGATTGTCTTGTGTTTTAAAGAAAACAAAGTGGAGACTATGTTGTCTTGTATATTTTTCCTACGTGAGGAGGAGGAGCTTAAAGGGATTCTTTAGTGCCAGGGAAACAAACCCGTTTTCCAGGCACTGTAGAATCTTGGATCGCCCCCCTCCTTCCCGCCCCCCATCCCACGTCATTGAGGGGGTTTAGAATGCTTCAGACACCTGAATTCAATGTCCCTTGGTGCTGGGTCAGGCTCTGCCCACGCTCCTTCCATGCCGACATCTGTCGGAGGGGGAACCATAATACGCATGTGTGGCATTAGAGCAAAAAGTCATCTAGTCAAGATGCAGGAAGACCCTCTAGTGGCTGTCTGGTATAAAAACTGCAATAATTACTCTTGCAGGGTTAAGGGTGATGGCAGTTGGCACCCAGACAGCTTCAATGGGCTGAAGAGGTCTGGGTGCCTACAGTAACCCTTTAAGTCAGCTCCATTTCCTGTGTCAAAGAAAGTTAACCCTCCTCCTTGACACAAGAAATAGAGCTGACTTAAGCTCCTCCTATGGTCAAAGAAGGCCAACCGTAGGAAAAAATACACAAGACAAAGTAGAAACTGTTTTAAACAAATATAAATATGAGAAAATAGATGAGAAAAAGAGCAGATTCTGAGAGAGGAAGCTATGAGGAACTAATAGGAGAAAGGTAAGTTCGGTGTGACAGTTCCTATAAGACCTGTGATACGGGCAGGTTTTTGTAAACTGTTTTCTGCTTTCCATACAAAATACAGACTTGCTGTAAAACACTTGTTTGTGTTTTTATTTAGGTCAACGTGATATATGTGTGTGTGTGTGTATATATATATGTTTGAAAGAACTGACACACAGTTGCAATGACCTTAATGTGCTGGCAGAAGCCTGGCCCTGCTTGTAAAATTTGCAGCTCATCTGGGCCATGAATGGCCATTAAGGAAGCCATTCAGGAATGGTTTAAGGAACATTGCAAAAAAGTTCAAGGTGTTTCCTTGTCCTCGAAAATTCCACAGATCTCAATCCGGCTGAGCATCTATGGGATGTGTTGGAACAACAAATCCGATCCATGAAAGCCCCACCTTGCAACTTGCAGGACTTAAAGGATCTACTGCTAATGTCTTAGTGCCAGATACCACAGGACATGTTCAGAGGTCTTGTTGAGTCCATGTTTTGATGCATCAGTGCTGTTTTGACAGCACAAGGCCTATTTTCTTTCTTTGTATTGGTTGCAGTTAGTTTTGTCTGTTAGTGAGCTCTTAATCGTGGTTGATGGTGGTTCTGAGTTACATTAGCATTATATTGTCTTTGTATTTAGAAACATTTGTTTTGATATTTAATTTTTTTGTATCAATAGTTTCTAAATATTTTTTTTTTTAACTTTTGATATATTTGAGATCTTAGTTAAATATAATCTTATTGTATTGTCAATATTGTTACATCCAGCATTTTTTTTTTACAAAGCTTTAAACTAAAATATAAAATGATTCCATATTTGGGTTTGTTATTTATTTTAGTAATATATTTACCACTATTCAAACCATAAATGTATTTATTTATTTTTTAAAGATTTTTTTTTGTTTTACTAATATTTTAAGTTTCTACATGTATAATTGCATCTCACTTTAACAAATTGTTATCGTTATTACTTTATTTTATGTGCATCATTTGTTTTGTTTTTCTGCTGGGACGTCTTATAGATCTGGGGTTTGTAGGAAGCTCTAACTCCAGCAAGACTGAGCATGTAAACTGATGAAATTGTGAATGATCACAATTACCACAACTGTCAATTTCTCATCCTTCTTTAATTTCTCTGTCAGTATAATAGCTTACGTTGTTATAATTATTAAGAGATTTGGGGAAAATAGTTCTGTTTGTCATCTACAAATACTTATTATGTTGACTGGGAAAACCGCAGGTGGGTGGAGAGAAGCACAAGTTCTACCACCAGTAAAATAACAAAGAATATATATTCTTGGACACAAAATAAATCCAAGCCTGTTATCCCTGTGAGGTTTTAGAACAGGTATCCCATGGTAACCTTAAAGGAACACTCTAAGCACCGTAATCACTATAGCCCATTGTAGTGGTTACGGTGCTAGAAGACTACTGACGCCATCCAATGTAAAGCAGTCAGACTGTTTTTCAATGAATGACACTTACCTGGTAACCTGCTTTTCTTTCGGTCTTCATGGTGTTGCTAAACAGTTAAACTTTAACTGTAAGTTTTGGGCAAACGTTTCAAGTCATTGATTGGCTGAGAGCATCGGTGACACTGATAACAATTTTGCATAGCAAATTCCTCCATAGTCAGTTGAATTAGTATGGTGATTGAAACTCACAAAGTTTACAGTCATCCAAGCTAAACGTCTGGTTGAGTGGAGTGCCACCTAAATGACTATCTCTAAATAGGGTCGTATCACTCAAATGAACCCATCGCTTGAGCTGAATAGTTCAGGAATTACATTTTACACGATTCACAAACTTCTGTCCTCTTCAAATGAATACTGAAATAACTGTGCAAATAAAAGGAAAAGTAGTCATTAAAACTTTGTAAAAAAAAAAAGCCCTGTTCTTGTTCCCATTCCCATCCTGCATGTGGGAACGTGGCGATCGTGACCCTTTTACGCCTTTCCCAACGTGATAAGGAAATGGCCAAAGTCCCCATAATGCCCTTAGATGTTCCCTAGCAGCCTATGCTGTTGGAGGGAAATGAATGGAGCAAAAACTAGCAAGCCAATCACATTGGCTTCTAGCCATGCTGCAAGAGATGAACATTGCCATTGTTAAAGGTAAAGATCACATTGTGCAGTGCTGGTTTCTTTATTAGAACAAATACTAAATAAAACGAGAATTATCACAAATTATAGTGATGCAGAGTATAACCGTACAAAAGAATAATAATACATCTTAGAAAGTACAGGTGTCTATTGTGGGTACACCTCGCATACATGGTATTTCTCAGTGCGCTGATATTAATAGCTGTTTTAGTTCTCTGATTCTCTTGTAGAATGTAAAAATACCAGCTAAAAACCTGAATGTTTAAATGCAAAACGCGCATGAAGTAATGTTGCCATGGTAATCTGGGGCTTACTCATGCACTCTTGTGCGTAATCTCAGCTTCCATGAGTTACAGAGAACTTATTACAGTACACACAGATATAAATATATAAATACCAAGTCTTTCTGCCTTTTAATTACCATTATTTTTAAAGGGACACTGGAGGTGTTTATTTTTTTTTTTATTTGACTGCATTAACAAATATGCAAAAACAAATAAATTTGCATTTGCTGCAAATTCACAGACTGTACAGCTTCTGCATTGAGTAGTCTCCAAACCAAGAAGTTATTCAGTTAATTTAAAGCGGCACTATCACCCCCTACTGCAAAATGAATATTTCATACAAATTAAAAATCTTCATGCAATATTCTTGTTGACAGTTTTAGAATTTCACTGAAATCCTTAACCCGGTCAAAAGATATACTGGGTTGGGAGAGTGCAGAAGAGGATGGCAACACCCGCTAAGGACAGCTGCAGGTAAGTTAAACCCACCTTGCCTGCTCCTCCCAGACCCCCTGCGGCGATGTCACCGTCAGGAGTTTTTGCAAATTATGTAAAGTCCCCAGACGGTGACATTGCTGATAGTATACTATAAGCAGCGCATATGGGTACATAAAGGGGATTTGGGCGTTGTGGTTTAATTTCTGACTTTTTATTGTAGAAACCTAGCAGCTGGACTGCTAATTCCAGAAGTAATGGCATCATATAAAGCAGTAATTTTTGAGAAAAGGGAAAACATTGCCGGTTAAAAGGGAGGATTTGAAAGCTGGGATTACGGAACAACATTTTTATTTTTTTTAAATGCACACCTAACTGTAATTTACCATATACTACACACATAAATGCGTATATGTAGCAAATTAAAAGTAGGCAACTACGCAATAAAACGTCAAACTTTAAAATTCAATGACAGCGTCTCTTAAAGGGACAATGTACGATTCTACAATTGTGTGGTTTTAGTGGATGTGCCCAGGACACAATGACCGGACAGTGCAGCAGCAATGGCTCTAAATCCAAACTTCCGAACCACATAGAACAGTTAAAACAACCCGCTATATTGATTAATAGAGGTCAAATCACATTTTGCGATGCAGTAGAAGGGGAGGCTGAATGTGTTTCACTCTGCAAACAGCATTTTATCTGCAGCTCCCACCTGTTTCCAGAGTGAAATAATTCACTGCTGTGATTTTAACCGGATTTATCAATAAAGCTGATTGTTTTAACGCTTTAATTCCAGCTAGAAGTGTCTTTTTTTGAAAGAATTTTACATTTGGAGCGACTGGTGCTGCCGCTCGTGTCTAGTCTTTAGGTGTGGGGTGTATCCACTAGACATTAATGTTCCCTGGGGAACATAGCACAAACATGGGCATTTGAAATATAATCTTGCTATAAGCTTGAGGGCTATTTGCTTTGCAATTACAGTGCACAATTCTGCAATTCCCCTTACATTACTTCACAATCTAACAGGTTTTGCACTTAAAACTACCTGATGCATTCTCTTTTGTTCTTATTATATCCTTTAGATTGTAAGATCACAAGCCATCTTGCAGAGCACCAAGTATAAATGCTGGACTGTAGCATCATACACAGGGTCCTCTGTTCTGTTAAAGTATACTATCAGTGAAAGGAATACAAAGCTGTATTCCTGGCACTATAGCTCCCTCTGCCTCCCCCTACCCTCGCACCTCTCACTGACTTGAATAAAGGGTTAAAAACCCTTTATTTACCTACCTTACTCTAGCGCGGATGTCCCTCGGTGCTGGGTCACGGGTCTGCCTCCTCCGACATCCCCCGATGAGCGGGTGCAAGCGTGCATTAGACCTCCCCATGGGAAAGATTTGAATCATTGCTTTCCTATGTGGAAAAATCTGACGCTGGATGTCCTCATGAAGAGTAGTTACCGGGTCCGTTTGGATGCAGGAAGCACCTCCAGTGACTCTCTGGGAGACGGCCACTGGAGGCAGACTTAGTGCTGCAAAGTTCCAGAGAAACTGCAATCTTTACATTGCAGCACTAAGTCTACCTCCAGTACAATAGGAACACTGAACCCAGACCACTTCAATGAGCTAAAACGGTCTGGGTGCCTATACTTTCAGGACTTAAATACTGATAGGTCTAAACTGCAATACCGGTTTCCTACATTTTGTATTGAACTGTGCAATATGTCGTTTTTTTCTAAATACCAACTAACAACATCAATGAACCTGGACCACGAACAAGAAAATTATTCCCAAATGACTTGTTTTTAAATATCACATTGCGCATGTTTGGATATAATTAATGCAATTATAAGTGGATTACCCTTGTATAAATACACAATATATCGGTCAGTTAGAAAAGAAGAAACAAACATACTGGGAAATAAATAGAATATCTTTTAAAAGAGAAATGGTACACAAACCAAAACGGGTTAAATAAAATATATACGATGATTAAACCATGTGGATGATTGCAGTGAAGAAGGAAAAAGGAATAGTGTGCATTTGTAAATAACCATTTCTAAATGGATTTATGCCAATAGCATACCTCACCTGGCTGATGCACAAGGTGAGTCTTATCTGCTGTCAAATTCCATGTTCTCAATGTTACTAATGGTGGCTTAAATGGGGTGTGATAGGCATTTACACTCATCTATGTGATAGACCTATACTCAGTCATAGCCTCTCTGTATTGCTAATCTGACAAGTAGAAAGAGACTTATAACTGACGTATTTAGCATTCCAGACCACACAGTAATTTTCCAAATACAGTAATGCATCTCTTCTAAGTATTTGAGATAATACTTCGCCATTTAGGACGTTGCCTCAAAAGCTTGCATGTGCGTTGGGGCGGAAGTTATGAAATGTCTGTCTTTTTAAAATAATTATGGAGAGAATATATTGTGCACATTTCACGTAACTTTCTAAAGATATTTTGAACCAATTTCAGAATACCATTTTTTTTTTTTTGGTTGCATAAATTCTCAGATTAAACCAGGTAGTTATTTCTGGCTGAAAACTGGTCAATCGAAAAAGGAAAACCGTGTGTTTGTCTAACGAGAACAGTACTATGCATTGACACTACGTAAAAATACTCATTCATCCACTCTATGTCTGCAGTTCATTATACCCTTATACATGTGCATACATACTGACCCTATATACAGATTGCATTTTATGCATGCACACACACTCAAATTTACAAATGCATGCATGCACACTATACACGCATATATTCACAAACGTACATACACACACTCAGGAGGGATGAGGAAAGTATGGCGAAATAAGGGAAGAGACTGTTTCCATGACAGTGGTTGTTTAATGCCCTCCCTGTAGGTTACCTTCAAACTATTTGTGTTTCCTTAAAGTAGTTTTTCCCCCCAAACATGGCAACCTGACTGAAGGGGTGTACCCCACATCATTATTGGTGTACTGAATTCCACATTCTTGTTTGATATGGTTTAACTGCATTACCAATAATGTTTAACCAACGTCTGCTTAATTCAGAATGGAATTCTAGACGTCCATGTCTTATGTAATAAAACACGTCACATTTATTCTACCCCATAGAGTTAGATAAAACCATATGAAATCACACCAAACAGCACAAATACAGCTTAGAGCCAAAAAACAGATTAGGATTTTATCTAACCCTATGTGGTAATATAAATGTGACGTGTTTTATTACATACAACGTGGATGTCTATATATTCTGCTGTTTATACCCTGGGGTCAGACGTCTAAATCATGAGAACCCTTAAATGTAAATCTTCAATAAGCCGCTTTAATGTCCGGATGAAGCTATTCGTTTAATACGAGCGTGGTTTTTATTTTGTCTTAAAGCAGCACTGTCCATATTTTTTTTTCTTTCTATTTCCCTTTTCTTATGTTCCTTGTGTCTTAATAATAATCTGCATATCCTCCGTGTCCCTTCCGTTTTTTCTTTTTATAAATTACATTGGATCTCAGTACGATGTGCCACCATCTTGTTCTTCTCTTGATGATATTTCTGCAGTTTTCCCTACTGTGCGCATGTGTACAGAGAGATCGGTGCATTCCACCAATTCTGTTTGGTGGACAGCCAGGACAGTGGTGAATGAGATCACAGTGATTTGCCCTGCAATAAAGCCAGCATGGCCGCCATCAGGTCATGACAACTATGACGGTAAGGGAAGTGAGAGTGTGCTGTGGGCCCCCTCTGCAACAAACAGGTAGCCAGGGGCCCGCAGCACACTCTCACTTCCCTTGCCAGCAGCTCCCCTGTCTAAATCTCTCAAGCCCCACGGCCGTCCGAGCGTTGCCACTGGTTATGTAGGCCGTTAGAGTCAGAGACAGTATATATATTTGTATATATATATTACACAAATGTACAATCTGCATCCACCATACACAATACATCCATTACACACACACCGCATCCACTTTACACATGCACTCTGCATCCACTACACACATTCTACACCCACTATACACACACCACAATCAGTACACACACTGCATCCCTCTGGGTGGACTCGGAAGCAGGCCCCGGGGGGCCCAGACCTTGAGCTGTGTTAGGGGCCCCAAAATTTCTGATGGCGGCCCTGAGAGCCAGCATGGGGCAAACAGATGACGTTACTGCCCAGTGCACATGCTGAAGCAGTGCAGACCACTGTGATATATCATCTAGATATAACATTTTGGTCACTGACCAAATGAGATAAAAGGTGGATATGGGGAAATATCAGGTAGGCCGAAATATTTCACAATTTAAGAAAATGACACTTAATGATTGAAATTCTTGATTTTGTTTCCCCCTTCATGACAACTGTACTTTAAACTGCTTCAATTCGCAAAAATTTACAAAGATCATTCTCTACATAGGAAATCATTGTCTTACTTTTTTGTTATGTTTTTATTCATTTTTCAAGGTTAGAATAATACTTAAATGCATAATTGCGTTGACATCAAATGTTTTACAACATATTTGAACATAAGCCAAAAGTGACAGTCAAAAATACAGTGTGCTTATCGTTAGTGAAGAGGATACACTAGTACAAATTAAAACTACTATAGACAAGGCACCACTTAATATAATGGCTGGCTGTCCCCAATCAGGGTTCAGTATGTATATTTAATAAAGCACGAACAAACCGTATAAGATATGATATATATACATTTATAGTCATTGCGTCAAGTGTTTCATCGTAGTTGCCTTTGCCATTACACAACAGTAAGTGAAGCAATGTGTGTGTGAATTCTGTAATTAAATTAAACTAAAAAGAAACCGGGAGAGAAACAAAAAAAACGCCTGGGATGAGGAATGCGGGTGTGAGGAACTGACTCTGCTGGGTTTCGAACCCTGGTTTACATGGTGCTAAACCTTTTCCTTACCAGTACACCAGCCTGCCTTTTGCAAATTTACCTGAGATCTGATACTATTGCTTGTAGAGTCAAGGTTATCAGTGACAACTCACTTCAGCTGTGTCTGGTCAGGTGTCTGGTTCTTGGCCTATAAAAGCCACTTCCTGTCTCTGTACCTTTGCCAGATTATTGTGGTTCCTGTACTCTCTAATCAAGCGTGTTCCTGTTTCTCCTTCCTGTTGCTGAATTTGGACTGTTTTGACTTTGCTGCTTCTCCTTCCCACTGACCTCGGCTTGCCTCACTACGATTATCATCTTTCTGTTCCAGTCTCCCATCTCTGCTTAAGACCAGAAGGCCACTCAAGGCTCAGGGGCTCAACCACCTGGGTAACGAGTGGCTACCTCTGGCAGAAAACATTGCTGATCTGGCTACTGGACTCCAAAACTTTGTAACATCAATATCATTACAGAATAATCTGGCCCATTCATGGAGACCGTCGGATCAGATTCTGCATTGGCCCAGCAGGTTGCTTTTAATGCAAGAACTATGCAGACCCAGGCACAGACCATTCAAGTGCTGCAGGATCAGGTAGCTGAACTGCAAAATGAAGTTCGATCAATGCATAGTGAGCTTACCAGCTACAGGGCACATGATGTTGCGGCTGCTGCTACTACTACTGTTACACCTGCACAAGATGCCCGCTTGCCTCTACCAGAAAAATTTGGAGGAGACCGCAAAAAATTCAGGGGTTTCCTAAATCAATGCCGTTTGCATTTCATGATGTTACCTAACCGTTTTCCATCTGAAAGAGAGAAGGTGGGATTTATTTTTTCCCTCTTCAAAGATGAAGCCCTGGCCTGGGGCTCCCCTTTTCTGGAACAGGACAGTCCAATCTTGGGAAATTTAAAAGACTTTCTTGAGGCCATGTGCCTAGTTTTTGATGATCCCAATCGCTGTGCTACAGCAGAAGCCACTCTCCTTCATTTACATCAAGGGAGGCGCTCTGTGGCTGAATATGCTGCTGAATTCAGACAGTGGGTTACTGATACTACTTGGAACCAATCAGCCCAGAGGTTCCACTTCAGAAGGGGTCTCTCAGAAGCTATAAAAGATGAGCTAGCTCGTGTTGATCTTCCTGTTGAGTTTGATGCATTTGTGCGGTTGGCTATCCGTATTGATCGGAGACTTTCAGAAAGAAGATTGGAAAGACAGGGCTCTTTTAAACCAAGTGCTACTCCTACTTTCTATTCAAGAATTTCTACTCCGACCCCACAAACACCTACAGACTCTGAACCTGAGGCTATGCAGGTAGATCTAATAAGAGGGCCATTATCCAATGAAGAAAAACAGTGGCGACGCACTCACAACTTATGCCTGTATTGTGGTAGTGCAGGGCATTATGCCATCAATTGCCCTAACAAGTCTAAAAGAACAATAGCTATGACTGCTGAGGGTGCACAGATTCAACACCAATCCCAGATTTCAGACCAACTGGATTCTGTCACACAACCCTTGTTTTCTCTGGCTCAGGGTGAAGAAGGTATGATGACTCAACATCCTCATTTGGTGGTGCCTATCACTTTGCAATATGGTGATAATAAAATTTCAACTACAGCTATGATAGATTCCGGAGCAGGCGGAAACTTTATGGACATTAAATTTGCAGCAGGAAATAAAATTCAGTCTATCCCTAAATCTTCACCTGTGTTAATGGAAACAGTAGACGGTTCTCCACTTACGTCAGGCCCGGTTACACATGAGACTGTGCCCTTAAAATTGATTCTGGAAGTGAATCACCATGAGTCTATATCTTTCCACCTAATTTCCTCAACACAGTTTCCAGTGATTTTGGGTATACCCTGGCTTGCTCTGCATAACCCACAGATTGATTGGAAGACTAGAACTTTGTCCTTTCCTTCAGAACACTGCTTAATGAATTGTCAACCCTCTAAGGCGACACCTGTTACCACAACAATTAATGAAATGGTTGCTACAAACTTAACTAAGCTTCCGCTACAATATCGGGATTTTGCAGATGTCTGTGATAAGAAGAATGCTGATCAGCTTCCACCTCACAGGCCTTATGATTGCCCCATAGAGCTGCTACCTGGAGCTGCTATCCCATTTGGCCGTATATACTCCCTTTCTGAGCCTGAATTGAAAGCACTTCGTGAATACATACAAGAAAATCTTGCCAAAGGCTTTATTCGACCATCCACTTCTCCAGCAGGAGCTCCTATATTCTTTGTAGAAAAGAAAGATGGCAGTCTACGGCCATGTGTCGATTACAGGGACATTAATAAAATCACTGTTAAAAACCGTTATCCCTTGCCTCTCATTCCTGAACTTCTGGAGAGACTTCGTTCAGCTAAAATATTTACGAAGCTTGATCTACGGGGGGCATATAATCTGGTTCGCATAAGACCAAATGATGAATGGAAAACAGCTTTCAGAACCAGGTACGGACATTACGAATATCTAGTAATGCCATTTGGGCTTTGTAATGCCCCTGCAACTTTTCAGCATCTAATCAATGATGTACTACGGGATCTCCTGGATCAGTTTGTTGTGGCATATTTGGATGATATCCTGATATTTTCTGATAATCTTGAAAATCACAGAAAACAGGTCTGCATTGTTCTTGAGCGCCTTCGTACCCACCACCTATACATTAAACTGGAAAAATGTGAGTTTGAACAAACAGAAATTCAGTTCCTGGGGTATGTAATAACTCCTAAAGGTTTAAGTATGGACGCAAGTAAAATTAAAGCTGTGCTGGACTGGCCCATCCCCAAGAATGAAAAAGATATACAGAGATTTGTGGGGTTTGCCAATTTTTACAGGCGTTTCATTAAGAATTTCTCTGCCGTTATTACACCGATCACTGAACTTACACGTAAAGGGACTCCTTTTCAGTGGTCCAATAAGGCTGACACTGCATTTTCCAGATTAAAGACTCTGTTTACATCTGCCCCTATCTTGGTACATCCTCAGCCAGAATTGCCATTTACTGTAGAGGTAGATGCTTCTGATTCAGCTGTTGGGGCTATACTGTCTCAAAGGACTGGACCTAAGATGTTGTTACATCCATGTGCCTTCTATTCCCGCCAGATGTTACCAGCAGAAAGAAATTATGACATAGGGAATAAAGAACTTTTGGCTATAAAAGCTGCCTTCACCGAATGGAGACATCTCTTGGAGGGAGCCACCCATCCAATTACTGTCCTCACAGATCACAAAAATCTGGAATGTATCCAATCCGCTAAGAGACTGTCAGCCAGACAAGCACGCTGGTCCCTATTTTTCTCAAGGTTTAATTTTTTTATTTCATACCGCCCTGGTTCCAGAAATGGCAAGGCGGATGCCTTGTCTAGGATAGCTGACCCCCTCCATACTACAGTAACCAAGGCCACCATCTTGCCGGAGAGCAGATTTTTAGGAGTTACCTTTCCTTCTGATCTAATGTCTCGCATTAAAAAGGGCTACTCTAAAGATCCAGTTTTTCGTGATCCTCCTCGTGATCTTCATATGACCATGCTTAATGGGTTTTGGATTTTTCAACAACGTCTGTTTGTTCCAGAATCAGTGCGACTGGACGTTTTACGCCTCTACCATGACTCTAAACCAGCAGGTCATCCAGGAATCCGAAAGACACAAGAACTACTTACCCGATCCTTTTGGTGGCCTAAATATTATGAGGATGTTAAGAAGTATGTGTCATCTTGTGATGTATGTGCCAGACATAAGACTCCTCGCTCATCCCCTGTTGGCTTGCTTCAGCCTCTTCCGATTCCTCATCGTCCCTGGGGATCTATATCCATGGACTTTATTGTGGAACTACCTCCCTCTAAGGAACACACTACTATTCTTGTTGTTGTGGACCGGTTAACCAAGATGAGTCATTTCATACCAGCTCGTGGTCTCCCTTCAGCTAAACAGACTGCTGACCTTGTTATTCGGGAAATATTTCGCTTGCATGGAGTGCCTGATGAAGTAATTTCTGACAGGGGAGTGCAGTTTACATCTCATTTTTGGAAATATTTTTGTTCTATTCTAGGTATTAATGTAAATCTGTCTTCAGCTTTTCATCCACAAAGTAATGGACAGACTGAGCGAACCAACCAGACTTTAGAACAATATTTGCGGTGCTATATTAGTTACCTGCAGGATGACTGGCTGGATTTTCTACCCACGGCGGAGTTTGCCTATAACAATGCCCAACACTGCTCCACTTCTCTGAGCCCATTTTTTGCCAATTATGGTTACCATCCAACCTTTCTAGTGAGTCTCCCAATTACTACTCCCATTCCTGCAGTCACTGACCGGCTAACCGCCTTACGAGATTCCCAAGAACTGTTGAAGGAGACTCTTTCGGAGGCTCAGGAATGTTACAAAAGAGCTGCTGATAGGCACAGAAAGGAGGCCCCAGTTTATCATGTTGGTGACAAGGTTTGGCTGTCAACAAAGAATCTTAAGCTTAGGATTCCTTCTCATAAATTGGGTCAAAAGTTCATGGGACCTTTTAAGATAATCGCTCAGATCAATGCAGTCACCTTCCGTCTGCAACTTCCGGATTCCATGAAAATACATCCGGTGTTTCACGTGGCACTGCTTAAACCTTTTCATGAAAATACTTTCCCTGGTCGAGCCTTGCCTGCCCCACCACCAGTCCTCGTGGATGGTGAAGATGAATACGAGGTGGAAAAAATTCTTGACTCCAGGATCTTCCGCAACAAGCTTCAATATTTGGTTCATTGGAAAGGCTATGGTGAGGAGGATAGATCGTGGGAACCAGTGGACAATATTCATGCTCCTGATCTTCTTCAGTCTTTCCATGCACAGTACCCTGCTAAACCAGGAAATAGGGCATCCAGAGGCTGCGCCTGTAGAGGTGGAGGTAATGTGAGGAACTGACTCTGCTGGGTTTCGAACCCTGGTTTACATGGTGCTAAACCTTTTCCTTACCAGTACACCAGCCTGCCTTTTGCAAATTTACCTGAGATCTGATACTATTGCTTGTAGAGTCAAGGTTATCAGTGACAACTCACTTCAGCTGTGTCTGGTCAGGTGTCTGGTTCTTGGCCTATAAAAGCCACTTCCTGTCTCTGTACCTTTGCCAGATTATTGTGGTTCCTGTACTCTCTAATCCAGCGTGTTCCTGTTTCTCCTTCCTGTTGCTGAATTTGGACTGTTTTGACTTTGCTGCTTCTCCTTCCCACTGACCTCGGCTTGCCTCACTACGATTATCATCTTTCTGTTCCAGTCTCCCATCTCTGCTTAAGACCAGAAGGCCACTCAAGGCTCAGGGGCTCAACCACCTGGGTAACGAGTGGCTACCTCTGGCAGAAAACATTGCTGATCTGGCTACTGGACTCCAAAACTTTGTAACATCAATATCATTACAGCGGGCTTGCTAAAGCAAGTGTTGTACAAACAACATGGCAACATGTGTTGGTCTTACTGGGTCTAGGCAGGACCCCCCTTTAACCCAGGGTGTTTGGTAGTAGGGTTGCGTCTGCCTTGATGGCAAAAGTGGCCCATGGGGTCCACACTTGGAAAAATGTTGTGGAGTGGCACGTCATAGAGTACATTATCTGATTGTTCTCCATTTATCTGATCCGTTCGACCCTGGCGAACCATTCTCCAAGTGGAGGTGAGGTAGGCTATTTCCAATATTTGGGTATAAGTGCGTTCAGTAAATAGTATTCCAAGGTGGTCCTTATTTTTCTTATGTCAGAAAAAATAAATAAGGGACCCTAAGGTGAATTTTTATTTTTGAAAACAGAGAGGGAGGTGCAGATGTCCTTGGAGTGTGTATACATAACCATAAAAAAGAGGAGAAATAGAAAAACTGATAGTGAGGTTAAATAAAATTCTATGCACTCACACTTTGTAGGAGCCTTAGGTGCAGCTCCAATTTAGACGCTTGGGCGGAATAATCGCTGCCTAAGGATATGGTGGAGTACAGATTCCATAGGAGGTTCTTGTGGATGCAGCTTCTCTTGTAGATATGTAGGAAAAATCAGAGATATATATATAGTACAATATGCCAGACTCAATGTTAAAATATATAACTATAAAAGATGTGCACTCACGTGTACTGGAGCCTATAGAGTGGCTCCACAGGTATGGCGTGAAGTGGTATGATCCCCACTCTATGATATAGGTGCTGGTGGCATGGGCGTAGGAACCCCCCAAAATTTGGGGGGGGTAGCATTTTTACTCGCCGGGTATATTTTTATTCCGTAAACTAGGAGTTGTTTATCCCATTGTACAGCGCTACGGAATTTGCAGTCGCTATATTAAATGATTAAATAATAATATTAAAGGGTAACTACAGGGAAGGGGTTTTACTTACCCGGATACAGCGCCGGGATCCTCCTGATGCCGTGCCCCCTATTTCGTCAAAATGACGAAATAGGAGGGTGCGAGCAGGGAGCAATAAAACGCTTCTATTCAGAAGCGTCATTGCTCTCTGGTGCGCATGCGCAGCTTTGCCGCACATACGCAGATACTTCATAGGGCGGCATTCATGTCTCGACTAGGAAGCACCTCTAGTGGCCATCTGAGTGTCCACTAGAGGTATTCCTCATCAGTAATGTAAATACTGCCTTTTACGAAATGGCAGTGCTTACATTAAAAAGCCTGCAAAGACATGCTATAGACACCAGAACTACTACGTTTAGCTATTGTGGTTCTGGTGACTATAGTGTCCCTTGAATATAGAGAGGAAAAAAGAATCATCACAAATGTAAGAAATAAAATGTCTGTATCATTATTCTAAAAAATTATTTAAAAAAAAATAAAAAAATATGCACATTCCTAGCTTAATTTTTAGCACGACATGACACAAACATTTTGTACTTTGCAGATTACTTTTTATATTTTTTTATACATATACAGATTGTGTAATACTGCCCTTGACTTAGGGTGACCACATTTCTCAACTGCCATTCAGTGACACTGTCAGAAATGCATTCCATACATTTTACTACCCGTCTCTACCCCTTCCATTTATATTAGAACCCCACCTACCCCTTCCATGAATATTAGAACCACCCCTATCCCTCCCATGAATATTAGAACCACACCTAGCCCTTCCATGCACAAAAGAACCTACCCCTTTCCCCCTATCCTTATTAGTAGCCCCCCTAACCCTTTCCAATTATTTTTCTACCTCCCCCTCCCCCCATCCATATTAGTAGCCCCTCTAAACACTTCCAATTATTTTTCTACCTTTGTCCCCCCTTTTACCTGACATAGCAGGGGGACGTCTGGCAGGCGCAGTGTCAGACTGAGCGCCAGGTAGTCATGTGACACTTGGCCAGGGCCGGTGCAAGGATTTTTGCCGATTTCCCCCACCCTCCCCGGTTCCTACGCCCATGGCTGGTGGTCTCTCTCCGATTTATATAAGTAAAAGAGAAATTAAAACCACAATAGTGTAGATTGTAAAAAGGGATCAATAGAATGAAATAGATCAAAACTACTCACATTTGATAGAGCAAATAGGGATTGCTCTGTCCAACAGGGTTAGGTGGTATTATCCCCACCAAGGATATGGAGTACAGGAATCCAGCAGCAAACAGGTCCAATAAAAAAGTACTTTTATTGATAAAAAAACAATAAATGCTAAAAAGAAAAATAGGGTAAAAGAACTATATAGAACAATATTTAAATACACTTAACGTGTTTCACCATACAATGTCTTTCTCAAAAATGTTTACGGAAGGAAGGACCCCAGAGCTACTTTAAATAAGGGAGGTAAATTTAAAAATAAGGGCTGTGTGACGTCATAATTAATTAATGAATTAACATGAGATTTTTAGAAAAAAGTAAAAGAGCAAAGTATCTATATATATATATATATATATATATTTTTTTTTTAACCCCTTAAAGGGACACTGTAGTCACTATAAGCATTTCATCTCTTTGAATTGGTTATAGTGCCTGGAGTGCCCTGGCATTGTCCCTCCATTCAGTGTTGCACCATGTTCGTGCAGTAGGCCACAAAATAAGAGTCCCTGGCCACCCACAGTCCGGCCCCTTCAGTAAGTGTAGCTAAGGCAGAGATTACACACTTCCTTGTTGTCATACCCATTCATACCGTCAGTTGGAACTCTGACAGGCTAAAAGCAGTCAGCTGACACTCTCAGCCAATCACAGCTGCCCATTGCTGCTCAGGCTAATACTTCCTTATTAGCCAAAGCAGCACAGAGGGGATGGATTGCCTGGGACTCTTGTTTAGCATTAAAGCATTAAAACTTTAAAAACTGTTTAAGGCTGAAAGAAATGATGGTACCAGAGGACTCCAGACACTATAACCAGTTTAATGAGATGAAGCAGATACTGTGCCTACGGTGTCCCCTTAAGGACACATGACATGTGTGACATGTCATGATTCCCTTTTATTCCAGAAATTTGGTCCTTAAGGGGTTAAACTGCATATTTTTCTGGAACTACATTACCTACTCTACAGTGGAACATTTACAAGTGACACCATAGTCATTTATGAGTTTGGGGTACTATCCTGGAGAAATTGTATTTGGATTTATAGGACTTCCATTTGATTATCTGTTTTCTGTATACTATTTGACGGACTATATTCTAGTCTCATAGGAATGTTGACAGGCTGTATATATTTAGATTTTATATTTTGTAGCACTTTATGATTTTCTTATGCACTTGGAATTTGCACTTTAATATAGGTCAGGGGGTCAGCAACCTACGGCAAGTGTGCCATGCATGACACTCTAGGTGCTTTTAAACGGCACTCCCCCACACACAAACACATCCCCACAACACACTGACAATCCACATACGTGCACACAGCCCCACAAGCAGCCTGTCACATACAGTACCCTAAGCAACCCCACACATACACACATTGTGACAAATTACACAAGCAACCCCCATACACATGTAAATAAAAATTTCAGCGCTGAGTAGATAATCCCCTTAGAAATAAAAAAGGTGCATACATATGCAAAAAATGAAAAAATCAGGCAGAGAAAAGTGTCCAAAATATATAGTTCTGTAACAAAGTCCTATAGTGAGAAAGTCCAGATAACGTTGTGATATGTAGAAACTCAAAAGCATGTAGGAATACCTTGAGAAAAAAGAAACAAAAAAAGATACATAGCGTGATACTGTATCAAAATTTATTGCCCAGAATACAAATGGAAAAAATCCCCCCCAACTTCAAAACTCTTACATTAGATAAATTTTAGTACTCATCATAATAGAAGTAGCTGAAAAAGTTCTTTCAGAGCCGCTCGTATTTTTCCCCGGGGCAGCTCCTCTCCGGTGCACTCAGGAGGGCTGCCTGTGATGTCTTCTATGGAGGAACGCTAACTGAAAGTCCGGCTTCTGTAGATTACTAAAAAGTGTCTGCCGCAGATAAATCTTGCAGATAGACAGTAGTGGCACCCTATCAACGCGTTTCGCCCTGCTAACGAGGGCTTTTTCAAGATAGGTGCTCGGAGCATTATTCGGCAGTTTTATACTTGCTGGGTAAAACAAATTCAAATCTCTTAAGGGTATATACCCCTCTTAAAACACATGTAAAAAGAAAAACATAAAAAAAGCTGCAATTTGTATAAACAGGGACAAAATACTTCCCAACAATAGATATAAAATACTGCACATAAAACACAATATTGGCCTGATACAGTCTATATAAAAACTAAACTACTAAAAAAATAATAATGAATTTATACACAGATCCAAAACATAAAACAATCACTATAACAGTGATTGCTATATACATGTTTATACATCTCACTCCTGGATATCAATCTCCTAACTCTTATAATATCATGGGTATTACTTGATCATGATATGTAAATAATAATAATTACATTCTTCACAGATGACCACAGAATATATAAATGTATTAGTAGTTTTCATCAAGTTAGAAACCTAATAGCAGATAGTATCTCTAGAACTGTAAAAAGAAGAATGTACTAGCTGGTATAGACTTATAGCATAATAAACTATGTCTAATACAATAAAAACAAGATAAGGCATCTCATAATAGTATATGTTTCTATATTATAGGAACTCCTAACATATCAATCAAAAATTATATAATTCTCTATAAAATATATATATATAAAATTCTTAGTAATATCAGTACTTACAGCAATAGAACAATATAGATCTAGGATTCCCAACCATTTGGGCATATAAATTACTACCTTAATCTGGACACTAAAAAAATAGGGCAATTAACTAAATTTTGTATATATGATTTACAGCATGGGCCGGTATTAATGCTAATCCCATGCTATAGTATATTAGCTAGTTCCAGCTCTGCATTAAGACCCGAGGGGATCAGGGTCTTAAGTGTATAGATCCAAAACATCTCCCGGTATGTTAAGGTTTTACTCAACTCACCTCCTCTCCATGGTACTTCTACCCTTTCTATACCACAATATGAGAGAAGTGTAGGATCTCCATTATGGTGTGTTCTGAAATGATTGGAGAGGGAATGTTTCTCAAAGCCCCATACACAGCCCACTTTAACAGGGATCATATACAATACCACAAACTACTCATGAACGAATACTTTACAGTATAACAGCTCACACATGCACAGTACAACTGTACAAAGCAACTGCAGCACCCATGGATAACACAGGCAAAATACGGCAACATATTACACATGTCCATTTTAAAACAGAGGATCGACACGCCGAGAGACTTCAAAATCTTATTTTGGCACAATACTACTGAAAGGTTGCCTATCCCTGATATAGGTTATGCACTTTCACCCTTAGGGTACATAGTTATATATGTTTGATTATTCGCATGATCAGTTATATTTACTTGTAGACTTGACCGACGGTGGCAATGTTATGCGAATAAATTTATAAACTTTTTCTTTTCATATCTTTATTTTTTGGAGTGCAGTACAATTTGGTTATTTTTTTTTTAGTTAGTAATTGTCCGTCTAGAAAAAGAGGATTAAAACCTAGTTTAGAATAATGGCAAGAAAGAAAGAACATCTGGGGGAGTTAGTAGATTTGTGGTTAAATAGTTTAATAGTTTATAAAGGAGAATTGGTGCCAAACATATGTCAGGAAACGTGCTCACAAATGGTGTCCACAATTTGCCAGTCCCAATAAAATGTAATGAGGTACTCACACCAGCCAATACATTACATTTCTTGACATATATCACTCTGTGATTTATTGCTGTCCTTTGAAATCATTTAACCTATAATAAAAAGTAATCTTACCTTAAATGTCTCCTATATACATTCAATACATCATACATCACAAAGATATATTGCGTATTTAATGTAAAATATGGAGCTTTACTCACCTCTCCTCTTCATGTAACACCCACCCCCGGGCCGTCCGCCATTCCACTCCACCTTCTGTATACTTTGATTTGCCCTGCTTGTGTCAGTTTCCTACCCGCTTACCTCCCGCCAAAGCTCCAAGTTCCGCGATCCCCTCTTGCATTCCATCCGACCGAAAAAACTGCCGATGTCGGTAGACTGAATTCGGCACACATAAATGACGTCTGAGGTCAGATTAGGAAGGTCGAGTTCCTTCCACGAATAGTGGTCCATTCCAAATGACAAAGGACTAATCAGGTGTAAGTGATGCCTATATATATACCCATTCCTTGTTGCCCTGTTGTGGTTTCTTGATAGTCCAATAGCATGTTCCTCTTGTATTTATCCGTATATTGTTCTGGCTCTCGTCTACGTTTATCCTGTCCTCTGTTATCCATTGACCTCGGCTTGTTTAATTGTATTCTCTGATTTCTGTACTCTTTTGGCCCCGGCTTGCTATACTGACTCTGTTTGTTAGTTTAACCAGGCCATTATAAGGACCGGTATACAGACTTATTCCTTTAGTGATTCTGTCTGAGTTCAGGTTCCAGGATTCCTGACAGCTTGACTTGGGGACAAATCCCCAAACTTGGCAAACCCCCTCCGTGACGCCAGCACGCTGTCTTAGTTGCCACCAGGTGCGTGACTGAAGGACTGATGCTAAAGTTTCCATAACAACGGCAATGCATGCGTTGTGTTTGCAGTGCTCAGGAGAACAGAGGGACCTCATGTGGGAGGTCTGTTCTACTCTTTCTTGTCAGTCAATGCCTTTGACCGAGAGTTAGAAAAATGTCCGTTATTTCTTGTCATTTCCGGATCTGTCATGTTCAGGACCCTCCAGAACTCTGGGAGGTCCCCATTAGTTTGCAGCATCGTCATCTTCAAGCCCTTGAAAGCCAGTAGTTTAAATGGATGTCCCCAAGCAAATTGAATCCCCTTCATGCGAAGAGCGTCCGCAATAGGTTTCCACATTTGCCGCTTTTGCAACGTAGGGGGGGCCAAATCCAGGAACACTTGCAACTAGGTTCCGGCGTACGTGGCCTCCGAGCCGCGGCACTTACGAATGGTGGCATCAGCCGTGGAACAATAATAAAAATGGGCAATAACATCCCGAGGAACGCTACCCTGGGCACCCCTTGTCCACAGTGCCCTATGAGCACTCTCTATGGCCCACTGGTCATGGGTACATCAGGTAATAGGGGACGGAAGATCGTGGTCAGCAGGCTGGAAAGGCTACCCTCACCAGACGCCTTGGGGAGGCCCCGCACCCTCACATTAAATCTTCGGAACCTGTTGGATAGATCCTCCAGCAGTCCCTCCACAGCTTGGCGCAGAGACCGGAGATCTTCAGCGGAGTCTGCAACCGCGTTTTGGGCCTGCACCACTCGCTTTCCCCGGGATTCCAGTTCCGCTGCACAATTCCAGATTGCATGGATCTCGGCTTTCAGGGCTTGTGTGCCCTTTGCTATCTCCTCAGCTAAGAAGGTCTTGTTGGCCTGCATCTGGAGCAGGATGCGGGCAGTATCGTCCGAACAGGCCATCGAGGTGTCTGAGGCCTCCTCTCCGGGTCCTCCGCTCACAGACTTTTCCTGCCACCAGCTTGGGTCCGTTTGGGGCCCCTGCCCGTCTATGTAAAGATCGACGGTACCGTTGCGTCCCGTTGGGTTTGTTTCTTCCCACTAACTTTAATGCTTCTGGGAGTCTTACCCAATAAAAAGGTAATATATCTCAGGGAGTCTTGCAGTTTTCCGTGCGGTTTAGCAGCCCTTTCCTCAGGAGCTCTCGAACTATGCGACCATCGCTGTCTACGTCCAAGCCACCCCCCGGGATAACTATTCTCTAATTTACCAGGTGAAGGAGCATAGTAGTGTTGTATGCATTAGCCATCACTTCTTCTTTTAAACTTGTTTTTATGGTGTTGTAGTTATCCTCTTCTGGTCAATGGATGGGTCCAGGCATATGATTTATTGACAGCCCGGACACATCACCTGTTAAGGAGGAGTTAAACTGTTAAGTTTCTCTTCCAGCTCTTTTTTTTATAAAATATTTTAATATATTGCTATTTTGGATCCTGCGTACAGCTGCTTCCATTTTTGTCCGGTTCGTTAATGAGCACATTGCCAAGGCAGTGCAGCAGTTGCTATAGCAATGGCCTCATCCATAAAGCATCATTGTACTGTCATTCCGAGCCGCTGAGTGAGCGAAACATTGCTGCAGAGAAAGTTTGCCACTTACAGGCACCATTAAACAAATGTATTCCTATTTAAAAAACAACAATCT
The DNA here is from genome assembly GCA_933207985.1 of Pelobates cultripes. Taxonomy (NCBI): domain Eukaryota; kingdom Metazoa; phylum Chordata; class Amphibia; order Anura; family Pelobatidae; genus Pelobates; species Pelobates cultripes. The sequence continues at coordinate 108,315,150 of OW240923.1, forward strand.
GGCTGTAATTTATTTTTTTCCTACATGAATGAAATGATAAAGAAACATGCTTTATATCTCAACTTTGTAATGTAGTAGCTTTGTCAAAATACATTGTTGTGGATATTTAAATAAGTTCACCTAATTACAGCAAAAATACCAGATGCTCCAAATAAGTTAACATGAAAGTCCATTGTGCTTCACTAATTAGAGAAGTGAAGCTTAACCTCCAGTCAGCCTTTCTTAATATTGTGCATGTCAGTCTATGTTTACAATGAAAATAAATGAATCTAATCTGTGGCTTGATTTGAAATTCATCAGCTGCTGTAGAAGCTCTTGTTCCCTGTTGCAGATTAACTCTTTGTACCCATCTGGAACTAGAGTAAAAATGTTAATGGGAGCTGGAGGTCGCTAGCACTGATTCGTTTGTTAAGTCTTCCTTACCAAATGCCATCCAAGGGTTAAAACGTGTGAAAATGCGCATTTCTTGTTTGTAAATGAGTTTGGATTGTTTTTTTCCGTTGTCTTTTCCTCTGTTATAATTGAAAGAGCTCTTTAAAAATATTTACATTGCTTGCTGCATCTTGGTATGCAAACAGTATTAATACGTGTAATCAAATTTTTTTCATTAAATATATCTGTTTCTCTATCAATATCTGTCTCTTCCATTGTCTGTCTCCTTACTTCTGTGTTTCTGTCTACCAATATCTTTGTCTCCCCCTTCTATTTCTCTGTCTCTCACTCATTCCTGCTGTCTGTCTCTTTCTCCCTATTTTTAGTATTTCTGGAGTTCTCGCCTGATGTAGACACATGTTATGTAACATGTTATGAGTCACATTTTAAAAGGCTTATTAAAGAGCCTCACGTTGTCTTTATTCATCCTCGGAGTTTAGAGTAACTCTGTTTTTATTCTTCTAAATGTGCTTTATGTGTGTGGTTTAATAGTTTGTCATGTTCCACGTCTACCTTAGTGGCTGTAAATATTCTGCAGTGTTTCTGCACCTCTCGTTACTGGAATACAAACATGATTTGGATACTAAACACAACCTGTTTCTGATCAGTCATTACTGTGGCAGTGCAATTGTTTTTTTTGCAGCCTGTATTAGAAATTACTCCATCTACATACACTATCTGCATTGTATACAAATACATTATTTCTGGAGAACAGATATTTATATCCTTATAGCAGCACTCTAAACACCATATACAATGCACATTCTTGTAGTAGTTATGGTGCTACAAGATTTGTGTGCCGTTCTCTCCTTTTCTCTCTGTTACACAGTCCACTTTTTTATGTTTTATATGCATTAAATTATTCTACATAAGTTTGTTTGAGGAGGGCTCTGATCAACGTATGTTCCACTAGGTCAAACTTGTTTTGTCCCAATTTCTCGTGTATTCTCTTTGCATACTATACAGCGCTGCCCAATATGTTGGTGCTTTTATAAATAAAAATAATTTTCAGAATACTGAAACACATCAGAGTCTGGAAAACCCCCAGTTGTTAGATGAATATCCAGAAGGTATAATCGAGCCAAAATTGAGCATTTCAGAGATGAGGGATGAGATCTCATCTTTGTAGTAAATTAGATTATATTAAGGTTTTGTTGGCAGTCAGTGAAGCTTTCCTAAATAGGAAATCTCAAGTTCTATGCCAGATGGTGCAGGTATGAGCTTGTAGTGGTTCAAATACACATTTAAGTAGAATATAAAATTGTAAGGAAGGGACCTGAAGAATATGATAATCACTTAGTAATGGAAAAGGGGGAGCAATAGGAAAGAGGGTGTTAAAAGGATAGGAACGCATGGGTGGTGGGCGTATGCAGTGGTTAGTTCATGGTGCTAAGTGTCTGTTGTTTCTTCCCTAGGGTACCCATAACATTATCATAAGTTCAGTCCTCTCATCTGATAACCAGGGGTCTTTGAAGTCTTCTGTCCATATTTGTGAGATTAAGCAGTATATTCTATCCAGACAGCAATATCTTTAATGGGACAGACAGATGTGCATTAGATCTTTTCATTAACTGAGACCCCCATGAGACAAAATCTATCCTGAAGACCTGCATTTAACTCTGAAGACCACTGACATTCTATTTTGCCATTGCCAACCAGCCGAGGCTGACCCTGTACGAACATGGAACATTTTCTTTGTTTAAAACAGTCTGTGTGAAGCCTAACTCTCACACCAAATCCGAAGGACTATCGTTGGAAATTGTAGTTTTGCAAAGATCGGTGGTATCAGGATAAGCAATCGCTAGAATAGCGTACCAGTTCGTCAAGACAAAGTGAGCCCCCAGAGCTGATTAACAATATTGCTTGCTTTATGCATTTTGAAAGAAAGAAAAATGTTTTCTGTAAATTTTCATCATACTTGTTGCATGCTTTTTATACACATCGTACAACACATTTTAGATTCATATACGCATTGCTGTCCCAAAATCCATATCAAAGCCAAATTCAACACCGAGGGATTTCTTTAACTTCAGTAACTATAAACACTCTTATCTGTGTGCCTTCATCAACTTTGTTCTTTGCTGAACATGTCTGAGGCAGGCCTTCTCCTTTAGAAGTTTCCCCAGACTAGTCCACTATCATTGGAATGGCTTTGAGCTTGAACCCTATTTGTCATCATTAAAGAACTTTATTATGATAACACACAGTTTAGTTCGATCTCTGTCATTCTCTTATGAAAACCCACCAGTAAAAGTTTACTTTGCATGAACACTGTACAAAAACACATGTTTGCCAAAAGATTTTTTTTTTCTTTTGATTTTTTTTTTCTTCTAAGATTTGTGGGTTTTTTGTTTTTTTTTCTTCTTCTTCAAAGCATCTCTTCACAAGCATAGAGAAGCCTGTCCCCAGCTGTCCTATTGTAAGGACTGAGTTCTTGTTAACACCATTATCTGACAGAGAGATTACAGGTAATTGTGATAAAGTAACAATACGCTGTTTCTGTAATCACAGTCTGAAGTCTGCGGGCTGCCCCAGGCGATCCTATCAAATGTACATTTAGTCTTGGATCCATGTCTGCTCACTCTGATCTTAAAAGCTACTACACCTGGGGCTTGGGGTTTAGTAGTAACAGAATGCAGGTACATAATGGCGAGGAATCTGATTGGCTGCCAGAAATCTTGTGTATGTAATACCTGTTCTTCAGATCTGTATTAAGAATGCTAAGCAAATAAAAGGGGAACTCATGTTCCCTTCAGGGCTACAGGCTACATGTGCGTCTTTCCCTGAGTCAGTAAAGGACAAACTGCCGTGTTTGATCTAAGACAAAAAAAAAGAAAGATAAAGGAATGACTATTCTATATTTGTACAATTTTCTTTTCCCCAGATTTTGAGGAATGCCTATCATGTTCTTGCTTTGTGTTTGGGATCGATGGTTTCTATGACATAATCCAAAATAAACACCATTCATCGAATCTGTGATATCTCTTCTTCATTCTGAAAGATCCGTGATGACCATGACCAGAATGTGTTTATATATCTGTTTTGGAGACGTTCATCCAGACTGGTCATATGTGGCTACCACCTCTCTTCCATGTGGCCATCATGACTTTCCTTATGGATTCAAAAAACAGCCTTCACACACCTCCATGAGGACCGTAATGAATTACTCCTAGAGGAGCAGTGTGGGATGTCAGTGTGCAATATAGTGTGCGGTGCTGACGATGTAGAACTGCTGACAGATTATAATTTTTAATTTAATTTGGTTTTATTCCACAATTTTGCAATGTCATTACATAGGTCACGTCAAGGAATGTACATATTGTAAAATCTGGTGTCAATATAGTTATACAATCAACAGTTGGTCTCGACACAGCGAGGTATATAACGTAGTGAGAGCGAGTGAATGAGTGGTGTATAACTAGAAGTGATGGGTAGTACTGTCTGTTATTATCATGTAAATGTATTCTCATATTTTCCCCCGTGCCATAGCATGCAACAACAATGACATATTAAATGTATACATTTAAGACACATAAAAACCGTAACTTAAAGGCATACATGGGTTAACATAAAGGGGGGGATGGGGAAAAGCCTGTATCTGTCTAGCGGTCATGGCTAAATTCAATCATTGCGGGATTAACCCCGGTGTGACTGTTGCCTATCGTGGGGTCTGAGACTGCACATTCATCAGGGCAGTCCACTATCTCTGTAGAGGGTATGTGTAGGGAACAAGGTGCAGATATATTTATGCTGGGTACCAGCACTACAGGAGCCTCTAGTACAGGGTTAGGCAACCTTCGGCGCCCCAGATGTTTTGGGCTACACCTCCCATGATGCTTTGCCAGCATTATTGGTGTAAGAGCATTAAGGGGGATGTAGTCCACAACATCTGGAGTGCCAAAGGTTGCCTATCCCTGCTCTAGTGCATCAGGTAAGTAATCATTTATCAGGTAATCGGATTCTATAAGGGGTTCATCGATGCTCTCTTACGGTGTCTTAGAGCCAATGGTTGCATGTGTAGCCCAATACTGCATCCACGGGAGCCAGGTGTCTAAGTAGGTATGCTTCCTACCTCGGGTTTCCCAATCCAGATCTTCTAGGGTGCCTGTGTTTTCCACTCTCTCAATCCATTGGTTTATGGTAGGGATATGTGGGGATCTCCAGTGTACCGGTATTAGGGCATTTGCTTCCCCCAGAAGCAACCACAAGAGTGTTTGCCTATGTCTGTCTGGGAACGTGGTAGGCCAGCCTAATAATACATGGGATAGGGTTAGTGCTGCTGGGAGTGGTATGGACTTTGTCTATAATTGCTATAACCTGGGTGCAGTATGTCTGGAAATGTGTTCTATATTACCCTCTGCCTCCCCACACCTCCAGCATTCGTTACTGAGTGAGGGCTTAATAGCATGTAGGTGTACTGGGGTCCTATACCATCTGGCCACTCGTTTGTGCTGACAGATTTAATGTAATCTGAGTATACTAATATCTGAGTATGCCAAACGTTGTACAGGAACTGTTGAAATTTTAACTCCCATGATGCAAAGGTTTCAGTTAAAATAACAAAAACAAAACAAAATTTGTCTTAGAAACATTATTTATTTATACAATATTTTACCAGAAATTATACAAACATGTCCACAAAACATGAGGTTTGTAGTTCAACAACAATTGTAGGATTGTCACCTTCTCATTTAGATTTTAATATTCTAGAATTTAAGAAAGAGATTCTGTATAATATAAACATGGAACAAATTTTTTTTTAAATTGGTGTTGCTGTGTTATGTTTTGCCAAGAAAGACAAGTTTGCATTTAAATTCCTTTTTTCCCCCTCTTTGTATATTAGTACATGCAGTATTTGGTAACCTTTTTATTTTTTTTTACCAAGGGCTAAGTCACATTGTCATATCAGTATGCCTTTTGTTTGTCAAGTTTGCGGTATGCTTTTGTTCTTTGTAAACATCAGATTTTTAAAAAGAAAGGTCTCCATCCCTCCCCCCTGCTTCTTTGTCCTTCCAAAAATTTGTCTCTCTCTGTGGGGCTACCTAAAACAAAAAAACTGAGCAAGTTAATAATAAAAAAAACTATTCCTTAAAGCACGAATCAATATTTTCCTGTCTGTCCATTTTTTTTTTTCTTCTTGTGGCCAACAAAGAATCCTGGGAAGATGTAGCTTCACAACAGTGGATAGCTACCTGTTGGAATTGCTGTTTACTTGGGCAATGTGCACCAACCCACGCAGGGTCTGCCACCACCTGAATAATGCTGCCGGTTTAATCAGGTCATGTTTGCATATTTCACTAGAAATGAAGTATTTCTTTTTGCATTGTTTTGGTTGCTCATTCCTCTTGCCCCCCAGACTAGGGCTGTACCCGTTTCCTGCCAGCTCTGCACATGTGAACACGGAGCCTGAGAATCAAAGCGCTTGCGAGCAAGACTTTTACACTTGTAAAGTCCGGGAATATACAGTGCCAGCCTATTAATGCCTTTGAAGGGAGCAGAGGGGGGAAAAAAGGTTCCCTTAGTGTGGATTGTGAGGCGACAGAGCGTCTCAATACTTGGCTAGAAGAAAAGCCCCTCATTCTTCTGTGGCTGAAATAAGATGAACTCCTATAGAGGAGGTGTACCAGTGAAAGGGGGGCTAGCTCAACCCTCGTGGAGAAAATAACCCATTGGCCGTGGTCCCTTTCCTAATCAAACATGCTTCACACGGATGCATCTTGAAGAGCTCCTCTGACACTTATTTATTCTGGAAATGAAGGGCAGCAATTAGTCTTTACCAACCTTCAGTGGCACTGCCCCCAGGCCTATTGAGCATTGCTTGTATCACACTGCAGTTCTTTGGGAAGAACACTATGTCCAAAGATTTCTTTTTTTCCAGTTTCTAGAATCATTGCGGCTGCTTTTTATTGGATAAACTTTGTAACCATTTGACTCCCTATTTCCCACTCAGATCTGTCCAATACTTCCAAAATAGTGTTTTTATTAACGAACTGTCGCATTCTATTGATACAGAGCATTTCTGAAACTTGCTGAAATGTATTTACTTTTATTTTGTTTATTTTTTTGTGGTTGCGTTTTGTGCTTTTATTAGCCATTTTTATTCTCTTTTCTGTTTATTTTGGTCTAAACAAAATTCACCATGGTTTCATGATTGCCTTATGAGGCACAGAAAGGCATTTGGTAAAGATCTTTGCATAATGCCTTTGACCTTTTACACATTCTTGAGTTTCTAAATTATGATAAGTATATGGATTTATGTTTATGATGTACCCAAAATAGCAGATCTCACTAACTGCTTCAGGAAGAGGAGATTTATTATTCAGGGTGGGTTTGATTTAATGAAGTCAATTTAAATCCTGATTTAAATCTCTAGCCAGTAAGACTTGATTTAAAATCATGCTTATTTATTTTTATTATTTTAAACGTAAAGACTCAATCTAATTATAATTTTAATATTTTAAACCAGATGAAGATTTCATATTTAGAATGATAACGTTTCAGATTAGTTAAACCGTTAAATCAGAACTGACCTTTTTTTAAATTTTTTTTATAACCCATTAGAAATACATAGCTAATGAAATTAAAGAGAGAAAATCTGTTTCATTTTCTTTCTCATCTGTAGTGTGAACTTGGTTCTCTCATAATATAATCGGTTAAAGGAACACTATAGTCACCTAAATTACTTTAGCTAAATAAAGCAGTTTTAGTGTATAGATCATTCCACTGCAATTTCACTGCTCAATTCACTGTCATTTAGAAGTTAAATCACTTTGTTTCTGTTTATGCAGCCCTAGCCACACCTCCCCTGGCTATAATTGACAGAGCCTGCATGAAAACAAAAACTGGTTTCGCTTTCAAACAGATGTAATTTACCTTAAATAATTGTATCTCAATCTCTAAATTGAACTTTAATCACATACATGAGGCTCTTGCATGGTCTAGCAAGCTATTAACATAGCAGGGGATAAGAAAATCTTAATTAAACAGAACTTGCAATAAAGAAAGCCTAAATAGGGCTCTCTTTACAGGAAGTGTTTATGGAAGGCTGTGCAAGTCACATGCAGGGAGGTGTGACTAGGGTTCATAAACAAAGGGATTTAACTCCTAAATGGCAGAGGATTGAGCAGTGAGGCTGCAGGGGCTTGTTCTATACACCAAAACTGCTTCATTAAGCTAACGTTGTTCAGGTGACTATAGTGTCCCTTTAATGCAATAGAAGAGATTTTTAACCAAGTATTATTTACCGATTTTATTGTATGGCCTATATATGTAAACTATATGAAATGTATTAACAATAGAGTGGAAAGTTGAGAGAGCCCTTGCGCATAATTTGGGGAGCATAGGGGCATACCACTGTAACAAACTTAACTACCAGTAAACTTATAAACATTTTTCTAACTAGGTTGGCCAGCATTAATGGTAAAGATAGCATTTCTTACTGATCATTGGCGCTCTCCCAAGTAAAAAAAAAAAAAAAGTATCTTATTTCAACAATTAAAAGGAAATTGTCCCAAATTTTTTGTATTTTTTTTATTTTATTATTATTTAAAGGAATGCTCCAGGCACCATCATAATGTTGAATGGAATGCCTGAGCCCTCAAAGCTTTCTCCAGATTTGCTAGCTAGCTACAGTTACAAATCTTACATTTACAAACCTTTTGGAAGTTAAAACATATTGCCATTGATCTGTCATGATAGATTAACAGTGTGAGAATATGTCCTTACTCAAAGGCAGTACACATGATGTTATTCTTAAAAAACTTCAGCTATTATCTGAACCAGGTTCCAATTTCAAACAATCACAGGTGTGTGTGTGATATCAAGCCCTTGCACTGTTTTTGAGATTTTTCTCAGTTCCCTGTGTGGTTAGCCTCTTATCTTTTAAACCAGAGTCTGATAGCTCTCTCTATTGATGCTGGCTCCCGGTTCTCTGTTTCAGAGACCAAATGGTAGAACTGCAAAGATTGTGGAAGACAGAGATGCATTGTGGCTCTATTTCTAAGAGTAATTAGCACGTTCACGTGAGGAGCACTGGCCATTTACTTTTGTAATAAATCATGTTTTAAACAGATTATTCATATGCTGGCCGATCTTAGGCACTTACCTAACGTATTTTTTTAGAAGTTAGTAGAGAGAAAGATTTCAACCCACCATCTTTCATGTTTTGATTGTGCTTTCTGATCAAACCAGAGCTTCTTAATGCTAGAAATTCTTGGGTGGCAGGCAGTGTTAATTTTGGCAGCAAATTTCAATTTCGTTTTAGTCATAGTCTTTTGACTAAAAAGCCGTTTTAGTTGTATTTTGGTCATTCAAATTGTTTTAGTTTCATTTTAGTCGACTAAATCTCCAGTATATTTTAGTCGACTAAATCTCTAGTAGATTTTAGTCAACACGACTAAAATCTAAATAAAGCCTCTAGCTGTCTCTTCCGCCCCTTCCCCAGCCCCTCTGTGTCTCTTTGTGTCCTCCCAGCCCCTCTAGGTGTCTCTCTTCCAAGCCTCTATCTGTCTCTTCCGCCCCATCCCCAGCCCCTCTGTGTCTCTTTGTGTCCTCCCAGCCCCTCTAGGTGTCTCTCTCCCAAGCACTGGTCTGTCTCTTTTGCCCCTCTGTGCAGTGTTAATTTTGGTGGACTATTACTAAAACTACATTTCCATTTACTGTTAGTCAGTCTTTTTTATTTGTTTTGAATTTTTTATTTTTGTAGTGCATAGATGTGACACAAACAGGTGAGAGGTGCCCCAAAGGCAGTCCTCCAGCTTTTCCCACGCGGAACATGTGGGGCACAAGAGTAACATGCACAATTTTACATTTTAAACAGGTTTAAGCACACGAATACCATAGTAGATTGTAAATATGGTCTAAGAGTATAAGCAGTTTCAGGATTGTAGTTTCGACTGAACGTATACACCTATACCACATACATGCTTGGTCAGAGCTTGAGTTAGGTTAGTTTCTCACGATTAATACGGGCATACATCTACAGGTATACATCGTTAGTCAGGTAGACAGGCTATTGCTATTGATCTAACGGTATGGTCTTAAGTAGCTTAGCAGACTATTATGTTAGTGTAGCTATGTCTGTAGAATGATATTGCACCACACTCAACATGCATTATATGTTATATGTTTTCCATGGCCTATTGGCTCTTTGTTATGCTATCTGCATCTATCAAGGGTTAAGCAGACATATATAGCACTGTGCATGAAATTAAGACATAAGGATACTATCTGAGCCTGGTGGGATCAGTGTTATGAGAGGTGTGTTTTGAGAAGCAGAGAGGAGCTTAACCGGGGCAGCAGAAAACATGGAAATGCTTCATTTTCAACATTCAGGAGTACGTTGATACTTGTACATTTTTATAATTAGTCTGCATTTTAACTAGCTTAGCCACACTTTAGCATTGGTAAGTATAAAACGAAGTTATGTTGATCAGGCAAAATAGAGCGTATAACGCTATACCTAAGACTGCATGGGCATTATAGTGGGTTAGGGTTAGTTACGTAGGTAGGTGTGGTTGTGTCTCTGAGTGTCCAGCTAATTAAGTCCTGTACGGAAGACAGACTGAGTGTTGGGGCTGGAATGGCTGCTGATCTCAGCTGATGCCTCTGGTATATCTCTCTGGGTAGATTGTGCTGTAGCACGGCACTGGATTTCCCCAGTTGGTGTACCTCCATGCTCGGACCATGAGGGTCTGTGTCTGTACTGATGTGGTATACCACATGGTGCCCTTCTTCATTATGCGTCGGGAAAACTGTGTCATAGCTGCTTGTCTGTCGTTCATTGGGAGTCGGGTGCTTGCTCTGTTTGTATCTCATGCCCTGCTTCGGTCGCCCTTGAGCAGAGACTCAACGTTTTGGGGGTGGGAATCCTCCCCTGCCCCGGAGCTGTGGGAGAGCTGGTGCTTGTAGGCCACGAGCCTGGGAGCCTACAAGGCCCAGGGTCGCCCCTTGCGGGGTGGTGCGGTGAGTATCATTCAGTCGCTGGCATGGTCGCTGTGCTGCTCTCCGCCAGTGTGGCCGGGACCTCCGGGTCATACCCTTCGTTGCTCTCAGCCCGGGAGGGCTCCGGACGTGTGGAGCTGGAGTGTGGTTCATAGAGTTGCCCTGGTGGGTGTCCCCGTTCCTCCGCCTCTCTTCGGCTCCCATCCTCATGGCCTTTTGGGCGTGTGAGGTTGCTGGCTGCATGCAGGCCTCTAGTTTTGCCCAAAAGCAATTGAAGATTCTGTCGATAGAGTTTCTCGTGCAATCTTTAGTTGCTGCTGTAGCAGTTTGGTGCCATCGCTTGTCCGACACTTGCGTGTCAGGATGCTTCACCATCTTGGGGGCCCCCCACCTCCATTTTGTGTAGGGAGATCAGTGCGCCTGTCTCTCGGTGCAGAGGCCGGAACACCTCGCCCAGTGGAAACCGAGATATCCCCCGTCGGTCCATGGGGGGGTGAGTTTGTTCCTCACTCTTAATGCGGTTGGCATCTGGCGGGATGGCGGCCGTTCCGAACCCCGTGCCTCCGCTAGGCCTCACGTTGCCGCTGCGGTTCCTGGTCAAGTACGGCGCCAAGGATGGTACCGACAGGTCCGTGGGAACTTCCTCCATGTACTGAGCCCAATTGTGGTTAGTTTCCATCAGTTAGATTTGTGTTATACGCAGTTTTCGGGCTCTCTCCGCAGGAGCTCACACAACGTGCGACTTGTCAGTTAGCTGGTTCGGCTCTGCCCCCCTTATTTGCTCGTTAGTCAGTCTTTTGACTAAAATGCCATATTGGTTTTAGTTGTATTTTAGTCATCTGAAGTGTTTTGGTTTAATCAACTAAAATTGTTAGTTGACAACATAACGACAACATGGTGGCAGTGCTATGGGCTCAGTGAGTTTGGACATGTAAACATGCAGTGGTGCTAATGGTGTGTAACTCAGTGGTGGATGAAACTTGCCTCTTCCAAAACACGCTATACACCAGGAACAACATAACTAACCATTCCTCAAAACTAGTAGTATTGCAAGTTTCCTCCCTTTCTGCACTGTTGAGGTCCAAAATGGCGCCAATAAGCCGCCATCTCCAACCGCGTGCTCGGAGGCCAGTGACATCACCTCTTTATTGGTGGGATCACTTGCACCAGCTACTGATATCTCAATGAAAAACATCTTTCGTTAAGATAGCCATAGATATAAGAACAGATATTCGGGCCATCAAAGATAGCACAGCTCATCTGGAAGAAAAGGCATTGGAGCTAATAGAGGCCCACAATTCCCTCATAGGCGCCTTTACTGCCATGGAAAATAAAATACACTAGAAGAGAAGATAGAGGACCATAAAGGCTGGGACTGGTGCAATTATAATTGCACATATTAATTATATGCGAATACGTGTTATAAAGCTGCAAGATCTCGCTGACTTTGGCAAGCAAATGTTTCACAGTTTGGTTCCGGACCTGCCAGAACGAGCCTTATTGTTGCTGGACCCCACTCCCTAATGGCCCAAGCCTAAAACGCTTACAGACACAGTCCCATGGGACATCATTACAAAGGTACATTAATTTACTGCCAAAGAAAAGTGATGCTGGTCTCTAGGGCCTGAGTACCACAAGAACACCATGCTGATATTCAACTGTTCGTTGACCTTTCCTCCCTTATCATGCTAAAACGAAAGGCATTCACTCCAATAAATGGGGATTCCCTGTCAAGCTTATTGAAAAGAGCGACTCCAATAAAAACATTATGTCCCTAGAGAAACACCTAAAACGGTTTCTCCACTGGAACTTTGCTGTCAGTGAGGCCCCTCCATTAGCTTCCTCTCCACGAGTCCCAAGTGACTGGCAGAAAGTTGCGTCTTCCAAGTGAACTTGGCCTGATTGAAAGCAGGGTACGGATGTATGGAAGTGCAGTACATATTTTAACGGTTCGTGGGTAGGCCCTGGCCGGATGGAGGTTCATATTAACAGGTTTTTAGTTTTTACGGCCTGCTTGGGCCTTATTTGGTAAGCTTAAAACTGGCCTACAGTTTCAAATAAGGTACAGTCACCATAGTGCCTAAAGGCTGTGGCTCCACAAGGCACGTTTTTCCACCTGTCACCTTAAAGGAAGTTCCCATTTAAACCACCAATCCGTTACTATGTGCACCATGGTCTAATGATCCTAAATGCTTTAATGTATATAGTTGGTTAGTTTTAGAGGGGTTCGGGGGTGGAGGAGGGGAGACAAAGAGACACAGAGGGGCGAAAGTGACAGAGGCTTTAACTAAACCCATTCGATTTTAGTCATGTTGACTTAAATCTACTGGAGGTTTAGTAGACTAAAACTAAACCAATTCAGATGTCTAAAATACGACTAAAACTGCCTTTTTAGTCAAAAGATTGACGAAAACTAAATTGTAATTTACCGCCAACATTAACACGGGTTGTGTTTTAGTTTTCTTCCTTTTTTTCCCCTTTCCTTTGTTATGTATTATGTACACCTAACATGGCTCCGTCTGTGCAGAATACATAATACGTTGTATCCTCTGTATGTTATATCATAAAAATCAATATACAGATAATAAAAAATAATAAAAACTTAGAAATTCTTCCAGTGACATTTGATGTGTGGGGGGAGAAGTGACCTTTTGTGTACACTTTTGGAATTTGTGAGTGTGAAAGACAACACCTCTCTCATATATTCAGCCTCCATTTACAATCTAACGTTTCGAGTGCGATGGAAAATATTTTCTACATGCATCATATGTTCTCCTTTTTTCAAAGATATTACAGAGATCATGTTCTAGGTAATGTTACACATTTATTTTTGGACATATACAGAAAAAGTAAACCTTGACAGGGCAGTGTAAGTACCATAACCACTTCAGAAGCATTACGTGTAATGTTGCCATCCCATGGTTTTGTCAAATCATTTCGTATATGCTGTTAGTGGGTTACCATTGCCTTCCAGGTTGGAGATAATCAAACTTTATAAGGTGGAATTGTAGTTTCTGTGTTATCAATATGGCTTATGGGTGCTGAGAATAGCTTCTTCTTTTGCCACACTTTTCCCTATATGGTTTGCCAAACATTTCTAAGACAGCACCAATGCACTGTAAAAATGACATTGAGCAGTACTGGTGCTTAGAGTGCCCTTTAAGCAGTAGTTGCAATTGTTTATTTAACTATGTAGACCTTTTTAGGAACTTATCTCAGATTAGGCATTTTCTGGGAGGCTTGCAGAGTAGTTTAGGATAGGAATTAAAATTTCCACTAGCCACTGGTGAGTGAAAATTTAGCCAGGTTGAGTAGAATTTTACCCTTGGTCAGTATGCCATGGACCCCTCAGGCTTGCAGAGGTGAGTAAGTTTAAGACTTGACTAGTGGCGACAGACTTTAATTTTAAGCCCATCTGTAGGTGATGGTTGCTTGCTTCAGTTCCACATTAAGACCTAAGATGTTCAGTTATGGTCACAATTGAAGAAAATGTGGAGCTTTGGTAGTGCGTGAGGCTTTCCGGTGAGTTCCCCACCCTCCCAAGCCCTGTGATAAACATGAAGCATGGTTTTCTGGGTAACCAACATCTGACCAACTCCCGGTGAAGATCTCTCACTTTCCCTTGGAAGTGAATAGCCGGAGGAGAGGATTTCTGTTTTTTTTTTTTTTTGTATGTGTGATGAATTCTTGTTCCTTCCTTGCCTGGAGTGTCTCTTTAACTCTTTAAGTAATGTAAAGACTCCCTAAAAGAGAATCGTGAGAACAAGAGGTCATGCTGTGAACTAAAAGGGTGGGTAACCTAAGGTGAACATTAGGCAATCCACTGTCAGAGAAAAGATGATGATGTATGATGTGAGCTTACAATGCATAAGGTAGACCCATGGCAGGTCCTGATCTGTAAATTCAAATCTGCATTACTCCTTTCAGATATACCTTGGTATACTGAACCTGGCTGTCTCCATAGCCTTTCGCAAGATTAATGCTATTATAATCCTTGTACTTTTTATTTGTTCCATTATTGACTGGTACAAAGGAATCATACAGTTAAGCCCTATTAGTTTCGGAATCTAAAGCATTTTAGCAAGCCGAAGTACTTTAGGGGTTTGAAGTGTATGTTTCGTCACCTCTTTTTGATGCATATTGTACACAATTTTTACCAGAGCTATTATTCTTATGCCCTTGTTCAAGAATACTTGTAAGTACATACTTAAGCTCCACACTCACCGTTCTGTTTGTATTCTGTTTTGCAACTTACTTTCAATAAACTCTTATTGACAACAAACCGGTATTATTAACCCTGGGATTTTATGAAAATGGAAGCCGTGGCTAGAGGACTAGCCGTGTCACAAGCCATATGGTTTCACTTCTATAACATTTTAATTTGTTCCTCATTTTTTTTTTTTCCTGAACAAGTTAAGGGCCATCTGTCCAGTAAGGGCAGGTCAGGCATGTCCCAAGGCGGTGCTTTTAACATCTCTGCAGTGTTTTGTATTCTTAATTTAGTCTGTTTATTTCCAGGTCGTGTGTGTTCTAAAATAGGCCTGTGTCAGGCAGGGTTCCGGGCAGCATGTGTGCGACAGCCGTGCATTCCACAGATCACAGGTCAGCAGTCGCAGTCCGGCCTCCAGTGGGCCAGCATGCAGGGCAGTGCAGTGTAGGGACAAGCAGGACTGGAGGGCTGTTCCATTGGAGACCTATAGCTGGGGGGGGTCACGTCCTATTACATGAAACCCCCTATAAGAGAGGATTTGTTCTTAACTTTCAAAAGATCAGTTTTCCCATAGATGAAAGCATTGGTAGCACTTTGAAGTTTATTATGTTATCTAAGTAGGGAAATATTCCGAGTATAGATGCATTTTCCATTTATGGTAATTTTTGTACCGGAATGGACAACTTGCAGTGAGCCTGTCAGCGTTCAAACTAATACCAAGAAAATTCTAAGCCAGTGATGGCTAAACTTTTCACTGTAGGTATTTGTGGACACAGTATAAGGAACAAGGTGACCCATTAAATCTCTCCGCTTTACAGGTTCATATAGACCGTAGTGTAATTTGAACTCGGAATAAACAAGTCTTGGATCAGGCGTGGGTAGGTTTATCTGTTGTTTAAACTACAACTCCCATAATGCTTTGCTGGACTAAACGCTGGGGATCCCTGTCTTGCTTGGGTGGCTATTATTATTATTATTATAATATTTATAGAGCGCCGTCAAATTCCGCAGCGCTTTACAATGGGTGGACGAACAGACATGTAGTTGTAACCAGACAAGTTGGACACACAGGAACAGAGAGGTTGAGGGCCCTGCTCAATGAGCTTACATGCTAGAGGGAGTGGGGTAAAATGACACAAAAAGGTAAGGATAGTATTCGACTAGTGACAGAGGAATCAGTCAGGAGCTATTAACAGTTTAATTGATACGCTTTCATGAAGAAGTGGGTCTTTAACGATTTTTTGAAGGAGTGGAAACTGGGTGAGCATCTAACGGAAGAGGGAAGCGAGTTTCACAGGAACGGTGCAGCCCTCGAGAAATCTTTAAGGCGAGCATCAGAGGTGGGAGTACGGACAGAAGATAGACGTAAGTCTTCAGCAGATCGTAAGGGCCTAGACGGGACATAGTGAGAGTATAAGGGAGGATAGATAGGTGGGAGCAGCATTATGTAGAGATCTGAAAGCAAGAACCAGAATTTTAAATTGAGCTCTATATTTTAAAGGAAGCCAATGTAGGGACTGACAGAAGGGTGAGGCATGGTATGTGCGGAGGACAGGAAGATAAGCCTCATCGCTGCATTCATTATGGACTGTAACGGTGCAAGTTGGGAGCACGTAAGACCACTGAGAAGCGGATTACAGTAGTCAAGGCGAGAAAGGACAGTGGAATGGACCAACATCTTAGTCGCATCTGGTGGAAATGACAGTATTTGGCGATAGATTGAACATGAGGCTTGAAGGCGAGGTCGGAGTCAAAGAGAACATCTAGGCAGTGAGCCTGCACCGTTGACTTGGAGGGAGACAGACACAGGAGTAACAACACTTTAGGGAGGAAAGACCAGAATTTCAGTTTTGGTCAAGTTTAGTTTAAGGAAGTGGGTAGCCATCCAGTTAGAAACAGCAGATAGGCAGTCAGAGACACTAGTCAAGAGGGACGGGGAGAGATCAGAAGAGGACAGGTAGATTTGCGTGTCATCTGCATAGAAATGATATTGGAAGCCAAAGGAGCTAATGAGTTTACCAAGAGAGGCAGTATAGATGGAGAACAGTAGGGGACCAAGGACTGAACCTTGGGGGACACCAACAGAGAGGAGTTGGGGAGAAGAAGCAGAGCCAGAGAAAGAAACACTGAAAGAGCGCTGGGAGAAGTAGGAGGAGCACCAGGAGAGAGCAATATCTTGTAGACTGAAATTGCGGAGGATAAGAAGAAGCTGTTGATGAGCAACAGTGTCAAAAGCCGCAGACAGGTCAAGGAGAATTAGGATAGAGTAGTGACCACGAGATTTTGCAGCGGTTAGATCATTGGATACTTTGGTCAGTGCCGTTTCCACGGAGTGCTTAGCGTGGAAACCAGACTGAAGCGGGTCTAGCAGAGAGTTGGACTCGAGGAAGTCTGTCAATCTCGCATACACAATTCTTTCAAGGATGCAAAAGGCAGTAGTGAGATAGGACGATAGTTGGATGGGGAGTTAGGGTCAAGATTG
Organism: Pelobates cultripes; assembly: GCA_933207985.1. NCBI lineage: Eukaryota > Metazoa > Chordata > Amphibia > Anura > Pelobatidae > Pelobates > Pelobates cultripes. The sequence goes on from OW240923.1 coordinate 108,332,216, forward strand.
GGCTTCTTTAGAATTGGAGTTACAGTTGCATGTTTGAAGGGCAATGGAAATATACCAGAGGAAAGAGAGAGATTGAGAATTTTAGTGAGAGGTGGAGAAAGAGAAGAAGACAGAGTACGGATGAGATATGAGGGAATTGGATCTAGGGAGCAGGTGGTAGGGCTGGAGGACTGGAGCAGAGCAGAAACCTCTTCCAATGTAGCGGGTGCGAATGAACATAGAGCAGCAGAGGGAGTGAAGTTAGGGGAAGTATTGTAAGGGGAAGAAGAAAGATGAGAGATCTCTTCTCTGATTGTAGAGATCTTGTCAGTGAAGTGAGTTGCAAAGTCTGAGGCGGTCAAGTTAGTAGGTGGAGGAGGAACAGCAGGGCGAAGAAGAGAGTTAAATGTGTGAAATAGTCGTTTGGGTTCGCGGGAGAGTGTGGTTATGAGGGTATTGAAGTAATTAACTTTTGCAGAGGAAAGAGCCAAGCTGTATGAGCTCAGCATAAATTTATAGTTGAGAAAGTCAGATGCACAATGTGACTTTCTCCAACAGCGTTCAGCAGTTCTGGAGCATTTTTGGAGGTATCGAGTGAGCTTGGTGTGCCAGGGTTATTATGACCCAGCTCCTACACAAGCAGAATAACAAATAAAAATCCTCTTTTACTAGATATAAAAACACAGGCAATCTGAAAGCACCTTCGTAATACATGCCACAAAATCTCACATGATCAATAAAGCAATAACAGTATTACTGGGAAACTTGCTACAAAAACAAAAAAGACAGGGATAAGAGCAAACACAATATAATGCACAATCCAGATACTAGGACAATCCTGGTACGATCCACCTTACCATGAAGTGAAAACCAATGATAGCGCATAGAATCACTAGTACCTTTTATGATTTCTACAACATTCATTGTCCAGTATGCAGAAAGCAGGGGATATAACCCCTTACGGAGTGCAAACAGTAGGACCCTCCTTGCTTCTAATAGTGAAAGCAACCTGGTGTTATAGGCCCAAACCCGACCACGTATCTAGTCTGTCCACTATACAGTTGATCCTCAACAACAGAAGTTCAAAATGATTGTCACGTGAGATCAGCGTGTCTGCGTGCTGATACTCCTTTGCTCAATACATATTTTCATTCCAAAACTACCTTGGTTGCAAGCTGATTTAAAAAGAAAAAAAAGAAGCTAAATATAATATGCTAAATGAGATTGGATTTATTAGCAGTCCACAGCATCACTTATTAAGGTTAACTGTTGTCTGCGCCAACAAGGAATGGTCATTGGGTAGAATATGGCAGAAGGCCCTATGTGTCTAAAATGGTTGTGAGATGGATGTCCGCCTTTGTGATCATGGACTAAAAAGATCTTTGAGAAACGTGCATGTTTCTTTATTTAATTATTTGTCCCTTTAGTGACACTTTGCAGTAACGGAATGCATTGAAAGACCAATAGAATAATCCTGTTTTCAATGCTATAGCCTTGATATTGTTAGGAATGGTTGTTTTTAGACGGACACTTAAAGAGAGTTGTTAAAGAAATGGAAATGAAGAATTATGTCTTGGACCAGTCTCAAGGGGCGTATTGCAGGAAGTCATTTTACAATAATAGTTGTCTAGTAATAGATTTCTTGGATTAGAAAACCTGGCTTCAATTTTGCAACTTAGTTGACTGCACGCTGCAACTTGATGTCTAGTAAATACACTTTTTTTTTTTTCTGTGTTTATAGCATAGTCATGCCAATTGGATCATATAGGTCCTCCTGGAACGTTTCCCTTTTACAACCGTGGTCATATAGAAATCTCCAACTACACTGGCAGTGCTGGCCATGTCCATATGCTTAAAAATATGTTTCAGGAGGTTTTAAATAGAACTTTGAAGACTCCAGTGTGATGTCCATCATTTGTGAAATAAAGCCTGTCTCCTAAGATAACACTTACTTTAATAAAAGGACAGTTTGTATGTGCACTGTGCCGTAGAACCGTGCAGGAAATGTATTGTTCATTCAGAATTATGCCGGGCTTGGTATGCCAGTCCCGACACTGTGCAGCTGGAAACACCTGTTCCAGATCTATTACCAGCAGTAAAATCACCAGAGCGTGTACGACACAGCAAGGGAGGTTACTGAAGTCAACAGTAATTTTAAAAAATAAGGATACTTCCTTGTCATCCCAGCTGTCAAAATGTGACATTGTAAGCTTTAATTACTTTTTTTTGTGTGTGTTTCTAAACTTGTATTTGTAAATATATCAATTTTTAAATCTTTTTGACAATCTTTATTAAAGGGGCTTTATAGTTGTATTCCTGACACCATTGGTCTAAATAGCAGTTAGACCTTTCCCGTAGGAAAGCATTGGGAAGCTATCGCGCATGTGCAGCAAAATACCGTGCTGCACCAGCCTCCTTGGATCGGATTTGTTGTTCCTGGACATACCACAGATACTCAATCAGATTGAGATCTGTAAAATTTGGAGGCCAAGGCCACATGAACTCTTTGCCATGTTCCTCAATCCATTCCAGAATAATTTTTGCAGGGTGGCACAGTGCATTATCCTGATGAAAGAGACCACTGCCATCATGGAACACAATTGCCATGAGTGTGGTGTGCATGGTTTGCAACAATCTCTAGGTATGTGGTACATGTCAAAGTAACATCCACCTGAATGCCAGGACCCATAGCTAAGATAATAGAACTGCCTCCACCAGCCTGCCTTCTTTCCATAGTGTATCTTGCTGCCATCTCTTCCCCAGGTAAACGCCACACTTGCACCTGACCATCCATCTGTTATAAAAGAAAACATGATTGATCAGACCAGGTAACCAGGTAAGTTTTGACACTCTCCTCCCCATAGACGGTGTACTGTGTGTACTGACATCTTTCTATCATGGCCAGCATTAAAGGACCACTATAGGCACCCAGTGGTCTGGGTGCCAGGTCCATCTAGGGTTAACCATTTGTTCTATAAACATAGCAGTTTCTGAGAAACTGCTATGTTTACCTATGGGTTAATCCAGCCTCTAGTGGCTGTCTCATTGACAGCCGCTACAGGTGCTTCCGCGCTTCTCACTGTGATTTTCACAGTGAGACGACGCCAGCATCCATAGGAAAGCACGGCTCCTTCCACGCATGCGCATTCAGTCGATGACGGCGATATGGAGGAAGAGGGGGCACCCTCTCGGCACTATAGTTATAGTGGTCCTTTAAGTGTCTCAGTAATTTGAGCTACAGTAGCTCATCCGTGATTGGACCTTACGGGCTAGCCTTCGCACTGCAAATGCATCAGTGAGTTTTGAGCGCCCATGACCCTGAGGCCAATTCACAGGTTGTTCTTCCTCGCACCACTTTTAGTAGGTACTAGCCACTGCATCCCAGGAACACCCCACAAGACTTGCCATTTTGGAAATGCTCTGAACTAGTCGTCAAGGCATCACCATTTGGCCCTTGTCAAAGTCACTCGGATCTTTTTGCTTGCCCCTTTTTTCTCCTTCCAACACATGAAATTTAAGAACTGACTGTTCAATTGCAGCCTTGACAGGTGCCATTGTAACGATCTAATCAATGTTGTTCACTTCACCTGTCAGTGGTTTTAATGTTGCGGCTGATCAGTTTATGATGATTAGAAAATACTTTTTATAGCCATATTTAAGTTAATACTGGTTCTCCTTGTACATGCTTTGTTCTTTAACACCGTTTAAGACTTTTGGCTGTCAATAGGGGGGAGCCCTATCTAACAGGATATCTTATAGAGAAAATAAAGAGATGTATTGAAGGGAAATGTGAGGAGGTAAAATCATTGCCCCGAGGCATTACTTCCTTTGCCCTGTGCATGGAACTATGTGTAGGCAAAGGATTGAGTTTCACAGGAAGGTCACAGTGGAATCAGTCTTCTGGCCGAGCCGCTGAGATTGAAATCTCTATGCTTTGTGAGCAGGCAATCACTGCTACCATTCCCATATTATAATGATGAGCACATCTTAAGGACTTATTTACTAAATTGGGAGGGAATTGCAAAATTTATGGGATAAAATAACTTACCTGGAGAATTATTCAAATACACTCATTGTGGCCTAAATTCCGCAACTCCGCAAATCCCTCGTTTGTGAAAAAAGAGATCACTTTATATCAAGTTATAATTTAGCCTAAACTAGCTGTATGGAAGATATCTTTCTAGCTCTATTCCGGCAAGTAGTAGATGTTGTTATTATTAAAATTATTTATAAAGCGCCAACAAGTTCCCGTAGCGCTGTACAATGGGTGGACTAACAGACAAGTATTTGTAACCAGACAAATGGACGCACAGGAACAGAGGGATTGAGGGCCCTGCTCAATGATCTTACATACTAGAGGGAGTGGGGTAATGTGACACAAAAGGTAAGAGTAGGGTAGAAAAGTAGGTAATTTGTAGGTATGTTGTTAAAGGGACACTATAGTCACCCACACCACTTCAGCTCAATGAAATGGTCTGGATGCCAGGTCCCTCAGGTTTTAACCCTTCAGATGCAAACATAGCATAGCACTAGAGGCGCATCTGCGACGCTGGAGGCATATGATGCCTCCATCACGCAGAGCGTCCATAGGAAAGCATTGAGAAATGCTTTCCTATAGACACTTTGAATGCGCGTGCGGCACTGTCGCGCATGCGCATTCGGCTCCGCTGACGGCGGGGGAGGAGATGTCACCAGCGGTGAGGGAGCCCTGCGCTGGAATAAGGTAAGCTGCTGAATGGGTTTTAACCCACGGGAGGGGGACCCTGTGGGTGGTGGCACCCCCAGGAAACTATAGTGTCAGGAAAACCGCTATGTTTTCCTGACACTATAGTGATCCTTTAACCTCTTAAGGACACACGACATGTGTGACATGTCATGATTCCCTTTTATTCCAGAAGTTTGGTCCTTAAGGGGTTAACAAGGTGCTAGTCTGCAGTGTGTCTTTTGCCTGCAATGGAGAGTTAAAGAAACATGTATTCCTTACCCTATAGTGTTAAAACCACCATCTAGCCCCTTTGCCCCCCCTAAATATAGAAAAATCTTGCCTTTATTGCAATCTGCTGCTGGCTCTGCCACTAATCTGCCTCCTTGGCTGACATCATCAGAAGTTGTGTTCTGAGTCAATCATAATGCTTTCACATTGGATTGGCTGGGACTGTCAAGGAGGCAAAGAGCTAGCATAAGCCAAACACAGCCCTGGCCAATCAACATCTCCTCATAGAGATACTTTGAATCAAGGCATCTCTGTGAGGAAAGTTCAGTATCACCATGCAGAGGGTTGAGACACTGAATGTCAGTCACATTGTGCAGCACTGCCCCAGGAAGCACCTCTAGCAGCTATCTGAGGAGTGGCCAGTGGAGTTATCCCTATACTGTAATGTAAACACTGCATTTCCTCTGAGAAGACAGTGTTTACAGCAAGAATCCTGAAGGAAATGATTATACTCACCAGAACAAATACAGTAAGCTGTAGTTGTTCTCGTGGTTATAGTGTCCCTTTAAAGATATGTCAGTTTTTAAGTGAATTCACACATATTTGCTTACACATAAGGTGCTAGCAGGGCTGGTGCAAGGATTTTTGCCGCCCTAGGCAAAAGTAAAGTTTGCCGCCCCACCCTCATGTGACATCACAATGCTCCACCCATATGATCTGCCATGTTAACTTACGCCAGTGCAGCAGTGACGCCGTGTTTACATTATAAGGCATGCAGGGACAGGCTATAGACACCAGAACAACTACATTAAGCTGCAGTGGTTCTGGGGACTATAGTGTTTCTTTGTGAGGTAAATTAGAGCTTAGTGCCACGAATAATATGCTAGATTGCCTACTTACAACCAGATGAGGATGATGATGGGCTCTAGCTGCAGTCTGGCTCCACTGGTCTGGTGTAGAACAGGCTCTCTGGAGGCTGTTTGTAACTGTGGTCACAAAAATCAATGTTCTGGGAGAACGGGAAGCAGCTCCATTTTTTGGGGGGCCCTTTACACAGCTCAAGGTCTGGGTCCCAGGGTCCACCTTCATGTTCCACCAATGAGTTTGTTCACAGGGGGTGGAGTGTGTAGGGGATGTCCTGATATGTGTGTAAGGAATGCATTGTGTGAATCTGTGTTTGTATGTGTAAGGGCTGCAAGGTGTGTTTCTGTGTATGTACAGGATGCAGTGTGTGCGTGTGTAAGGGGTGCATTAAGTGTGTGTAAGGAATGCATTGTGTGTAAGGGTTGCATTGTTTGTGTGTGTGTGTGTGTGTCTGTGTGTGTAATGCATTGTGTGTTTTTCTGTGTGCAAGGGGTGCATTGCATGTGTGTGTGATGGATGTCAATCTCTCCCCCCATCCCTTGTCACTCTCTCTCCCCCCCCACTCTCCCCCTCCCCTGTCACTCTCACCCCCCGTCAATTTCTTCTCCCCCCCACAATTTCTTCTCCCCCCGTCAATTTCTTCTCTCCCCCACCAATTTCTTTCCTCCCCCTCTCTCTTCTCCCCCCTACCATTCTCTTCTCCCTCCCCTACCAATTTTTTCTCCCTCCCCTGCCATTCTTCTCCACCCCCCTCCCCTGCCAATTTCTTTTCTCCTCCCTCCCCCTGCCAATTCTTTCTCCCTCCCTCCCCCCAGCATTTCTCCTCCCCCCTCCCCTCTGCCATTTCTTTCTCCTCCCCCTCCCCTACCAATTTCTCTTCTCCCTTCTCTTCTCTCACCTCCTACCAATTTCTTTCTTTCTCCCCCTCCCCTACCAATTTCTTCTTCTCCCCCCTCCCCTACCAATTTCTCCCCCTCCCCCACCTTTGTTGTAGCGTGGCTGAGGCAAGCTCTGTATCATGGTCCTCAGTGTGTACTTCCTGTTAGTCCGGCCAGGTACAGGAGACAGATGCTTCCTGTACCCGCGGACCATAGAGGGCTCGGCCACGCTACAGTGAGGGAGTGACAGGAGGGAGCGCTGAGCGCTTCCCTCCTGTCAGCCCCTCTCCTCATGCTGCGCCCGGGTGGTGCGGTCCGCACTCATGGACGCACCAGCCCGGGCAAAGCTGCAGCCGTCTGAGGCTGTCTACAGAGCGCTTGGGCGGCTGCAGCATGAGGGGGGCCGGCGCTCCTGGCGGCGCCCCTTCCCAAGGGGCAACCTAGGTGGCTGCCTAGTCCGCCTAACAGGTAGCGCCGGCCCTGGGTGCTAGCCCTCAGGGATCTTCATGCACGTTTAGTTTGGAATCTTTATATTAACTTGCTATTTCTCCAGCACAATGTGTAAAATAGATTAACTAAAGTGAAATTTTGCACCTGCTCACATCTATTGGTACACTGTTGCTACTTGATTATGTCAGAGGCTGATGCAGAATAGTTTTCTTTTTGTTTATAAGCATAACAGATATCCTATTCTTTCGATCTTATCACCCCTGAGTGATTGTATTTATTTATTAAGCACCTCTATGCTCTGTGGCTGAACAGTCAGGCATGAAATGCTGATGGAATTGGGACTGTACACATTCAAACAAAAGTCTACAAAGGGGATGAGGGCTCTTCTCATAAGAGCTTACAGTAAAGGGATTTTGAAGGTGTTGATACAGGTGTGAGTGCCTTATGATGTGGCAATGCTAACAAAGTGAAACCTTGAGTGTTTTTGGATGGAGCCTTAAATATCGTTAGGAATACATATCTACATTCCTAATGCTATAGTCTTTATTCCCCTAGTTGGTTTTAGGTCCCCTGTAAGCACTTTAAAAAGGAAAATAAATAATTGTATTCACCTTCTTGCCTGTGCCCCTCGGCGTTGTGGCAGACTCGTCCTCACATGATGTCATTCTGGAGCCGTGCCTACAGGATGACAGTCCAATCTAGTGCTCGTTATAGTCTCTTGATTCTTCAGAGCCCAAACTTTATGTTACTGCCCAATCACAGACTGCCCAATGCAATGTGGCTGTCCAATCACAGACTTCCCAATGCAGCTCAATGAGAAGTCTTTGCAAGGCAGGTGCTCTGGGCAATTGTTTGCCTCTGAGCTAATCAACCAGGAAGTAACAGGACCGGTTGTTGACTGACAGCCAGGGGGGTGTGACAAGGTTAATTTATAACAAGGCTTGGCAAATTTGCTTTGCGTGTAAGAGCCAGCTAAAAAAGTTAGGAGCCAGATTTTTCTAAAACTTACATAGCTTTATATTCAACAACAAAAATACAATTATTAAAGAGACAGCTTAATGTAGTGGTTCTGAGGTCTATAGCCTGTCCCTGCAGGCTTTTCAATGTAAACACTGACTTTTCAGAGAAAAAGCCGTGTTTACATTGCTTCCTAGTGACACCTCTAGTGACCGTCACTCAGATGGTCAGTAGAGGAGCTTCCTGTGTCAGTGCTGCACAGTGTGCAGCACCTACATTCAGTGTCTCCAGGCTCTGCATGGAGGCGCTGGATGTTCTCCATAGAGATGCATTGATTCAATGCATCTCTATGAGGTGATGTTGATTGGTGCAGCATTTTGCAGCCAATTCTATGGGAAAACACTGGATTGGCTGAGATCATCAAGCCCGGGGGAGACCTGCATGGCATGGGAAAAAAAGGTGAGTGAAAAAAAACATTCCCTTGCGAATAGAAAGGGTTTGGTAACCTAAACACACAGACCATGACAGACAGACATACCACGACAAACACACACGTATATACCATGAGAGATACATACACACACACGCATACCATGAGACACAGACACACACACACTATGACAGACACACACACACACGTATACCATGACAGACAGACACACATGGGGCAGGGGAGCAGTGCAGCGAGTACCAGAAGGGGTTTTTAACCCCTTATGCACCAAGGGAGAGTCTATAGGGAGCTATAGTGTTCCTTTAATGAAAATGGACAGAAGACTTTAAATTTCACTTTCTTTGTAGAGGTGGCGGGCAACAAGGATATAATTTTGTCCATATTGTCCTCATTGTTGCCTAGAAAAACCATGAATTGATACAGTAAGAATGGAATTTTGGTCAGATTTAATGCTGTTGAAGCCCTCCCTGCATGGTCCTAGTGCCTGCTGCACAGTGCAAGCACATCTAATGTGATCATGCTGTGCTGCCCATTGGAGGACACTACACAATTAGTTGGAACCTTATAAATAATAGTAATAACACACACATAGATAGCCATAACCAGTTGGTTCACTGCTGATTAATCTCTTTTCAGTGATTAAAGAATATTGAAAGATTTGATGTTTTCTGTGAGGTTCTTTTATAGTTGTGGTTAAAAGTACGTGCTTATTTATTTATTTTCCTACTTACTTTTAGGGAATGACTTCGCTGGGCGCTAGAAATAAAACGCTAATACATGTTTTCCCCTCTTCCAGTGACTGCATTTGATTAAGTAGCAACGCTTGCATTACATACTTGGTTGGCTTCAGTAATCAAAAACATGCAAAACAAGCATCGGAGCTCAAGAAAATCTGTAGGTCACTTAGCTCGGTAATTGATGCTTGACTTTGCCTCTCAGCACAGGTGGTTGTGAATTACTGGGAGGTGTGCTTGTGTGCAAGTGGCTCTGGAGGGCAAGAACAGGCAACCTCTGACAGTTTCACCCCTGTGGTTCATGATCTCATGGTGCATTGCCGTCCACTTCAATTTATGAAGTTAGTTCCCTCACTTCCTCCTGTCTTCTAACTTTTCTGCTATGGGACTTAAATTTACTGTAATTCATTCTGTGATTGTGTTATGTTAATAATAGTTTTGACTACTTCTAATACAGCACTAACATGCCATTTAAAGAAACAGTGGGACCCCATATCCCCTAGCTTGTACGCTCATTTGAGCAGGTCCCTCAACCTCCTCTATTCCTGTGTGTCCAGCTAGTCTGATTACAAATACTTGTCTGTTAGTCAACCTATTGTACAGCGCTGCAGAATTTGTTGGCGCTTTATAAATAATAATAAAAACAACTTTACCTCTATGAATTCAACATAGGGCCACTGTCACACTTATAGGGGTTGAACCATTTTCAAAAAATAGACCATGGCAATACGTGACATGATAAAATAAACATTCTGGCCTGACTACAACCCCAATAACTTCTTTATCTTTATGAAATTGTTATGGTGGCTGGAGTTATAGGTGATTATCAGTGTTTTTATTCAGTGGTGTAATTTCTTGAGATGTTGGTTATCCTTGAAAGAAAAATTCCAAGTACCATAACCACTAAAGCGGTTTCAATGATTTGACGTCTTACCTTTGATCCATGTGTCCCCTCTCCCCACCTCCACTGCAATCTTCAGCTCTCTGTCTGAGCTAAGCGTAGCAATGTCAGGTTTGGCTCATTGATTAAAAGTGGTCAGCTGATGCTCTTAGCCAGTGAGCTAGCCCTCCACTGCAAAGTTTAGTTATTAAAGCTGCTAAGCATGAGCTGACGGCTGTAGTGTATGAAATGAGCGGCGCCCTGCAGACCTTAGGTAAGAAATGAAATCATTGATGGGGGGAAACAGTGGCTATAGTGCGTGGAGTGTTATTTTAAAGCATCGTTTGCTCTGTTTACGGATCACATATATAGATGGAATATAAAGACTGAGTAGATAGATAATTTTATGAAGAAAGTACTTGTATTGGGGTTTTCTGATGGGAAGAACAATGACGATTGGACTTTGAGTAGTGGAATACATCAATGCTATAATGACCTGTAAGTAAGGCACGTGAAACCATTAAAAAGTACCAAAATGTGACAATTTAATTTAACTGTCATGTATGGGAATTTTAAAAAAAGTTTGCTAAAACTGGGCTTTAAAGTAGCTCCACCTACAAGCCCTGTCAGTCAGAGGGCGGTGAATTACACTTTCATACAAACCACTGAAATTATTGCTGACGTGGAGGGACCTGCAGGCGCTGCTTCCCGGGAGAATGCCCCAGTCTCTTTTTAATAATTGGTGCTGATCATCACATAGACAGAGAAGAATACCATATTTCGAAAAATACTTGCAACGTGTATTATAATTATTATTTGTATACCATACTTAATTTTATAGGGTTAGCATTAATAGTAATTCTGAGTTACTTTGCTACAGACCACCTTGCAATAACGTGATTGTACCTTATTTACTTGTTTATTGGCCTCACGTTGTACGTTATTCTCTTATTCCACAGCCCAGAGACATGTCTTAACCTACATTGAGGATGCCCTGGCTCAACTTTTGGAGAACAAAGACGACTTGGAGCAGGGAAGCATCCCAAGGTTCTTCTCAGAGTAGTGAGTATCTACACGCTAGGGGAGCCAAAGCCAATTTTTAAGTGTGAGCATTTTAATTAAGATTGCTTATTAACTACTTTCTTCCTTAGAACAAATTTCACAGGCCGTTTTTGAAACAAATCGAGAAGAATTATGTAAAATTCATTACTCATTACAGGTTCTCATGACTCTGTATGATTACTCAGATCATTCATGTAATAATTTTTGTACTACTCATTTTCTCCTTGTATTCACCTCTTCTACCCCACTGCACCCAGTTAATTTCCATTCCCATCCTGTCTGCTGCTCCATTACCTCCTTCCATAATGGTAGTCCTTGTATTCTTTCTTTCCCATTGCTGTTTGCTCAGCTTCCTATGCCTCCCAGGGTCTACTCTCCCCCTTCTGAAGAGCCCATTTCTTTGACAGCAGGATTCCAGGTCACTTGTTTGATGTCCCCGCTTACATGAATTTCACCTTGAGGGCATTGGAAGCATTTAATGATGTGTTGTTTGTTACACGAATTGAAAAAGCTCCCTTTTGTTCTACTATGATTTTAAATATTAAGAGGAGGAGTCAAAGTTCTCTTTTTAGAACTTTGGATCCTAGGCTACAATTTAGACTGTGATGTGTTTTGAATATGAAGGACTTTGTCTTGTAGTCAAGGCTGATGTGTTGAGGCGCTAACAGGTTTCGTTGAAGGAAACAGAATGCATGGATTGCAAAGCATGGCTCCTGATAGCTTAGATGGAGAAAGATACCCGAAACAAAACAGAATTGATCAGAAAGTTAATAAACATAGAATGAAACACCGAAAGAACAGGACAAATTAAGAACTCAACCTGGCAGATGTACTTGTAACTAGAGGTTCACAAACATGGCAATATCAAAGACATGGCAGGAACAAAGGCTAGTTAAGCACTCCACCTGGTCTAGCCAAGAGGATGATTAAATCTGACCTCAATTTAGTCTGGAACATGTAGATGCTAAAGTTGAGTAGAGTGTCTTCAAGAAAAAATAATGGAGCTATCATGTAGCTTTGGATCATACAAAACGAATTGTGCAAAGGTGGAGGAGGCAAGGTGGAATGGAAATGAGCAATTGTTGGGGCAAACTAAAGCAATAATCTAGAATGGGCTGCAGCTTAATGACTTATTACTGAATAAAGGCCAGCTGTCGGAGAGGAAGTCTCCATGCCACAGCCAAACTAGTGGTTCAAGGAGATACTGCAAGGGTGGACTGTGGAGGCTAAAGTGATGTTGTTGGATAGAATCTCAGAAACAAACAGGAAAAAATAACAAAATACAGAATATTACATTGGTAGTGAATAAAGGCCAGCTGTCGGAGAGGAAGTCTCCATGCCACAGCCAAACTAGTGGTTCAAGGAGATACTGCAAGGGTGGACTGTGGAGGCTCAAGTGATGTTGTTGGATAGAATCTCAGAAACAAACAGGAAAAAATAATAAATACAGAATATTACATTGGTAGTGGAGAAAGGCAAATTATTTGCAGATGGTAAAATATCAGAATTGTTATATGTGTACACAGTATGTGCATCTGTGAGGTTGCATGCAAAGCATTGTGGGTTCCTACGCATGTTGTTTAGGGGACGTTACCACCAGTGCCATGTTTTGCTCTTTTGCTGCTATGTTGTTGTCAGAGTGGTAATGGCTGAAGTGATTCATTTTAAGGTTATGCACTAATTAGAATTTGGCGACTGACGTTTTTAAATCCGATATGATAAAGTGGCACTGTCTAATATTGTTCATAACTGATGCATTATAATGTTTGTACGGAAATTTCATTGCCCTTCAGGCTCATTTTTTGGGGGTTTAAAACCAAGGAATTCTATCCGCAGAGTTCCCGCCGTGCTGGTTATTGGCAGTCTATGCTACAACTTAACATTGTACTTGGTGGTATCTCGTGGGAGTATGGTTTACTGAGATCAATGCTAAATGTGTGTGGGAGATGTTGTTTGAAACTGAACTCTAGAACCTCCTGATGATCGTTTTTTTTAATTTTTAAATGTAGAATTTTCCATCCCAGCAGCGTTTGCTTTTCTGAAAGTCTTCAGATTGCAGCAGTTTGTCCACCCAAGAAGATTGACACTTCACGATCAAGAGAATGTTCTCCACAATTCACGCAAAGCTGCTTCCTGTCTGAGTCCAGCCTCACATGGGCAAGGTTAGCCAAGCCATATTCCTCAGTCAGCATGAGATGCAGAAAGATACTTGAGTATCTTGCTGAAGACTAGAATTTACACATTCAAAAAGGTCTCCCAATGTGACCTGTACTTGCTGTGCTACAGTGAAGAACACTTTCCCTATGCTTGTTTTCACAGAGATTAGAAAGGAATAATTATTCACGAGAATTTATTGCACATGATGGAACCTTTTGAAATACCCTCACTATTAGTGTGCATTCTGTACATTAGGTTCTGTAGGTAAATGGCACACAGTCCACCAAGACATATCCCTTGTATATACGTTTTTTGCTTTCATTGGATTTGCAAAATAAAATTTAGTCCATAATGCTTGACTTACCTTCATTTCTACTCTAGGAATGATTAGCAGCTTGTAGAGGCGTGCACCAATTTAATGCCTGCAATGTGCTATGTTTCGTCGTTTAAAAGATCTTACCATTCTTCTAGTCAGTGAAATTACATCTCTCATAACGCTATTCACATTACAGGAGTTGAAGCAGATTGCTGTAATACGTTTTTAAATACTTTTTTTTAGATGTGATTTAACTGTATTTACTGTATGTGGGCCTTATGTTTAAATGCAGAAATTTTTGAGGGTGTTTGAGCCTTTTTTCAAAACATGTTTTTGTTAGAACTACTGAGTAACGCCCCCCCCCCCTGGCATAAAAGGGGTTAAACGCCGTTTAGAGGATATTCCCCTTCCAGATATACAGGCAGCTACTGTAGACACCAATCCACCGAACCGGAGAAGCATATGAATGCCGGAAACAGCCGAACCAGAACCATACAAATGCTGTAAACAGCCGAATAGGAAAAACCAAACAAATAGGTTTACACTCCTAGCAGTCTAACTGGAACAGCATACAATAAATCCCCCCAAGAAAGAGACAAGGCTCACTTTTGAGGGACAAGCAGGAACAGACAGAGCTGTGGTTTTATTGTTCTTATATACACATTCTTACAAATTTGTACCACCCACAGGGTTTTGTAAAACAACCAATAAACACGTACAATACACTCAGACACTCCCACACAAAATCCTCCCCTCTGCCTGTGATACAATTACCTTACACAATGGGTAATGTAATTATCACAGGCAGAGAAATACAGTTTTTCCACATTATTCATAACTTTAAAAGTATGCATCACATTCACTTACATTTTCAGAATCAGCATACTCCAAATACAAACATATGTCAAAATCATCCAAATTGGTTCAAAAGATAGATCAAAGTCCTTTATGACCAAATGATGCATGGCTTTTCTGCCCAAAACCAGTTCCACAGAGTCTTCTATCCTGGAGATAATTGAGAAGTAATCCGACTGTCTCTGCCCCCTGTAACTCAGCCTGCCGCTGGGGAATGGAGACTGGGCTCCCAATTCCCTGCAGGACCGGTGGAGAGTCCTCGGTCCCATCTCCACCAGCCACCTGGGGTCCTTCCCAGTAAATCTCCACAATATCTTCCCAGCTGAATGGGTCTGGATCTGGGGCTGTCACCTTGCTGTCCTGCTGAGCCTTCCCAATGGAGTGGAAGAGATCTCGGTAGTCCTGCTCCAGTTCCCACTCCAGGGTTGCTAGGTGAGCCAGGTCTTGCTCTACCTCATGGGGGTCATCCCAGTCATGCCTAGCCTCCCTCTCGTAGAAAATGTCCTGAAGTCTGGTCTGCGCAGGGCTCCCGAAGTCAGGCTCTGCAAAGGACTCCCATAACATGCCAGGACCATCAAACTCCTCTCCCTCTGGCTTGTCATGCTCGGCTGTCCAGGGTATATACTGTGCCATATACCACCAGAGCGCCTGGCAGGCATCCTCCAGCATTGCTCTTGCCATACCCGGTGCTCTAGTTCCTTCACCCATTCCTCCAGGGGCTGCTCTCCCTGGAAGGGCATCCGCAGGGCCACTTGCTTCTGCAACCGCTGCTCTTCACTGGGGAGACTCTCACCCCGCTGGTATTGTACATTATCCAGGGCCTGGTACCAGATGCCTTTCCTTAATGCATCCCGGCCATCCAGGTCCTCCTCCTCGTATAACACTGCTGGTTCCATTCTGTTGCTTTTAGGGTCGCTGTACTGGGACATGCGTTGCCCCCAACTTGTAAATCCACGGAATGGTCTCTCCTGTAGCTGTCCTTCTGGCTGTGGGAACGATCCCACCCCTGCCACCAATTGTAACGGCACCCCGGGCATAAAAGGGGTTAAACGCAGTTTAGAGGATATTCCTCTTCCAGATATATAGGCAACTACTGTAGACACTAATCCATCGACCCGGAGAAGCATATGAATGCCGTAAACAGCCGTACCGGAACCATGCGAATGCTGTAAACAGCCGAATAGGAAAAAACATACGAATAGGTTTACACAACAGACAGAGCTGTGGGTTTATTGTTCTTATATACACATTCTTACACATTAGTACCACCCACAGGGTTTTGAAAAACAACCACGTACAATATACTCAGACACTCCCACATAAAATTCTCCCCTCTGCCTGTGATACAATTACCTTACACAATGGGTAATGTAATTATCACAGGCGGAGAAATACAGTTTTTCCACATTATTCATAACTTTAAAAGTATGCATCACATTCACATAAAACTTACATTTTCATAAAACTTACATACAAACATATGTCAAAATCATCCAAATTGGTCCATTGGCTCAAAAGATAGATCAAAGTCCTTTGTGACCAAATGAAGCATGGCTTTTCTGCCCAAAACCAGTTCCACAGAGTCTTCTATCCTGGAGATAATTGAGAAGTAATCCAATTATCTCCAATGACAGAGGCAAAACTCCATTAGCCACATGGTAGCAAAATACAGTATAATACAGTAAAATACACAAGGTTACATTTATTACATAAAATACAGACATGCAACATATCCCCAGATAGCTTAGGTCTGAGCGCACATTATTACTGAATGGCGCTCAGACCACACACATACAGTTCAATTGCCATGGAGCCAAAAAGTCTTTTATTACACGAATAGGCCCATGGCATAGCTATCTGGGTTAAATGAGTTCATTCAGTAAATCCGAGAATCTACCGAACACCAGGGCAGAAATACATGAATAGACCTTTCTGCATAGGAAAATAAAGTATTTAAATGCCGGTCCATAGTCAAAAGGCAGAAGGCAGGCAACCAGGCTCCTCCAATGCACAGTGGCGAGATTGGTCTCGTCACATACTGTATATGAGAGAAATTGTTTTTTTGTTGCTTCCCCACTCATTTTTCAGACCCTGTGTGAAATGTTGCAAGAATAGGGATATGTGATGGTGTCTAAAGAATTAAATTCCTCCAATATGTCTATAACGGATGATCACATAAATGAAAAATGAATTTACATAATTACCTTTCTGAACAGTCTGTACACAAAACAATTGCTGTTTTATTGTGTTTTGTGCTAGCTGTGCATCCTATTTTTCAAATACATGCTGTGCTAATATATTATTAACAAAAAATTCTTGGCAGTGAAGGAGTTAAGGTTAAGTGGCATATTTCGCTGGCATCACCATTTTTAACTTCATGCTAGTGTGATCTATCCTGTATATTTAGCATCAGCATATCCATATGGCCCTACTGTTATTGACAGAGTATTACATATTGTAGGAGGAATCTTAAAGCATTGATGGTAATGATGTAATGCATTTCCATTGTGTGTTTAGGACTTAAATGCAGAGACAGAATTTTGGGCATTTAAAATAATATATATATTTTTTTTTACACAAACAAGATACTAATTGGGAAGCAATACAAAATGTGTGATGAGGCACTGACCAGATGCAATGGAACAATGATCAAGAGCCCACAGTTGGCCAATAGGTGGTGACCTTTGAAATCCTGGAGGCCAAAACTTTAGTGAACTGTAGACCAATATAGACATACATGGAAATTTGCCTCTCCTCCTGCCAGGTTCTAAATATGGCAACTCCTGTTTGGAAAGAAGAGATTTGGATTTTTTATCCTGTGACTACCAGGGACCTTAAAATGGGGAAGAAAAAGGCAGAGACATTCAAGCAGAACTGCAACTGGTGTTGTTAGAACTTACTGATTGTTTAAAATATAGGCATATATTTACTGTAATAGAGAGAATCTCCAGTCTGTAGGTTGTTCAATAACATGTCCTTGTGTGACATATCAGAAGTTACAGAAGGATCTGTAGTCTGGCTGAAGGAACTGGGTGATAAATATGGACTCATCCTTTATACAGAAATAACCGGTGGCTTGGAAACTTACAAATGGTCCATTTTCCGCACTAAGCCACTGTGCATCAAGCGCAATGTGACCTTACATCCACCAAGCTCAATGTGACCTTACATCCACCAAGCTCAATGTAACCTTACATCCACCAAATTCAATGTACCTTACATCTACCAAGCTCAATATAACCTTACATCCGTGAAACTCAATGTAACCTTACATCTGTGAAACTCAAAGTAACCTTACATCCGTAAACCTACATCCGTCAAACTCAGTGTAACCTTACATCTACCAAGCTCAATGTAACCTTACATCTACCAAGCTCAATGTAACCTTACATCCACCATACTCAATGTAACCCTACATCCACCAAACTCAATGTAACCTTACATCCACCATACTCAATGTAACCTTACATCCACCAAACTCAATGTAACCTTACATCCACCAAACTCAATGTAACCTTACATCCACCAAACTCAATGTAACCTTACATCCGCCATACTCAATGTAACCTTACATCCACCAAACTCAATGTAACCTTACATCCACCAAACTCAATGTAACCTTACATCCACCAAACTCAATGTAACCTTACATCCACCATACTCAATGTAACCTTACATCCACCAAACTCAATGTAACCTTACATCCGCCAAACTCAATGTAACCTTACATCCACCATACTCAATGTAACCTTACATCCACCATACTCAATGTAACCTTACATCCACCAAACTCAATGTAACCTTACATCCACCAAACTCAATGTAACCTTACATCCACCTAATTTGACTTAAACAGATTGCAATGAACCTTAAAAAATGAGCTGTACTTGTCGGCTTTGAAATGTATCCCATAAGTGTTAACACAGCTAATTGTGGTCTATTGCAGTAACTAAACAAATGATTAACAACCTGTTGTCAGACAGGTACATACCTAAATCTTGACTTAACTGGAAATTAGATCCTCTGGTCTCAAGTATCATTAATGTCTGTCTTATTAGGTGCTCGTAAATCATACATTCTCACACCTGTTCCTCCTTTGTGTTCTCTCGCACTTTTCATTTTCATTCTTTGCTCATTCACATCCATGTCACTTACTAACACTAGTTGTGATTGCTTTCAAGTAATGTATGTCTGTGGTATGAAGAAAATACAGTATATAAGTTTGATTTATCATTTATTACTTGAGTTCCTGACCATTTTTCTTTGTTTTCCGAAAAGCAAAACTGTTGGATGTTAAAAGTAAAACTTTGGGGCCTTTTTTTTTTTTTTTAAGAGGAATTCTGGGCATCATTCTAGAGGCAAAGTTGTCACCATGTAAAAAGAGGAAGGACTCTGCCAATTTGCCCCAGTACTCTGCGGATACATTCACAATTCTGGGAGCATTTTGTAAATCATTAAAACAAATGTTAATTGCACACATCGTGTTTGGAATATTTGCTCTTTCAGTTTTTGTATACTTGTGTACTTATAGAGTATTTTTAAGCTGAATTGGACATGTTTTTCATATGTCCAATATGATACGGTATTATTTTGGAGATTTCATTGTTTTTGTGATTGGTATTATCTGAAAATGTCTCTTTGAGTTTAAAAAGCTGTTCATTATTTTGGCGTTTGTGTTTTTGTTTTTTTTATCTACAAGAAAGGCACTGTGACGGAGCTCAGCACTCAGCTTGAGTGTCTGCATCAAGGGTCCCTCCCTTTCAGCACTCGATACCTGGAGCGACATTATAATATACCCTAAAACATACAACACTACACAAATAACCCCTACATGTCGTATATCCTTGGCTACCTTCTTTGCCTCCTTCACTCAAAAAAGCACTGTTGCCGCACTCACTGTTGAATCTCCACCCGGTTATAGTCTTGGCTAGAGTGAACGAAAGGCTCAGTCACCGGTGGGTTGGAGTGAGGCCGATCTTCGGGGCTGTGTCTGTTGAAGGACAGGGGGAAAACCAACCAGAGAGTGTGACTTTAGCTCTTAATTCAGAAATTCGGGTAAATGTTTCTGCATATTGGCATAATTGCTGTTCTGTCATACGCACCTGTAGTGGTTATGGTGTTATGAGTACCTCTTTCATTGTTTAATAAAAACATAGCTCTTAAAATCTGATCTCAATAGCCACAGACAGACTAGATCTGCTTCAGCACAGGTGTGTCATTTTTGTTGAGATAAGGAATAGTACACAAGGTAGCGTGTTTTACTTTAGGAAATTACACCAATCCTATCTTGCTCTCACTAGTGACCACTTCAACCCTGGCCCTCTTAAACCCTCTCCTTCCGTTCTAATATCTTTCCATTCACCTGAACACTCTTGACCTGGGTGCAACCTTCTCCACTGAGCTGCAGTATCTGCTTGAACACATCTTATTGGCTTTATCTATAAAGCTTTGAGTGCTTATCAGCAAGGGCACTGCAAGGGAGGGCGGCAGTTAGAGCAGGTGCCTTTCTTAAAAATCAGAACTGATTTATAATTCTGTCCCAAGGCTATATAAACCGTATCTGTTACACTAATTAAACCGCTCTCTTTTAGGTGTGCCAGCAGAGCATTCCAGTGTCAGAAGTATCCGTTTTGTGCAGATAACCGTGGGTATATTTCCTACTTGGATCACAGTTTATGAACTACCTGATTAACTCACAAAATGGAAATAAATAGACCATGCTGTTTCTGTTCTCTTGTCTGTTGCAGCTGCTATCTGAAATGGTATCTCCTCCTAGTTGTGTGCCATCTTGGCAGTTCAAGGTAGCATTCCACTTTGAGAAGCCTATAGCTGCTTCTATTGCCTTACCCCATATTGCTATTTCACATTCAGTCTAATTTTCTATTTCTGCCGGTTGTTGCAATACCTTCTCAAGACACTACATTAGCTGTTGCACTATTTTGCAGTCCAAATGGAGGCGCGTATACTGTCTGCTCGGTTATATTTAGCGGCTATATCCCATTAGAACACAGCCATTCCTCTGTACATTGCTAGGTCATTGTCAGCTTATGGGGTAATGTACTCTGACTGCTCTCCCTATTTCTAGCTCCCTGTATTACCCCACACAGTATTTTAGTTCTCTTGCTGTCATACACTCAGGTCAATGTCTGATAAATGGAGAAGCGAGACTAGAACTGGTGAAAGCATGGTTGACCTCACCTATGATCTGATTTGCCTGTGGTTACACGTTGCCATCAGTGAAGACCCATAGGCTGTAAGATCCCAAGAACTCTACTGGGGTTCAACGGTGGTTGTTCCAGGTGAAGAACCAGCCAATATAGTCCTCGTGCCAAGCATGTTCTTGGAGACCCTGTGTATTCGTTGTGCCTCCAGCCCTGCTGTTTCCATTTCCTCTTTTCACTCTTGTTTACCTTCATTACCTAACTGCTTTCTTTCTGCTTTGCTTCAGGTGCCACCAGTTATTTTGCACATCTGAATTCATGAAGCAGCTATAGTTTAATAAGTGGTTTTTGTTCTGTTTACTCTCAGTGCACACAGTTCCTATCTTCATCACCAAAATATTTTCACATTTGTCATGTCCAACAAAGTTAAACATCCAGGAACATGGAATAGGAACTAGCAGAAGGGAACAAGTTACTGAATACGTCAGTTTTCAGTAATATAGACTCTTTGTTGTCTTCTTTCTCTTTCAGAAACATACACAGTCTACATGTTGCTCCATGAGCAATATTTAAGTTCATCGTTCCCTCCAAGCAAAGCTATGTACTATGCCTTCTTTCCCCTCCATGCAGAGCCTTGTGCTGCCTCGTTTCAAAGCCTTATACTCCCTTCTTTAACCCATGCATAACCGTGCATTCCCTGCAGAGCCTTGTGTTCCCTTTCCCTGCAGAGCCTTGCACCATGCCCTCTCTTTGCAGAGCCTTGCGCTACACCCTCTCTTTGCTGAGCCTTTCGCTACTCCCTCTTTGCGGAGCCTTGCGCTACACGCTCTCTTTGCGGAGCTCTTTGCACTATGCCTCACCGTTGCGCAACCTAACGCGGAAGCCATGCCCTCACTTTGCACAGTCTTGATCTACGCTCTCACTTTGCGCAGCCTTGCACCACACCTTGGCTTTGCGGAGCCTTGAGCTACGCTCTCTCTTTGCGCAGCCTTGCACTATGCCCTCTCTTTGCACAGCCTTGCCCTGTCTTCTCCTTTCTTTGAAGAGCCTTGCCCTGTCTTCTCCTTTCTTTACAGAGCCTTGTCCTGTCTTCTCCTCTCTTTGCAGAGCCTTGTCCTGTCTTCTCCTCTCTTTGCAGAGCCTTGTCCTGTCTTCTCCTCTCTTTGCAGAGCCTTGTCATGTCTTCTCTCTTTGCAGAGCCTTGTCCTGTCTTCTCCTTTCTTTACAGAGCCTTGTCCTGTCTTCTCCTCTCTTTGCAGAGCCTTGTCCTGTCTTCTCCTCTCTTTGCAGAGCCTTGTCCTGTCTTCTCCTCTCTTTGCAGAGCCTTGTCCTGTCTTCTCCTCTCTTTGCAGAGCCTTGTCCTGTCTTCTCTCTTTGCAGAGCCTTGTCCTGTCTTCTCCTTTCTTTGCAGAGCCTTGTCCTGTCTTCTCCTCTCTTTGCAGAGCCTCGTCCTGTCTTCTCCTCTCTTTGCAGATCCTTGTCCTGTCTTCTCCTCTCTTTGCAGAGCCTCGTCCTGTCTTCTCCTCTCTTTGCAGAGCCTTGTCCAGTCTTTTCCTCTTTGCAGAGCCTTGTCCTGTCTTCTCCTCTCTTTGCAGAGCCTTGTCCTGTCTTTTCCTCTTTGCAGAGATTTGTCATGTCTTCACTCTCTTTGCAGAGCCTTGTCCTGTCTTCTCATCTCTTTGCAGAGCCTTGTCCTGTCTTCTCATCTCTTTGCAGAGCCTTGTCCTGTCTTCTCCTTTCTTTGCAGAATCCTGTGCTTCCTCAATTTCTCCATGTTGCACCTAGCAATTCCCCACTTTCATAATATACTGAATGATATATGAATTTGTAAAATGGCATTTGATTAGAAATCTACTTTACAATAGTTTATTTAAAAAATAAAATACAATATTTAGTTTTCCTTACTTGAGTTGATTCAAACAAATACATTGTTTGTTAATTGCCCTGATATGTGTTGCTTAATGATGTCCCTTAAACATGGAATCACAACCTGATAAGAAGCCGTGAGATGGACTGTCCCTGCCAAACCCATAGTCACAGTGCCCAGAGTGTCCCCCTCTCTAACCTACCCATCCATTCTTCTTCCTCCCCGATCATCTTGCTTCCTACTAGCGAGCAGCTCTTGTTTCCTCATAAAGTGTTGCCCGGCAGGGAAAAGTGCCCAGTGCATGACACAATGGGAGGTTGAGTTACTGCACACCCTGCTGTGCCGCTCTGATCAAAGAGACAGTCTCTTGTTTCCAAACTTCTTTTTTTTCTCCTTTTTATAGCTTTGCCCTGCTATTTGACAGCAGTCCCTGTAGGTAGAAGAGCAAAACACAGTGTTAACTTACTGACCTCCCCAAGCCAAAAAAACAAAAGCAAAACAAGGGATTTGGAAAACAAAGAACGTAATAATTCCTTTGCTGCCAGAGGAGTTGGACGCACATTGCAAAGCTCCACAGGCCGTGATGGACATAGAGCGGTTAAACTTTGTGATGTCCAAACATTGTTCTGATCAGCCCAGGCATTTCTATAGCACCCTGATGTGTGTATTTGTGTGTCTCTCGGCAGACCCAGCATTTATTCACACACGTCAATAGCGACCCTACCACTGATTAACGGAGTCCGTCTTTTGTCCGTGGCCTGTGGAAATTCACTTCCACAGTTCTAGAAAATATAAAAACTACGTAAACAAACATGTCAGATGATACCAGCAGAGATTTTCTTTGTTGTTTGTTATTGCTACATATAAACATTTCAGATTATACCAGCACAGATTCTTTTTGTTGTTTACTATAGCTATATACACACAATTACAATAATTCTGCAAGGTAACTAGACCAAGGCATGGAAACTTGTGTAGACTCGAGTGAAAAGAGGGAATAATCTGTTTCCCCTTTAATTTATATAATCTGTTTGAAGTCTTCACATATGTGACCGGAATGAGAGGTAGCTCAGTTAGTTAGTGCACCAATTGGAGAACTAGTTTGCATTGCTGTGCTGCTAGTATTCTGTGATCGTGACTCTGATCCATTTATTCCACAATTCTAGTGCTCATTATCTATACATTTATTATTCTGAGGTGGATAAACAGGTATCATTAAAGGAATACTCCAGTGAATATATAAACAATTTAGTTAATATATCCTTAATAAAAACATACATAAGTTTTATGTCTGTATTATTTATTTATTTTTTGTATTATGCCTAAAATCAGCTTGCAAAAGCTGCAGAAATCGTGTCTGCAGCCTTTATAAGCCCTCGCCCCCTTTTTAAATTGAGCGCTTTTATAAATGCCATAAATGTGACCGTCTCCCGCACATAGAGCCCTTCAGCAAGTGTGATTGAAGGACATTTACTAAACAAGCAAATCTTTCCAATCGCACTTGCTAACCTCTCCATTTTTTTGGTCTTTTTGGCCTCTTCTTGGCTGCACGTTTTATTGTCCCAAACGCTAGTGCATTTTATGTTTGTATTTTGCCCCATTACTTTATTTTGTGTGTATTTTTTCCAATCTTTCCTCTTACTGCTTCCCTTCTCTCTGCCCCTTGTGCTGTTTCTTTTTTTGTTAACACTGACAGACAGTGGGACAAAGGCTGAACTGGCGGTGTTATAAGTGGAAAGGTGTACTGTTCTTGTGAGCAGTTCATCATCTCTGGCACTGAAAGAGTTAAGTGGGAGAGCAAAGTTTTAGCCTGTCTCCCCTAAACATAGAAAGTTGCTTTAATGGTGATATTAAGAATAACGTGATTGTGTTGAATACTTTGCCTTGTTACAAATATCTTTTTTGTAAATTCAGTTTTTAGAAAAATGTTTCTCTTTCTTACTGGTTGGGCCATATATATATATATATATTTAAACTGCCACTCCTTGTGATTGCGCCCCAAACCCCTAACAATATTATTATTATTTTGATGCAAATAAAATGGTAGAAAACACTCCAAGAGACCCACATTTTGGTGCATGTGGATCAAGTTTGATGGCTTGAGAAAGACACATCTTTGTGCCAAAATGTTTCCTTTTTTATAATTATTATTATTGTTTGTTTTTTAAACTACCCTCAGACAGCATTACCCATCTGCCAGTGTTTTGTGGTGTAATCCCTGTTAATTCTCTTTTTTTACCCTCCTGTCAGAATGTTTTGACACACACGCCTAGGTTAAACACAGAGAGAAAAAGACATACAGCCTCCAGATGCATAATTACTAACAAACCAAAACATATAAATATGCAGATCTTTACATCTGCTCAAAGTCTTTCATATGAGCTTCAGAGCTACTTATGGGATCATTAGGTGTGGGTTCTCCCAAGGTAGATACCAAGCAGGAGGGTAGCCAGATCGTTAAAGGAAGTGGTAAAAGTTCTGGAAAAAAGGATACTGAAGGGTTACAATGAGCGACAGCAGATTGCTTCCACAGAGGACTCATTTCGGTGAAAATGTCAGGATCTATCTGGTCCCACACCAGAGATATTCATGACAAAAGTTAGAGGAAATGTGGGGGGAACAAGTGCCTATGTAGGTATCCCCTAAATTATCATGACTGAGATATGAACACTTTCCATTGTATATTGACTATAAAATGAACCTTGATAATTACGTTAGGACTTAAAGGGACACTATAGGCACCCAAAGTACTTCATCTCAGTGAAGTAGTCCGGGTGCACTGTCCCTGTCCCCCTTAGTCCTGCAACAGAGTCCTCACTCTCTGCATGAGGACAACCAGCATCAGAGAAAAACCCATAGGAAAGCATTGAAGCATTGCTTTCCTACGGCCACTATAAATGTGAGGTTACTGCAGTTCCCAACAATACAAAAATCAGAGACGGTTCCTATTGTGCTGCATGCAGCTCCAAGCAGGATATATCAATGCAAAAAATAGAGAAAATATGAGGGCAGTGCTTGTGCCCACCAAGTGCTACAAGAACATGTCATTGAAGAACAACAAATACAATAGCAAACGTTTCTGGTTATCCCCTTTCTCAAATCGGGTTTGGGAGAACGTTTGCTATTGTCTTTGTTGTCTTTCAAAAAAAATTTTGTTGTAGCGCTTGGTGCGCACACCTAAAATTTGTAGCGCTGCCCTCATCTTTATTTTAATTTTGCATTGCTTTCCTATGTGGAAGGCCTAATGTGCGCATTAAGTCCCCTCATTATATGACATCAGAGGAGGCTGACCACGACCATGTGAACTTAGTACTGGATTAATTAACCCTTTACAACACTTGGGTGATGGGACGCAGGGGTTGAGAAACATAGTGTAAGGAATATATCTTTGTATTATTAACTCTAAAGTATTCTAAAGTTTAAAGATCAAGATTGTGCAAAATTTTATATATATATATATGTATAGGTATAACTTGGAGGAAAGACGAGATGGGGGGATATGATAGAAACATTTAAATACATAAAGGGAATCAACACAGTAAAGGAGGAGACTATATTTAAAAGAAGAAAAACTACCACAACAAGAGGACATAGTCTTAAATTAGAGGGACAAAGGTTTAAAAATAATATCAGGAAGTATTACTTTACTGAGAGGGTAGTGGATGCATGGAATAGCCTTCCAGCTGAAGTGGTAGAGGTTAACACAGTAAAGGAGTTTAAGCATGCGTGGGATAGGCATAAGGCTATCCTAACTATAAGATAAGGCCAGGGACTAATGAAAGTATTTAGAAAATTGGGCAGACTAGATGGGCTGAATGGTTCTTATCTGCCGTCACATTCTATGTTTCTATACATGTACCTTGTAATGCGCTCTACGGATACGTTTTTCATCCAATGAACTAGAATCATTCTGAGCTGAAAAAAAAAAAAAGTGGCGATGCAATACCAATGCATAGAGATAGCCACTAAAAGAAAATAAATAGTCAAGTAACCTATGTTGAACCAAATGAGATTTTAACTTTAGTTTTACATTTTGTAACTCCTGGTGCTATAACTGATTTCTTTTGAAAACCTCAATACTTGTAAATCGGTTTTAACCACGTGTTAAATGAACAATTTAGCGTTTGGAATACAAACATGTATTCCTAACGGTATAGTGTCCTAGCCTAGATTTAGATCCAACCCCTCCTCCTGTTAACCTGAAAAAGGCCACTGCACCCAGACCACTTTACTGAGACCATCTTGAGCGGTCCTGTAATCCATATTTCTATTTCCCTGCCTGGTGGAATTCACGTTATTCTTTTCTGTATGCTTTATACCCAGCACAGCGGTTCTGTTCATCCTAGAGGGGAATTGATGGCCAGGACATTCCCAATTTCTGTTACGAGAATCGGTTAAGACTTGTTGTCTTGGCACAGAAGCAGAACTCAAAAAGGAGTTTGAGTAGGGGTGGATCCTGGCTTTCTACAACCTTTTTGTGATATGTGTCTACAGGTTCCTGTGATTGCTTAAATGTTTCTTCTGCTTTGGCACAGCGCCTGTCGCTAATTTCAAAACTACAGCAGACAAAGGACTTTATTGAAAAGTGTACCTGTGCCACTAGGATCAAGCAACTGCAAGGAGTAGTGGGAAAAATAGTTGTTTTTTACAGTGTTCTGATCACAGATACTGACTTAAAGAGACACTATAGGCACCCAGACCACTCCATCTCATTGAGGTGGTCTGGGTGTGGTGTCCCTGTCCCATTAATCCTGCAATTTAAAACATTGTGTTTAAAACATTGCAATTAAAGAGAAATTTTCATGTTTACATTGCAGAGTTAAGACTGCCTCTTGTGGCTGTCTCTCAGACTTCCTGATTTTTAACTCCGTGAAATTATGCTGGACTTCATCATTCTTTGCATGAGGACAAACAGCGTCTTCAAAATCCCCTTTCGAAAAGCATCGTTCAGTGCTTTTCTATGGGAAAGGCTTAATGCACATGCAACGTTTATATTATCTTATCCCCCATTGATGTTGGAGGAAGCAGAAAGAAGAAAGTGTAAAATTGGGGAGGGGGCGGGGGGGTTGGTTTTTTTTTCCAACCCTTTCCACCTTTGGAGGAAGGGGGTAAACAATAGTCTTATGGCTGAGGGATACTATAGCGTTAGGAATACACTTTCCTTTACTGCCCCCTGCAGTAGTAAAGAGTATGTTCATGAATTCTTATTCAACTAATTCTAATTGATACCCTTCGGCTTTGGAGGTGGTCCATTTTTTTTCTCGAACTCTTTTCTCTCCTACCCTCTTGTTGTCTACCCCTTCAAGTCAGTTTCCTTCCCTCTTCTTCATGATTTTTAACATCTGTGTCAAAGTATTCCCTCATTCACTACTCTTAACGTGTGTTGATTGTAAGCGAGACTGATTGTACCTGTATATCTGTCTATACATTTCATGGATACCCTGTGTGACAGGAGAGATGGGGTTGTATTCTCACTTCCTCTCACATGTATGGTACAAACTAGACACAGCCAGATCTCATGTGCAGTCCTATGTTGTCTAACTACCAGAGTGGTCATCTGTGCCATGAAGGGAGACTGCTGTTAAATTGTGCCGAATATTTGAGTAGCACTATAGCATAAATAATTTGTTGGCCCACCTTGTGTCAATTACGCTTCCCTCAACTCACCACCACAACAATCAAAAATAAATAAATAAATTTAAAAATAGTTTAATGCTGAATGGTAAGGCAGAGTCAGGGGACTCTAGACACTATAACCACTATAATAAGATGAAGCTGTTATGTGCATACAGTGTCTCTTTAAGTGGTTGCTCTATGGAGATCTGCTACAGAGCCTTAGGACCTCTTGGTGACTGCTATCACTTGGACTCAATTAGCTAAAAGAGTCTTTTTAAAGTTGGTGAAGGAGCTGGTAGAGCGGATGATAACTGCTTGGAAGAAGGAATAGACAGAGAGAGTGATACTTGCTTGGAAGAAATAGCAAACAGATTGGGTGAAACCATTGGACAAAGAGAACAATATCTGCCAGTCAACTGGCTAGGAGGTAAGACCTTACCTTGAAGAATTGCAATGGTGGTCTCTGGTGATAAGGAATAAAGGACTAAGGATATAGCAGGACCTGTCTGGATCCTGAGCTGGGTAACTGTTACTTCTATTTCTGCTACAATTACGTTATTACAATTAGTGTTTGCAAAATCATTTCTGAAATGGAAAGTTTGCTGATTTTGTGTTGCTAAGTAACCGTAATTATCAGGTGATTATAACTTCTGAAAGGGTGTTTTTCTGGACAAAATACCCTGAACGTCTCACCTAATTTAAAATGGTTTCACTGGTGTAATTTTTTCCCATGGAAATCGAAATTAGTTTTGCATTAAACATGTTGTAATGGGATCTTTGGCATGACTACACACACAACTTTCGGCACCATGTAATCCATTGGTAACATAACCGGAACAAATAAGGATGGTCAGACTGCAATGTTCTGAACGGTGTAAAGATCAGACTAACACACTTTTTTCGTCTTTTTCTCCTCCTGTAAGACATATATACTTGTTGTATACACAGCAACACTGAGTGATTTTCTTGGGACAAAAGACCACAGAGTAGGAATGTTTGATGTCTGTTTATAAATGTGTTGTGTTTGTTGTGTGTGTACAAACGAAGAGTACTTGTTGGAGCTTTATAATTCATCACTGCCTTATTAAAGCAGCTCTGTCACCTATCAGAAATAAATATTTCTAAAAGATCAAATCTCTATGAAATACTCAGATTGACTGTGTTGGAAACTCACTGAAATTCTAACCCAGTCAAAAGAGATATACAGTATCTCACAAAAGTAAGTACACCCCTCACATGTTTGTAAATATTTTATTATATCTTTCCATGTGACAACACTGAAGAAGTGACACTCTGCTACAATGTAAAAATAATGGTGGCCACACAAATTATTGACACTTTGGGCCCAATTTGGACATTTTCACTTAGGGGTGTACTCACTTTTGTTGCCAACGGTTTAGACATTAATGGCTGTGTGTTGAGTTATTTTGAGGGGACAGCAAATTTACACTGTTATACACGCTGTACATTTACTACTTTACATTGTAACAGTGTCATTTATTCAGTGTTGTCACATGAAAAGATATAATAAACTATTTACAAAAATGTTAGGGGTGTACTCACTTTTGTGAGATACTGTATATACTGCGGCAATGTAGGGATTACTTTGTCTAAGTGTTTTTCCTCTGCTTGACAAAAAGGTGGAGCTACTTCTGGCAAGCTTTTCATATCTCCCAGCCGTCACTAGTGACGTTTGTAGGGGGAAGAGAAAAAAAGCTTTTTCTATGAAGGACTGCTAGACCCTTCATAGACTTCAATGCTTTACTCTTTCGTACGCACGCCTGACGTTGGCTCCTGGCAGCTGAAGGACAGGTTCAGGTAGGTAAATTTCACCTTTCCATGCATCCCATGGCCACTAGACCCGAGCGACAATGTCATCCCTGGGCGTGTTTGCAAATTATGCAAAGAACCCAGACGGTGACAAAGTTGTTCAAAGTTAATTACTCAAGTCAAATTTCAGATGATGAGTTTTTCAGTCACTTTAATCACTTTTCATTATGTGTTTATGTCCGGTTTTCTGAGGTCCACATTACACTTTATTGGATATAAGTTGTGCAGAGTGCATTTAGTTTCAAAAGTTTGAGATCGTTACGAGCCTTCTACCGTTTAAAAAGAAAGACTTATACAACGCAAAAACTCTCAAAGCACGCTTGATTGCATTAATTGTAAACGAGAATGAAATTTCTGCTGTTTGAGGCTTTTATAACAAGTGCATCAACAAGGTTTTCTCATCTGCTTCTGGTGTCCTTTGATACCATAGCAAAAAGAAGACTTCATGGTGGAAAAACTCAAATTTGTGAGTAGTTTTGGAAGGGTGAATTGCTACTGATCGTCCTTCAAAATGGTCACGCAATCCACTTACATGACACTTCCAGTGCTCTCAGGGGTGATCCTGGTTTCATCTCATCATTACCATCTGAACATCCTTATTTCATCTATGTTATGTCATCCGTGGAGTTACAGTACAGAATGTCTTCATAGATTGCATTCCATGACAATGTATCTAATGCCATCTGCATTCCAATTTAGTAAAATGTCTGTAACTTTTGCAAGAGAGCGTAGCATTCCCTTAGAGGTTGTATTGGTGGAAGTTAAGTAAACAGGCCCCAGCATTACAGTGGATGTTTGTCCTTATCATAACATCTTCTATTTGTCTTCTTTATTCTCTACAGTTTTACAAGTGTTTCCCGAGGGACTCATGTCCTCTTCAGAGAGTTCGACTTTGTTCAGATCACCCCACACAACAGAGTCTCTTTCCTGCGGCTTTTCTGGAAATGCTTCAGGACCATTGCTAGGAATGGAGGTGAGAGCTGAGAGGGGACCTTCTCCTCCCCCAAATGCCTAAACCATGTGTCAAGCACACAGTTGATGTGGGTAACGTAAAATCTCTCAGGGACAATCGTAAACTTGAGATCAAATGGGGCAAAAAAAAATACTTTGAAAACACTTTTCATAATGTTAATAAGGTGTTAAATAGCCGTTATTTTTGGGAACGTTAATCGCGTTTGCTGTTTTCTTTACAAATCCCCTTTAATTTGAGCATCAGTTATTGCTTGTAAACAGGGAAAGTCTTTCATGAGCCATGTGTCTTCTTAACCGTCAAGTTAATATTTATCAAGTTTAGCCCTAACTTGCCATCTGTATATGTGTGTTTGTTCTTTTTTTTTTTTTTTTCGTTTGGCACCCTTCGTTTTGGTATGCATTTAGTTTTCATACTCTTCTCCCCCCAACCCCCCCCCCCTTCAAAGAAAGAAAAATAACCTTTCAGCTGACTCGTTTGAACAAACAGTTGAATGCAGTTTATATTGCAAAATTCCCCTATAATTGGGATGTTCTATCTGCCACGCTCTGACTTGTAGCTGAGAAAATAATGTTCCTAATAGGTATGCGAACATGTTAGTGCATTAGATTTGTTGCAGTTGCAATATAGGAAGTGCAAACATGATTGTAGTAAAGTTGTTCAACACGTGTACATTGTTTAAGGGATGAAAGGCATCACCAAATCAAGATGAAGTGCATAATCAAGCCAAAACAACACAAAGAAATGCTAATAGCTTACCATTCAGTTATTCTGCACTCGGTTCTCAAACTAATGCTAGCTCAAAGAGAACCTTTAGAAATCGCATATTGGGTTTGATTCCACCCAGGACAGTCGGTTACTGAAATGCCTGGCAGGTCCATCCTCCTTTGCTGATCTCACTCCACTTTGCCGTAGATGGACGGAGGATGGGCTGGAGGTAGGACATTGACGGCATGGACTGAGAACCGTTCTCGCTTTGGTTGTCTGGCACAAGCATGCTTTGTGTGCTGGTGTCAGATCCCATATTTGCACAGAATTCACATTAGCCAGCCCTGAGCTTTTGTTCTGAGCTGGTTAATGACGCCCCAATGACATGGCTGGCGGTGAAAATACACCTCCCGCAGCAGAGGGTTTAAACTCCGTTTGTGCAGCATTTCTCTGAAACACTACACATAAATACTCCAGTACATTCCAAAATTTTGAAAGTGCATTTGAGAAACAAAACATTCAAACTAATTTTTGCTATTCTTTGTTTTTCTTGTTTACCCTTATCTATGACTTTCTAGTCTATGTTGAAGTTGTATAATTACCAATCTCTGCTTTTGGAGATATGAATATCCTGCTCATCAGTACTGAGCTCCCAGAATGCTTGTGACATGACTGTTTCCTCTCACAATTGTGACCATTATAGTTGAAGAAACACTGTAAACA
Source organism: Pelobates cultripes (assembly GCA_933207985.1). NCBI lineage: Eukaryota > Metazoa > Chordata > Amphibia > Anura > Pelobatidae > Pelobates > Pelobates cultripes. The sequence continues at coordinate 108,364,607 of OW240923.1, forward strand.
TGTATTCCTGACCCTATAGTGTTAACATCACTCTTTAGGCCTCCCTGACCCATGCCTGCCACTTAAATACATCTAATTTGTTTTGGGTGGGGGGGAAAGACTGCACTTTAATTTGGGAAAATCAGCCATATAAAAGTGTACTGAATATTTTGCAACATTAATAAATATATTGCTACATTAAAAATGTTGATACTTCTCAAAACAGAAATTCCCGCCTCCTTGGCTGAGATCATAAGAATTGACGATCTCTGCAAATCACAATACTTTCCCATAGGAAAGCATTGGATTGGCTGAGATTGTCAGTTCTGATGATCTCAGCCAAGGAGACGGGAATTTCTGTTTTGAGAAGTATCAACATTTTTAATGTAGCAATATATTTATTAATGTTGCAAAATATTCAGTACACTTTTATATGGCTGATTTTCCCAAATTAAAGTGCAGTCTTTCCCCCCCCCCCCCAAAAACAAATTAGATGTATTTTAAGTAAATAATGGGGTTTCTCCTATTACAGCAGTTACTGATGAGCTGTATTTTGGGAGAGAAAGCATTTCCGAGCCTTCGACAGCTGCACTGGTTTATTTGCTGGTGTGTTCATAATGTATAGTCACTTGTGCTTTTTTTGTCAGGGAAAGTGTAAAAATAACTGCTTTCCTGTCAATGTGTTTTATTACATGTCTGCGTATACCTCCATTCCAGTCATGTTTTCCGTTTTAAGCAGTAGTTTCCTGTCCAGGTATAACCGTGCCCTTGGGGCCATGGAGAGAGATAATGCGCCATATTTACTCCCTTCACAGTGGAATGCTGGGAATTATTTGGCAAATGTAATATTCTGATTGGCTACTGTTGTCACTTGCGCTCTGCAGCCTTATTTTTTTTATCAGGAGCCATCACTGAGGATTTTAAATGGTGATGCGATTCTTGCTGCGTCCGTGCTGAAATGCAAACATATCCTCGAGGCGTTGTTACATGTGACCTTACTATATCTTAGATGGAAATGACAATTATCTGTTTGATTAATTTCCCAGCATCTGAGAATGCCAAAAAGTTACTGACTGCTCTGTTTTGCTGGTTGGTTCCTTAATGTCATCATGAATAAAGTACCACTTGGGATTAGTGTTGAAACCAACCATCACTAGACTAGCATCGCAAGTGTGTACACAAATTAGCTTTACCTGTCTGGCATCATAAGGATACTGGACTATTTACGCCTGAGTAGTGTTTCTATGTAAAATTCACACTCTCTGGGCAGAAAGGTATATTAAAGAGTGCAAGCTGCATACATTTATCAAGTGCTCTTCTTTCTGACCCAGAAAAAATCCTAACCTAAAACTATTTTCCCCACTTTAAAACGACATATTATCCTTCTGTTGAAGTGACAGCCATACTAATAAATACTTAAAGCCAAGTACCTTTCAACATTTCAGAAGTGAAGATAAATAGAGAAAAAATAAAATTGTGGCTTTTTTTTTTTTTTTGTAAATCAAACTTTATTTTTTCTTCTTTCTTTTGGAAGTCTTGCGTTTCAAAGGTTTTGTTTCTTGTCACATTAAGTCACAGACATCCATCATTTGATCGCTGCATACCAGGCAGGTCTCTTATGGCAGAAGCTTTTATTAAATCCTGCCTGCACAGGTATTTTGTTACAAGGCTGATTGCAATCGTGCAATGTGTATCCTAGCTGTTTTCGGTGCATGTCACGAATATTAGACTCGTTCTGCCCCCCTGTGCTCTGTCACGAACCTTCTTGTCTTAGGTACCATTACATTCTCCATTGATTGATCATGGCCTTTCACGTCCTCCCACAGAGGCCCTTTCAACAGTTCAACTGCTACTTACATGTGTACAAAATAAGGAATTGGCAAGGTGCACGTGGCTGATAAAAATGCTCACCTGTCTCTGTTTACACTGAAATGCAGACTACCAAGATTAAGCCCTTATGTAAAACACATGTTATCCCAGCAAAGGTGCTGAGATCATTTATCATGTTTGCAGGATGACAGAACCGAAATAGTTTCAGCGCTTGTTTTTGAAGTACAAACACATCTGGTGGAATTCAGATAATTTCAATGTCATTTTAAGATAGCAGTCAATCCGCCTGTAAGTTGTCTGTCACCTTTTGCTTCATATTTTTAATTTTAGCTTCTGTCTTGTGCTAAGCATTTTTTGCTAGAAGTGTTTAATGTTAAGCTTGGGGCAATGTCCTCATTTCCTTTTACATTATTATGTAAAATGCTAACTATAACTGTCACTACAGATGTCACATTTACAGTGCTGAGTGTTATGTTTTCTCAGTCGATTACATCTTAATGTATTAAATCCATAAAGTCTATGAGCGGTGTTACATTTTAGTAAACATACCATATGGACTATGTTAAACCCTCTGCTCTAGTGGTGGGGAGGGTATCCCTCTCTTCCATCAATTCTCATTTACATAATACTTCCTGTGCTGTGATATGTCTCTCGGTTTTTCTATCATCTGAACTTTTTACATCTCCCTCACTTATTATCATGACGTGTTCCCTCAAAATTATTTATTTAAATCAGTCTGCTAACCCCTAGCGTCCTTTGCTTCCCTGTCTGGAATTAAGCCAATACATTTTTTTTCTTCAACCACTGTCAAATAAAATGGATTTTTGTGAACCAATCATAAAGGTGGCACTTGAATAACATTTGGCCTTTGGTACCCAATCGGGCTTCCTAAAATTGCTGACTTCTCTCCTACCTGCTCTCCTTAAATAGCCTATTCTAGTTTGGTGAATGTCCACAAAATCTTAATACAGTCCTTTGAATGTCTATTAGTAATATGTCCATATAAGCAAAGATGCATACAATACATTATAAAAACCAAATCACAATCAAAATTGTAATCAAGATATAAAACAAAAATACATACTATCCTTAAACCTTTATTTATCTCATACGTTTCACCTAACACAATCCAGCATTCATAACATATTGTGGGAAACCCTACACACTATAAAACTGGAAAGTTGTGATAAAATTGTATAAAATTAGGTTTATTTAAAGGTACACTATAGTCACTAAAACAACTTTAGTTTAATGAAGCAGTTTTGGTGTATAGATCATGCTTCTGCAGTCTGACTGCTGAATTCTCTGCAATTTAGGAGTTAAATCACTTTGTTTAAGCAGCCCTGGCCACATCTCCCTGCATGTGACTTACACGGCCTTCCTAAACACTTCCTGTAAAGAGTCATTTACTGTTTACACTTCCTTTATTGCAAATTCTGTTTAATTTATAATTTCTTCTATCCTGCTCTGTTAGTAGCTTGCTAGACCCTGCAGGGGCTCCCTGTAAGTAATTGAAGTTTAATTTACAGAGCAGGAGATAAAGTTTAAAGTAAGTTACATCTGGTTGGAAATTAAACCATTGTTTTTATGCTGCCTGTGTCAGTTACAGCCAAGGGGAGGTGTGGCTAAGGCTGCATAAACAGAAACAAACGTGATTTAACTCCTAAATGACAATGAATTGAGCAGTGAGACTGCAAGGGCATGATCTATTCACCAAAACTGCTTCATTCAGCTAAAGTTGTTTTGGTGACCATATTGTCCCTTTAATTATAATTTTTATATTGGCACATTTTATCCTAATTTTTTTTTTATAATCAGTTTTTATTAAGGTGTGAACAAGATAATGCTTAGGCTTGCAGGCCAACATAGTATAGGTACATAATTTAAGTACAGTATTTATCAAAATAGGAACTATAGTCAGATTCATTTTACATTGGATATCATATTTCAGTTAGAACAGTGGTCCTTTTCATAAATTGCAATGCTGCACATTTTATCCTAATAACTTAAAACCAATTACATATATTAGTTAAAAGATTGTCTAGTTGATATTAATTAAAATGTACCATATTGGGCTTTCTAAAAAACACTTGAAATTTTTTTAAACCAATCTAAAAGTAATCTTAAAAAGAAGATTATTTACTAAACCAATTTAAGTGGATGTTTATGAATTACCATTCATATATTGAAAAAGTCGAAAGGATTTTTTTCGTTTATCTTTTTCTCCCAATTACAAACATGTATGACTTACTTATCCCATTGGACTGTTTTTTTGGAGTATGTATGTATCGTGTATAAATAATTAGTTTATGGTAATACAATCCAGGCATTGTGGTTAATGGAAACAAACTCTGTCCATTGTGCGGAATGCTGTTCTGATAGCACCCCAAAGGGTCCATTACATGTTGGGTGTCTGCACACATGTTGTAGGGTTGGATGCCGATTGCTGTACAGGAACAGAGAACAGGGAGGTAATGAGGAAGGAGCTAAACAGATGGGCACAGCAGGCTGTTGTGGCTGGAACAGCTGTCTCCAGTTTAACTTTGTCATTTTATGCTTCCTTCTGGGTAGATCAGAGCTCCTTAGGCAGTCTGTGCTCGGTTTTGTGTTGGGGAATTAAAGGCTTGGCCTTCTCTTCTGTGAAGATGACTGTCCCCTTTGGCCTCCCACTTGTTTATTTTTCTTCTATTTCTGCTGCTGGAATGGCAAATTAGCAAAGGAGTGAGTGTTGAGTTTATTTATCATGGGATAGATCCTGGTCACGCAGTGACAGTCTTGCTCAGATCTCCCAAAAACCTTTATAAATAACCCCTGAGCCACAGGGGAACTTAACTGACCAACAGTTTGCAAACATGAAAGGAGAGGTTGTTTGGTCGGATGTAACCATGCTTTACTGTTATGTTATTCTGTAGCTCACTTGAGCATTTCATTCTGAAGACGCCATGCACCCATGGTTATATGTCAATCTAGTCTGCTTTTGGGAGGTCTGGTAAAAAATTAAGCAGGATCCCAAATCCATGTCATCACATAAACAGGTTTAAGGATGGACTACAATCACTCAGTAAAGGACACCAGTCCACGTTTTAACATCACGTGGTCTTCTTATTAAGACTTCATCACATTACTGAATTGGGAAGAGACGTATGCAGAATAAATGGGTTCTTGGTAATGGGGTGCATTAAATATGAATTCTAACATTTCTAATGTTAACCACTTCGAGAACATTCTAAAACACAATCCGCTCCTTTAAAAACGTGCTAAATCCCTATGATAAACAAAGTCATGTAAGTTGGATTCCAATACTGGTTTGTGTGCCGATGCTTACTATATTAACCCCTTAAGGACACATGACATGTGTGACATGTCATGATTCCCTTTTATTCCAGAAGTTTGGTCCTCAAGGGGTTAAATAAGAAATAATAAAATATATATATTTTATATTATGTCAATCGTTATTATTATTGGACTTCCTTTACAGTGAGGGCAAACACAAGTGCCATCTGCAGAGGCTTAGTGAATTGGACATTTAAGCAGCAGCTAAACCCAACAAACTAGTAGTTCGGCTGAAAAGCTTGCAATCTTTTCAATCCTCGTAACTTTTAAATTGTCATGCACAGAACCTGCTTCATGCAATGGATAGTGTGGAACTGACATAGTATTTGTTTCTTTTGTGTTAATACGCCTAATAACTTCTATAAAGTTGTATGTGGTTTTTTTTTTTTTTCTGTTGATGGACTGACAATTCTATGATCCCAAGCCAGGATTCTTGTTTTCGAAGGCACGAGTTTGCCTCCAATGGTTTTGAACTGATTACCCTCTACCAGCTCTGCTAGGAAGAGACTCGACGAATCCCACGGAGTCTACCAAATGTTGTTAGAAGACGGCTAGTGGTTAGTCCTCTGTCCTGTTTTGAAATGCCGTGGCCTGCTGCCAAGCTTTCCGTGGACCACTCCCAAGAGTGCTGTGGCAGAGAGAACCAAGTAGTAGAGTAAACCACTGAGCAAATTATAATGTGCAATAGATATTTATATACACAAAAAACAACACAAGTTCAGCTTTTTGGCTCCCCTTTCCCATTCACCTTCAAATAAGACATTTTTAGTGGCCAGACCTCTTTTCCATACTAATCCTGAACTCCTTCTACACACACAATGCATAGGCAGTAAACCAGAAAAACGTATCAAAATATAGAATTCTTTGTATGTGTATGAACAAATGTGCATCTGCAGGCCTGACAGCATAGCTGACTTAGAGAGTTTTTCCAATTTGACTATTTTGACCTTAAATTAGAAATTCACTTTGAATCCTCTCTTTAGTAAATAACACTGAATATGATTATTCACGAAAGTGAGAATTCGGCCACTATGAAGGTCAGAGTAGCTGAACTGCTAAAAATCTATCAGCTATTTTTATTTTATTTTGGCTACTCTGGCATTAAATGCACTGGGAATTCTCACTTTTGTAAATAACCCTGCTAGAATACAAAGATCTCGCACAAATGCCAAAAATGTTGAAGATGGTTGATTTGTTAAGGTTAATCACCAAAGTCTGAATTGCCAGGAATTCAAAGTAAATTGCACATTTAGAAATGGAAAAATTGTCAGCTGTGTCTGCAGTTCACCTATGTTGGGTTGCACTTTGAAATTTGAATTGTTTAGTTCTCAAGAATTCAAACTTTAATGAATAATCTGGTTCAGGGGTAGGCAACCTTTGGCACTCCAGATGTTGTGTACTACTTCTCCCAGAATGCTCTTCTAGCCATGTTGATGCCAAAGCATCATGGGAGATGTAGTCTACAACATCTGGAGTGCCTAAAGTTGCCTATCTCTGATTCTGGTTTATGTTTGATACCAAGGACTTATAAAGGTTTATTCAGTAATCTAGGTTTTGTGGAAAAATAACAAGGGGGTTGTAGAACAAAGGGATTGTACATTTGAAGCCAAAATAGTTAGAGCGTTAGAACAATGGGAATTTCCTTGTTAGGCACCCAGATCATTTCAGCTCATCAAAGTGATCTTGGTACAGTGTCTATATTGCACTTAGTGTTCCTAATAAATATATCATTGGGGTTTCTTAAAATGATATAACTGGTGTAGCTACTTTGATTATGCCATACTGATATTGTTAGATGTCAAATAGCTTTAGTTATTGTGTTCCATAATGAGCCTGGAAATAACTAGTGAAATCTCTGCCTGTTCACTCCCCAGACCTCCTGACGGTGAAGGAGTACCATAGTTTGCTGCAGATGCTGTGCCCAGACTTTCCCATGGATATGACTCAGAAAGCTGCCAGGTGGGTGTTATTCAAAACACTCTGCGCTATGTTAGCTCTTACATGAACACAGCATAATGTGCATACCAAGGTGGGCAACAGGTAGCTCTCAAGATGGTGTTGAGCTAAAAGTCCCACCATTTTCTATCATCCTTGGTTAGCCTACTCCTGGCTAAGGATCATGGGGGCTGTAGTTCAGGAACATCTTGAGAACCATCTGTTGATTTTCCTGGTTTTAGAATGCACACCTTCCACGTTCTTCTCACATACCATGACAGAGATCCTTTTTATTTCTTTTTTTTGTTTTTTTTTTTTGTTAGATTGTGTGATGGGTGGAGCAGAGGGGGATAACTGAATTTGTTTTATGCTTTGTACAGAACTTCAAACAGGTCTGAGAAGAGCTTTTGCAAAAAATACATGAAAGAGATGGTAGGATCATGTTGTGAAGTGTGTGAGTGGCGTGTGTGTTTAAGATGACAAAGAGTCTAACATCTGTACCCTCGAGAACCCTTACCCAATTATCTTTTGGCTGGAAGCGAAACTAATTTGGATACCTAATTTGAAGAAAATCCTATTGGAAAACCTGTTAAATTAAATTATAATCATCAATACTGTACTCCTTTGGAGTTATTTTGCACATTAGTCATACCTATTGCATTATGGGTAAACACTACAGATTTCCATTTTGTAGGCTAGCAGTTCTTTATTTCACATTCTAGTTACTTTGCCCTTTCTTGGCACTACCAAGGTTATAGCTTTTATAATGAGAGTTCTCCCTACAAAATTCACTTTTAAAAAAATGACTAACCTGGATATATTATAATTGTATTGTTAATAATACGCACAAAAATAGGTGTGACGAAGTTTTTATTGAAGTATTTTTGAGGTTTTAAATGTGTTATCCTTGTATTAGTCTTTTTAGGGCCATAATGGATCGTATGATGCTCCTTATGTTACATTAAAAAAAAGCTCCATGATGACAAAATAAATCAAGTGTGCAGTTGGTTAAGGAAAGGTTTTAAAAACAACAACTCCTTTACGTAGTTGCAAATAAAATTCAGGAGGTCGCAAAGTTCAGACATAACTGTATAAATGGGCAATACATTAAAGAAACATATCATTTATAATTTTTTCCGGACATGCTTTAGCTTTTTCACGTTTGACTCTGAGTCTGCCCTCGTTGTTGTCTCTTGCCAGGATTGTCCTGATGGACGATGCAATGGACTGTCTGATGTCATTTTCCGACTTCATCTATGCATGCCAGATTCAGTTTTATTACTCCGGTGAGTGACATGCAAACCCACATGGGACTCATCTTTTACCTGTATGTCTGTAAGTTAATCCCCATGCCAGTTCAGGACAGTCTGACACTCTGTCTAGAACAATCATTGTGATAAATAGAATGAGCACATTCGCTGCTAATTTATTTCAAGGGGCTTCAACTTTATTCATGGTTGTATAATTTTTAAAAAAATTTTTTTTTTACAGAATTCTTGGAAAGCGCCGCTGCTCTTTATCAGGATCTGCTCACCGGCAAAAATGCAAACACAGTCATAGTCCCAACATCACGTTCTGCAGTCTCCCGACTGCGCCAGCCATCCAATGAAAGCAGCTCCCCTGATGGTGTGGAGGCTGCTCAGTTTTACCAGTGCCTGGAAAGTCTGTGTGAGAAATACAAGCACAAGTAAGCATACCCCTCATGATCTCTGCTGTCTTAAAGGAAATTACATTTTGTTGAAGCAATTTAGTAGATACACCCCAAAGAAAACTTGTATGTATATAAAAAATAACTGACAATGAAAACAATGATGGCTTTCCTATGCTTCTCAATAGGCTGTGATACTCAGCGGGGCTAAGGGAAACTAAAAAAAACACCTAGTTATAAAAATGCTAATTTCTACTGAAATTGGCACTTTTATAAACTGTCACAAATGTGACAGACTAGCTACAGCACTGGATGTCTGGATGTACCTTTATATGCTCTATGCTCAGGGAATCTCATTAAAAAACTTTTAGCAGTGCAGCAGTGGTAAACTATACATGTACAATTTGTCTAAATAATTATTAGTAGAGTTCCAGGATTTCTGAATTTCGCCAACGCTTCCTAGAAGAGACCATATGTAGTTCTTGGCGTTTATTATATCCCTATCGTACCGCATAGCCCTTCACTGAGAGGTGGATAACGAAGGAAAACTTACGTATCTGTGCCTGCAGGCTTGAGATGTGTAAATCACCTCCATTTATATCACCATCTTCAATGCTGGTGGTCCATGTTAAGTCTGTATCTATGCTCTAGGGTCTTACGTAAAGATCTCTTTATCTCCCTCTGCCTTTGTATGGACTGCAGGCTATAGTCATCCAGCTCACAAGGATTCCTGCGGTCAGCGCTGTATAAACTGGCAGCTTTACGTCAAGAACAAAAACAATTACACCATCTATAAAACATATTACAAACATCTGCTTAGCAGGAGACTGCAGCCTTCACAGTTCTAGGTCCAGGGTGATGGGGGAGGACACAGAGGGGATTTCATCCACCACTGGTGTTCTTTTTGAATTCTACCTCACTTGTCCCTCAAAATATGACTTTTTCTTCACCTCTTCCTTGTGGTCTAGGTTTATTGAGAGAGGATAAACGGAAATGGTTAATAAATATACATTGTGTTATTTTATGTATATATTTGTGTTCGGGGCAACATTGACTATGATGTGAAGTAAGATTGTTGTTAGCAAACCTGTGATAGGAAAAAGTCGGTTGAGGTGTGCCAAAACCGACGTATGCTTTAGGCCAGTAAATAAAGTTGGCCTACGTTAGAAGAGTATGATGAATAAAGGGAGTGGAGGGCGGGGCAGCAGCTCGTCAGACCAATCACGGTAGGGTAGGGACAGGGGGAGTGCCTTTTAAAGCCCCTCCCACATCTTCAGGCCAAGCCTTCCAATATACAGGAATCTTTCATTGCGTAATCAATTGTGTTTATTTACTAACCAGTATTTTGGAAATATTATTATTGTATATTTTAGTCCATAACATCTACGTGGAAATTGTAGTTGGAGAATTTTCTGTTATTTTGGCCTAAAAGTTGCAGTTCTCCATATTTTCTGAGTCAGTGAATCAAACACCAATATGCAGGTGTGTAAATTTATTTTATTCAATAGTAAAAAAAATAATAATAATATTAATAATGTTCTCGCCCTTCTCAGATTATTCTTATTGCATTTTGTTTTATGGGTATGTAACACCTTTATAAAAACTAATTGTCTGGCATTAAGTAGCCTACATTAGTTTTATTTTTGAATGTAGAAAATAATTTGTGTAGGAATCGGGGACGATGAGCCAAGTAGACTGTGAAAATAATTACACTTATTATTATTTACTGGTATTTACATAGCGCCAGCATATTCCATAGCGCTTTACAATATTATCAAAGGGGGAGATTTAAAAAAAATTAGACAATTACAAAAACCTTACAGGAACAATAGGTTGAAGAGGGCCCTGCTCAAACGAGCTTACAGTCTGTAGGGTCTATAAACACTTATGCTAGAGTTCAAGGGAAAGGTGATAGAGAAAGGGACCCTCTTGTGAGCTCTATACAAGATTACAAATTTTATGAATATAAAATCTGCCCAAAAACAAAATATATATTTATATATCATTCTGTTGCAATACTGCCATCATATGACAGAATCTGTGAACTACAATGTAAACAGTTTGTTCTGTAATGTATTTGATCTTTTTTTAGTTAAAACCCTGTGAGCATGGTACATTCCTCAAATAGGTGTGTTCACCCTTTGTTAAGTAAATACCTGGTCACATAACTGTGGCCTCCCTAAGGTGTTCTTTGTAAACCCTGCACCTGTGAGAGGTGGGGAGAGACCAGTGTGTGCATGAGTAGTCTGGAGTGTATAAAGGGGCCTCTTCACAGGGCAAAAATCTAACATGAAGCTTGTTGTTTGGAGAGGCAGAGGGCCCTCTTTAACCCTTTTAAGTACGTCAGCTTTTGTCATTATCAAAACATGGTCCTTAAAGGAACAGTATAGTGTCAGGAACACCAATTTGTATTCCTGACAGTATAGTGGTAAAATGTCTATTTAGGTCCCTGGCTCCCTATCTTTTCTTTAGAAAGGTGATTCTACTCACATTTTTTCCAGCGCCAGCTCTGTGCTGGGACCCGCCTTAGTCATTGAGATTGTCAAAGTTGCCGATCTAAGCCAATCCACAGCTTTCGCATAGGAAAGCATTGCTGAGGCTATTGCACATGCATGTCAAAACTCTACACTGCACCCATCCGCTTCTCTTCATAGAGATGCATTGTATAAGCGTGGAGATTCTGAACGCCAATACAGCACATTGTGCAGTACTGAGATAGGAAGCACCTTTAGTGGCCTTCTGAGTGACGTCCACTGGAGGTAAAACCTAGGTTTCTCTGGAAAGGCAGTGTTTATATTAAAAAGCCAGCAGGAACAGGCTAGACACCAGAACAATTACATTAAGCTATAGTTGTTCTGGTGACTATAGTGTCCCTCTAAAGACTTTATGCCATAATGGCATGTCCTGCTTCGGCAGATCCATGCAGTCCTACAGTTGTTAAATAAATGGTTAATTTTAGAAAAGAATCCTTAAACAACAGATTGATGTGACTGTCATTAAGTCCCACACAACTCCAACCCCTGCTCCTGACCTGTGTGCTACCAGAGACATGAAGTTCTAACTGTAAAGAGAATGGATGGTTGGTGCAGAGTTAAATTTGACCTTTTATATTTAAACTTTAAATTTAAACTATCAATTGTGTTTATTCCCTAGATTACAAAGAAGTGGGGTAGATTTACCACACTTTTTAGTGTTTCATAGAAATAAGTAATTTGTATTCATTCTTATTTGCAGTTAGGCTTTTAAGATCTTTAATTTGCAGTCCCCCCCAAGACTTGTTGCTTCTGCTTCATCAACTGCAATGACAGCAGACAAGATCTCGAGCTAAACCTCCAGCTTCGTTAAACGTGATGCCATTAACATGGTATAGATTTTAAGCACCGTTTGAAGCGGTTATGTAATTTTACTCAGAGTATCTTTGCGTTTCTAATGTCAGCTCTAGGGGGAAGTTGGGGATATGGCTCTCTTCATGTTGATTTTAGGGTTACTACTACACAGCATACTCTGTCCTGTAACTCATTAGGAGCCATGCATATCCCTAATGTGCGTTACAGTCCATAGATCTCCTGTGTCTACAAGGGTAAGGGGTAAACCACTATATTCAGCAGAGCTCTAAGGATGCTATACCTTGCATACAATGACATGTTCAGTTTACTATAGTGATAATATACTGTATACTTTGCTATTCTCCTAAAACCCACCAATTTTAAAAGGCCGTTGTTTTGGAGGGCAGGGGTGTTGAAGAATTTATTTTAATATTCTATTAACAATCTGACCTGATCACAAATCTGATGTAAGTTTAGGTTACTGACTTGGCTACAACCTTTAATCTTTATTGAAAAACTGTTAAGGCAACACATTGTTTCTAGATTGTACAATACTAATTTCTAGCAGATTTGTAATTTTGCCACGATTGTCACAGTTTATATTATATTACATTAAGTTACACTTACAGCATCACAGCCACTGGAGCTTTTCCTGCATCCTGTTGTAGTGGATATAGTATTAGATTATTGGTGCTGTCCAACTGTTTTCAAGGGATATCAGAACAATCTAAAGAGTTTCCAGTATGCTAAGGATTCATAAAGAGGAAGTTGTACCTCCTCAATATCTGTAAGTATTTGTACAGACACAGGCAAATCTTAATGTCTCTTGGCTACATAGCACCATGCACACTACAGTACAATGCTTGGACTCTGAGTGTCCTTTCATGGGACAATATGTGAAAACTGTCACAAGTTGGAGAACTTTTCCTAACCCCTGTCCTGAAGGAGTTAATTAAAAATCAAGCAGAGTGGACCATAGGGATTAGGGTCTGCTACAAAATATCACATGTTGCCCTACCAGGCTGTGCTGCAGGTCAACAGATAAAGAAGACTTTAATGCAAGAGAAACTAAGAGAATAATCTATTCTTCAATTCTACACTGCACTATTGTGTGACACACTTATTTAACGGTTAAGGAATTTTCGATGGGCAGGTTCCCTCTGACAGGACCTTCCGTTTATGGATGATTCTATACAGTCTGTCTATTGTTCACATGTTTACGTCTTTAACTCATTTGTTACTCAACAATATTTCTGGTTTGAATCGGAACATAAATAACACTGTTCGCTTCTAGATTGGAAACTATACAGCAGTAAATCCTGTTTTACAATGAATGGTAATACAGTGTCATAGAGCAGAAAACCAACATGGGAACACTGACAGCAAGTTAGAATGTTACTGTATATCGGGAATCTTAAACTTTGCCACCCCCTCTGAGTTGTTCATGGTGCACAACTCCTAGAATTCTCTGGACGTAGTAGATAGACTTGCGCACAAATCACTTTCAGCTGCGCTGAACGACTCAAATGCCTGTTAATCTATTAATTTGGGATTTGCCAACGGATTGTTTTCTTTATAGATTAACAAGTATTTGATTCATTCAGTACACACGTTTAGTAGATGTCCAAAGATTCAATGGACTTGTAGTTCAGCAGCATCGGGATGAATGGGGGGGGAGGGGATAGAAGGGGGTGCCCACTGTAAAGGAAGCTTTGGCAAAAATAATTACTTCTAATCTAAAACATTTCATACGGAAAAAAGTTTATAAAATGTTTAGAAGTTCAAATTGCTCATCGTGGTGATAATAGTATTGTTTGTGTTTATCAGTCTAACCAATAGTGCACAATGCATAAAACACTTAATACATAAAACTGTCTGTAGCGGAGCTGCAATATTAAATTCCACTGTCTTCGCTGGTATAGAAGGTAATCCAAATAAAGCGCTGGAAATGAAGGCAATATCCCAAATCCCCCAATAACCGGACGAAACACAGTTCTGGGAGTCAACTGATAATTTTAACATAAAAATTTATAACTATAACCTTATTCGTGGGATTATAATAAACGACCGTTCGGTAGATAGCTGGGGTCTGAGCGCACACTTTGTGAAAGTACCGCTCAGATCCCAGCTTAAATAGGCGAACGTTGCACGAAATACACTTTTATATCAGATTCTCCTAAAAGTATCGAATACCTATTGGGGAGCAAAATACCGAAAGACCGGTGTTCCCGAACGGCCTGGAAGTCCAGCTGTGTTCGCGCCGTCGAGTAGCCGATTTTAGTTCCAGGCGCTCGACGACCAAACACCGCTGGGCTAACAAAGGATCCAAGATGGCAGACCACCGCATGGTCGGTAGCCGAACGACAGCCACCCAGGAACGCAATTAACCACCGATTGCTACACTGTTGCAATCGGTTAATGGGAGCCACATTTATATACAGAATTACAGCGGCTTTTACAGACAACCTTCCCATGTACAGCCGTATGACCTAAAGTGGCTAGGTTTGCCACACTGTCAAAGTTAGCACTTCATATTTTTACCCAGCAGTCACAGTGTAAAATTTTTTTGCAAATGTGAACTATGTATTTTACACACACACAGTCTTATTTTTGTTTTGTTTTTCTCTCCATCCTGTAGCTATCCTCCGCTTACATTAATTGCCGAGGTCCTGAGCAGTGCTCCAAGACTTACTTTCTATGGCTTCCTGATGGCCCTGGCAAAGCATCCTGGGATTAACCAAACCATTGGTGAGCGGCAATATTTCCAACAGTGCGAAACCTCTTGTTATATGTCACTTAATCACATCATTGTAACTCCAACGCCTTTATTTCCACAGCAGAAAATGACAAAATCCCGGCTCTCACAAACCTTAAACATTTGTTATATTTTCTTTTGATAGTGTATCTGGCACTTTTGTTATCAGTATTGTGCCACTAGGTGGTGACACTGAGCCATTACTTTCACATTATGTTCATTAATACCTGTACTTAGCTTTTACTCTGTCCTACATTTCAAAGCATGGTCATATTAATGAGCAATTAAACTAATTGCTTCAAAAATGAGAGTTAAAACCAGCATGTTTGTATGCAAGTTTACAGATCAAGGTAAATCTGGTTTTATTTCTCCTTGGGATTTTGCTTTGTGCCGTGGAACATAAATTAATCTCTGTTGCAGAAACTCATTTGCATGTAAGGTATCAATGACATATTGCAGAAAATGTCCTACAAAATTTAAAGAAAAACTGTCCTTTTATTAGTTGTCAGGATACTAGTTGATCCAGCACTCAGAACTGTATCACACCTAGGACTAGAGGTAACGTCTTAACGGGCCTTAGAATGGCCGGACTTAACGTACCAGAGAATAGTCGGGGACACAGAATGAGACACAATGATGAGGGAAAGCTAAAAGTCAAGGATACCAGAATACAGGGAAGTCAAACAAAGTCAATAACCAGAAATAAACGATCTCTGATAACCTACTAAAGGAAACCACGACAGGGCAATGAGAAAAAGGAGTTTAAATAAGCCTCCTTTAGATCCAATTGGCCATACCCGGTCTTTGACCCCAGAACGTGCGTGGGCGTCAATACCATGGGCGAATGTAGGGTTAGAAATTGGAATGTATCCCTGGCGGCCTTGCATGTAACAGAGATAGAGCACATTTCAGATATTCAAACAGTGGATTTTTAGGGAAGACTAGTGGGGCTTTTGGCCCAAAAATACTTTATTAACATAGCCGTTTCAAGCTATACAAGAGTAAGCCAGGAGAGTTTATGCAGACTTTTGCCACCTCTCTGACAGAAAATATGGCGGGAAAAATCCTACATTAGTTGTCTCTCCTCAAAAATGGCCGGGAACAGATGGGGGGGAAAAAAAATCTCCCTCATTATGGACAACAGTTTGTAAATAATCTGTGGTGTTTACACTTCAAGTTGCTTTTTATAGAAGTTCCCGCATATATATAGGCCTTGTTTAAATAAAGTTATTTCGTACTTTCTGTGTAATGCAGAACATAGGACCGATTCCAGATTAATATCTAACAGCATTTCTGCAAAAATATTAAAGTTTACTGTGCAAAAGGCAGGAATGAACAGAACATATAAAATTGTAGGCACAGCGGCCATACAAGGACCTGTAAGCAAGCGAGAGCAATCACTTATAGAAGTGGACATACACGTTCAAACAGGCACACATGTAAAGTGGGATTTATACACTGATCAGCCACAACATTAAAACTACCTGCCTAATATCTTGAAGGTCCCCCACGTGCTGCCAAAACAGCTCTGATCAAACAAGAAGCTGCCCCTAAAAAATACCCCATCTCACAACATATAAAAGAACCTGACTGCTTTAAACGTGGATCTCAGATCACTACTTTCCATTAATGCCCATAGAGCTGTACTAAGTACTCACTAGGAGTACTTTTTATTCCCATGGTAATAAGAGCGACAAACTATTAGCCAAAGCCCTCAAATTTCAAAAATCCTACATTGCCAAATTACCAAGAGCAGGAGGCACACACTGCAACACCATAGAAAAGGAGTTTAGTACCTTTTACCACGGCCTCTACAATCTCCCCCACCCCGGTGGCTCAGAATCTGAGATTAGACATTATCTTTCCAAATATCTGACGATTACACGGTCAGACAGCTAAATCCCCGGAGGCCCCCTTTTCTATTGTAGAACTAGAGGAGGTGCTTAAGTCATTACCTTCTGGGAAAAGCCCCAACGTCACTTGTCCTCCCGTCTGTCCAGGAAGGAGAAGGGTGCTATGCCGCCATTGGCTATCTGGCACGCTGTGAATGCTGGCATGTCGGTTTTGAACAGAATCGATGTTAGCCAGCCCAGAACAAAGTTATACTTCCGGCAGCGAAGGCATCAGTTTCTTTATGTGCGGTGTATCAAAGCGAAATGCTGCACATAATCATTATAGGCTCCACGTCACTTCAAATCAATGAAGTGGTTATGGTGTTTGGAGTAACACTTTAATTTCACAGTTCTGTTCCCTGTCCTTTTAGCTGTGAGGGGAAGAGCTATCACACTCTTTAAAGGGGCACTCCAGACAGCAATACAAGTTTAATGCATGTGATAGGTTTTGATCCCATTCATTTGCTGAATTTTTTACATGTTTAAATCTTTATAGTTTTTGCACAAAATTGTTTTTGCAGAATGCTGTACCAGAAGCCTTTTCATCTGGACCATGCAGCTTTCTACCCAAAAAAACTCTTTATCAGTGTATGTACACAGCACAGCCCCTGGCTGCAGACAGTCAGACAATTTACAAACGGGGGGTAGTGATATCCTTACTATATGTCTCCCTGGTGCTCTCCTAATGCAGGTTGATTTTTAGTTCAAATTACTCAGTGCTGCCAGTGTTTGAGCTGTGTACATACATCTGATAAGGAAGTATTTTCTGTCATGAGGGTGTGTGGCTAAGGAGGCGGGCTTTTTGTGCAGCATTTTATGAATGAGAGAAAAAAAAAACCATAAACTATATTGGTTGTGGTTGTAGTGTCCCTTTAATGCTGCCATGGTGTGATCAGGAAAGTTTGTTTTTCACACACTAATCACTGTTAAGATACCTGTGACCCTGTAAGATTATACTTTCCTCTTGCTCAGAATTTTTAAATTCCTTTTCACAGTTTAACCTGAGGTTTTTATGATGTAACCCTGCCACTTAAGCAGAGTAATCATGCGTCTTTCAGCAATTGTCAGCTAAAGAGGCGTTTCATGTTCCTACACAAATTAAGCTATTAACGGGGATAAAGGAAAAACACTTTGATCTTGGCCTGATATTAAAGCTGCAATAACAAGCATTACAGTGTATGAAGGAATATTTTTTTTCAAATCTAAGTTTTAATCCCTTTTCCATACCAGTAAAATTTGGCTTGATGCTCTGCAGCCTGAATCTGTTTTTATCTGCCTGGAGATGTAACTGTCATCTCGTCATGTTCCACACGTTAACTTAAGAGAGTCCAAACATTTTGGCGATGATGTGTTAAGCACTTAATATATTGTCACCTGTGTTCTGAAAGCAGGATTTCATAGCCTTGATCAAGCAAGATTTGCTCTTCCTGCATTTAACTGATACTAAAATCATACCTGTACTCTTGTCTCTCTGCTTCTTCACACTATGGGACCTTTAAAGACTTCATTTCAGCAATCACATTGAGATGTTAAGTGCAAGAATCGCTGCTTTGTTACCTGTCAAAAATGGTCCTAATTATTAGCATTCTTGGGGCCATACAGATCATGACCATCGATACCAAATATTCTTGTTTGACTGCATCCTTATTGTTTGCCTTGTTTATTAGAGGAAATCATTAAGACCCCTTTCCATTAACAAGACACTGCTAATACTAAAATCGGAGGCTGTTAGATTTGGTCAGTGCAGAATGTCCTGTCTTTATGCATTTAGTCCCCAATAAGCAACAATCTGAAAGCAGACAGAAGGAAAAAGTGACGTTTGTAAAGCTGCTTTTACAAGGGAAACCTTCTGCTAAGAATTGACAAATACTTTAACAAAAAAAGAGAAAGACAGAGAATCACCTATTAATTACTTGAGCATCTGAGAAGAACAGTGCAGTCTGTAGTAATTTAGGGTCTGTTTTCCAACAAAAAGTGTGATTAAAAAAAATACAAGGTTAAGGGGATACTATGTTTCCAGGAATACAAAGCTGTATTCCTTGCACTCTTTCCCCCAGCCTCCCTTTATTTACTTCTCTTACTTTATCCCAACGCCGATGTCCCTTGGCGCTGGGTAGACGCTTCACCCCCTTCAACGAGCATGCATGGCAAGTGCCGCATGCGCATTAGATCTCCCCATAGGAAAGCATTGTATCAATGCTTGAATCAATGCTTTCCTATGGGGAAAAATTTGATGCTGGTCATGCAGAGCGTGAGAACGTCCAGCGTCAGATACCTGACCAAAGGTCCGTTTCAAATCAGGAAGCCCTCTAGTTTCTCTGGAGCTGCAATGCTAACATTGCAGCACTATGTGCAAAAAGGACACTGCACCCAGACCACTTCAATGAGCTAAAGTAGTCTGGGTGCCTACAGTGTCTCCTCAGACATGAGGTATTTGTGATAATAAACTGATTTTTGCAGGAAATAGAGCCCTTAGCAAACACTATAGTAGGTTGTTTATAGTAGGCTGTGTCTGTGATGTGGCAACAGAGTTGGTTACTCCAAACACCAAGGCCACTATAAGGAGTCTATGTCTGCTCTGTTTCAGTATGAAATGCTGCCTATCCAGAATAATGTAGGCATATACATGGGGCTCCCATCACAATGTTTACACGAGTACAGAGCTTCCATTCGGTATGGACCAGTTTCTAACAACCTTTAGACACAGAAATCTCCCAATTCTCCTTGACCATCTCCTGGCTCTCTGAACTTATTTTCTGGAACTGTAACGCTTCTGCAAAATGCAGCATCTTATTAAAAAAAAAAAAAAAGGAAATTGTGTAAAATGTTTTAAATTACTGATGATATTTAGTGGTAGATCAATAGTAGGGGTCTTTCAGTATACCCGTTATCAATTAACCAATTTTTCTTATAGGTGCTTTACCCAATAAATTGGATTTGCTAGTTGATGAGATGATGGATAAAGAGCTAGACAAAATGTGAGTATAATCAAGGAATTCAATGGCTTCTGAGTACTTAACGAGAGGATAATTAAGAGATTGTTTTCAAACTTTTTTTTTTTTTTTTACCACAGAGTCGCCCAACTCTCTGCCAGCTCCATCACCCAACCCCCAAATACCTGCACCATCCCATCCCGAGATTTAGCTCGTGTTGCCTCCCCACGGAAGACCTTGCCAGCCCGCAGGCGACCAGATCTGGAGAGCGATGGCTCCACCGAAGAGACTGATTCATCTGAGAACTAAACACATGCAGTGGTGATCAACAAAATTAAAATTTACGTCTGTACTTAATCTAGAGATAATAGGGTCTTTTCACTAAACTTCTGCAGTATTCCTCTAATTAAATGTTTTACCTGCAATTCTAGCATAGGCAGATTATTTCCTAGTGAGTGGTGATCCACAGCCTGATGTGTCTAGTGTACACCAGGAAACTCAGACTCTGACTCCATTTAAATATTGCTGAAATACAACTCATGAGTTGCTGCCCATCTACTGTGACCAAAGGATTCTGGGGTTTGTAGGCCATCAATATTTAGGGTGCAGAGTTGGAGATATGGTCTACAGATTGGTGCACGACTGCTCTGCCACATCACTGGTTGGAATACTGGAGAGCAGGACTTGGCAGTTAAGAATTTGTAGAACTAAGTGTTATTAGTTCATCTCTAGAGTAGCTCAGCTGCACCAAGTATGTATTGATCACAATATGGCAGGATATGCAATTGGCTGTGGTTAGGAATAAGTTCATGTAAGTTTCCTTTGCTTATATTTGTTTATAGACTTTTACAGATGTAATTTATAGATTTATTTTTATTTAGTAAAGTGAATGCAATGTTTTTGTAAATTCCCTAATTTATTGCCACATTAAATAATTTATTGCCAGCTTCAAAATGTGTCTGGTTCTTGAGAACATTGTAATTAATAGATTAGTCATAGAAAATGTTTAAAAATGTCTGCTTGTGTTATCCATTTTGCCCTCTGCTGGTTAGACGGAAGAATGCAGTATTGGCTTAGGTGAGGTTGTTTGTATTTTTGAAATTTATTCATAATTGCAGGTTTTTTATTTTATTTATTTACTCATCTTTGGGGCAGAAGTAAGTACTGTAACTGAGGAATACACATATGGCTTTAAAGGGATTCCATAGTGTAAGGAGAAATACAAAGTTGTTTTCCTTACACTGTAGTTCTCTCTGCGCCCCTCCATCGTCAGGCGACAATAAGTCTGTTAGCTACCAGAAAGTGCCTCTAAGTGGCTGTCTGATTGACAGCCACTAGAGGTAGTCTTAGTCCTGCAATGTAATTATTGCAGTTTCTCTAAAAACTGCAAGGATTTACATTGCAGGACGATGGGGGACAGGGACACTGCACCCAGACCACTTCAATGAGCTGAAGTAGTCTGGGTGTCTAGAGTGTCCCTTTACGGAAAGTTCCATGTCTGCTATTTTGGTCTAAAATTAGGAATTTTCTCCTTAAATGTTGAGTACATTTACCTGTAATTCAAGACTCACCTACCGAACGACGGTTTGGATACATATTGAAAGCATTGGGACTAAGAATAGAGTAAAAACATATAAATTAGGTACGTGTTTGAAGTTGTAGCCCAGATTTACAAGAGAGAATGTAACTATCAGTAAGCCCAGAATGGGATCACACTCCAATTTAGCGAGCCCTAATCTTTACACCAAAGTCGGCAATAACGTTGCTTTTTTGGATGAACCTGCACAATTCAGCACTTATCAGTGATTAAACACTTGTCATTATGTGATAAAGGGGTTAAATCCATTAAAAGGGACATACTAAGCACCAAAACAACTTTCAACTTTATATTAATGAAGTGGTTTTGGTGTATGCATCATGCCCCTGCATTGTCACTGCTCAATTCTCCATTGTTGAGGAGTTAATTCACTTTGTATGTGCAGCACAAGCCACACCTCCACACAAGGTTTTATTTTTACAGCACAGTGTGATTACTTTAAAAGTTTTCATTTCCTGCTCTGTTAATTAAATTCACAATACACAAAAGGAGGCTGCTACAGTCTCCAGCATTCTAAATTAAAAAAAAAAAATTATTTATTTTTCAGGAAGTGCTTAGGAAGGCCGTGTGAGTTAAAGCCTGGGGTGATTTAAATCTTAAATGGCAGAGAATTGAGCAGTGAGACTACAGGGGCATGATCT
The DNA here is from genome assembly GCA_933207985.1 of Pelobates cultripes. NCBI lineage: Eukaryota > Metazoa > Chordata > Amphibia > Anura > Pelobatidae > Pelobates > Pelobates cultripes. The sequence continues at coordinate 108,386,476 of OW240923.1, forward strand.
CTACACCCAAACTACTTCATTAAAGGGACACTACTCACCAGAACAACTACACTAAGGTGTAGTTGTTATGGTGATTACATAGTATGTCCCTGCAGTGTGTTTAATGTAAACACTGCTCAGACAGCCACTAGAGGCACTTCCTGGGGCAGTGCTGCACACTGCAGCACTGATGTTTAGTGTCTCCACGCTCTGTATGGAGACGCTGAACATTCCCCATAGAAATGCATTGATTCAATACATTATGAGGAGATGCTGATTGACAAGGATGGCGTTTGATTTTGCCTCCACCACCTTGACTGAGATCATCCAAATTAATTTCAGCCAATCCAATGTTTTTCTATGGGAAAGCCAGGTCAGCACACCAGCCAGTGTTTGCACATGTAAATGTATATATACACAAACTACAACGTGGATAAAAAAAATGTATATGTATAATCGTGCATTTAAACAAATAAAAGCTTGAAGAGAAACTATGGTGAAATATTTAAAACCGAGGCACTTAAAGGCACACTCCAGGCACCCAGACCACTTCTGTCCATTGGAGTGGTCTGGGTGCCAACTCACACTACCCTTACCCCTGCAAGTGTAATTATTGCAGTTTTTTATAAACTGCAATAATTACCTTGCAGGGTTAACTCCTCCTCTAGTGGCTGTCTACTAGACAGCCACTAGAGGGCACTTCCGTGTCTCTAGCACAGATTATCTGTGCTAGAGCATCGCTGGACGTCCTCATGCTGTGTGAGGAGCTCCAGCGTCGCTCAATTCCCCATAGGAAAGCATTGAAAAGCATTTTCAATGCTTTCCTATGGGGAGCTCTAATGCGCATGCAAGGCATTGCTGTACATGCGCATTAGGTCTCTCCGGCTGGCGGGCGGGATCAGTCTCGCCCACCAGTAGACGTAATGCAGAGGAGGAGGAGCGGCGGAAGAAGCAGCGACGTGGGACAAGTCTCTGGTAAGTGTCTGAAGGGCTTTTCACCCCTTTAGCAACCGGGGATGGGAGGTGGAAGGGAGAGGGGACCTGCAGTGCCAGGAAAACTGACTGGAATTTCCCTTTAACGAGATTACATTAACTGCATGCTCCCAGTAACTTCTTGCAGCAGTCTGCCAATAGATGCCGAGGGGCGCATCACTAGAGTGCACTCTACCCATGAATACATAGTTTGTTAAATCCAAAGTCTTCCACCTACATATTAAAAATAAAGGTTCCTTCTTTAAAACGTGCCTTCTGAATATAAATTCTGTGTAATGTTGCAATACAACTTGCAAAAAGTATGCCCGAGTAAAAACGGCAGTGTTTCTGCTACATATTTAGAGCATTTTAAAAAGTCATTAGGTGAATGCTTGGGAAAATCGAATGCCCTTTCTCACTTCATATGATTTTAGGAATCCGCATATTGTTGGTACAAGGTAGGCAGGCAGGCATAGGGTGCTATTGTTAAAGCAACCTTCACTAATAAAAGAAGACTATGATATTGTCCAATGGAAGTGGTCTTCTTAAACCAGACTCGTAGCATTGTGTTCTATGGTGCTGCAGTTCACAATAGTGGGATAAGGTTTATAAGTTTCCAAGCTGTCTCAATGCTACAGACAATTGGATAAAATCACTAAACAAAAAACAGCTTTAAAGCATATATTGTTCCAAATAAAAAATGAATAAAAATATGCAACATATCTCCTCAATCTCCCCCTCCCCCTCCATATCAAAACCATGTTCTCAACGTTTGAACAAATCTTGAGATTAATTTGTGTGAACATGCTGTAATCCAGGAAGCTGTCAATAAGATTCCTCATATTAAAGGGACGCTATAGGCACCAAGACAACTTTAGCTGAATGAAGCAGTTTTGGTGCATAGATCATACCCTTACAGTCTCACTGCTCAATCCTCTGCCATTTAGGATTTATATCACTTTTGTTTCTGTTTATGCAGCCTTAGCCACACCTCCCCTGGCTGTGACAGACACAGCCCGCATGAAAACATCATAGTTTCATTTTAACCCCTTCAGGACCGAGGATGGTTCAGCACAGTCATCGGTATTTTTGCGTTGCCGACCGGTGATGGTCCTGAACCGTCCTGACGGTCCAATGTACTTGCCCGATCGGTGTTGCTCCCATTGTGGGGAGACTGCCTGCAGCCCAGACAGTCTCCCCATGGCGGATTAGGACCCCTGTGGCCATGTGATCGCTCAACAGAGCGATCACATGGTCAGAATAGGTGTCCATGTGTGCTGACAGGCAGTCTCCCTGCTAGTGTAAAATAAAAATAAATATACATGTTAAAAAAAAAAAAAAATTATATATATATATATATATATATATATATATAATATATACACATTATATAAATATAAAATATCTATATCATACATAATGTCATACTAAGTGTATTTTTATATTAATATGTACATATATTAATATAAAAATACACTTATAATTTAATTACACACGTATATATAACTAATATTTATATACAATATATATAGTACAACTAATAAATTTAAGTTAAATAAAAACGTAAAAATAATCAAATTTAAAAATATATATCTATATGAAATTTTATTCTAACTGTATTTTGATAGTAATATATATTTATATCAAAATACACTTAGAATGAAATTGTATATATATCTATGTATATATAAATAAAAATACGAAATATACATATGTCCATATACAAAATTACATATATAATTATATAAATATACACATAGACTTCAAATATAAAAATATGCATATATATTTAAGATTCTACGTGCGTATTTATGTAATATTTTTACATAATTAAGTAATTTTATTGATTGCAATTTAAGGGACCTGCCTGCCAACCCTGGCCAAAAGTCGAGAGAATTTAATTTGCTAGCACTGTATTTTACCCTGTAACCTTCTATGACACCCTAAAACCTGTACAGGGGGGGGGGGGTACTGTTTTACTCGGGAGACTTCGCTGAACACAAATATTAGTGATTCAAAACAGTAAAACATATCACAGCGATGATATTGTCAGTGAAAGGGACTTTATTTTTGTATTTTTTACACACAAACAGCACTTTTACTGATGATATAATTGTTGGGAGACTTTGCTGAACACAAATATTAGTGTTTCAAAACAGGAAAATGTATCACGAGTATAACAGTACAGTGTGTGTGGGGTGCAGTGTTTGTATGGGGAGCACTGTATGTATGTGGGGGCAGTGTGTTTGGTGGGGCAGTATGTATGGGGGTAGTGTGTATGGGGGGCTGTGGGGACAGTGTAAAACAATTTTTTTTTTTTAATTAATAAAATATTTATAATCCCCCCCTCCCTTCCTACCTTTGCCCAGGGAGGGGGGATATCGATTGTAATCCCTGGTGGTCCGGTAGGGAATCCCTGGTGGTCCATTGGTGAGAGTGAACTCTAGCCTGCACCTCCTGAGGCTAGAGTTCACTCTCGCGAGAACGGAGCGTTACCGTGGTAACCGCGGCAACACTGCGTTCTCGCAAGAGGAGACCCGGCGGAGCTGAAGGCTAGAGCTCCTCCCGGGTCTCCTCTCTACCGGCTGCCAAGTAATATGCCTGCGGACCGGTGAGGGAGACTGATCCATGAAGGCACTTAGCCAATTGCCCTGTTGCCCCACTGATCTGTGTAGGACGTCATCGATCGCTGCTTCTCAGTAGGTACAGTTGTGCTCAAAGGTTTGCATACCATGGAAGAAATTGTGAAATTTTGGCATTGATTTTGAAAATGTGACTGATCATGATTTATGATTTTATTTTATGATCATATCGTTGTTTGGCTCCTTTTTAAATCATAATGATAAATCACTGATCAAAAGTTTACATACCCTTGAATGTTTGGCCTTGTTACACAGATTACAATTGCAATTAAAGGTTAATTTTCCACAGCTGTGGCTTGTTAAATTGCAATTGGTGTCTATGTATAAATAGTCAATGGGTTTATTAGCTCTCACGTGGATGCACTGGGCAGGCTAGATACTGAGCCATGGGGAGCAGAAAAGAACTGTCAAAAGACCTGCGTAACAAGGTAATGGAACTTACTATAAAAATGGAAAAGGATATAAAAAGATATCCAAAGCCTTGAAAATGCCAGTCAGTACTGTTCAATCACTTATCAAGAAGTGGAAAATTCAGGGATCTCTTGATACAAAGTTAAAGGAACACTATAGTCACCTAAATTACTTCAGCTAAATAAAGCAGTTTTAGTGTATAGATCATTCCCCTACAATTTCACTGCTCAATTCACTGTCATTTAGGAGTTAAATCACTTTGTTTCTGTTTATGCAGCCCTAGCCACACCTCCCCTGGCTATGATTGACAGTGCCTGCATGAAAAAAAAAAAACTGGTTTCACTTTCAAACAGATGTAATTTACCTTAAATAATTGTATCTCAATCTTTAAGTTGAACTTTAATCACATACAGGAGACTCTTGCAGGGTCTAGCAAGCTATTAACATATCAGGGGATAAGAAAATCTTAATTAAACAGAACTTGCAATAAAGAAAGCCTAAATAGGGCTCTCTTTACAGGAAGTGTTTATGGAAGGCTGTGCAAGTCACATGCAGGGAGGTGTGACTAGGGTTCATAAACAAAGGGATTTAACTCCTAAATGGCAGAGGATTGAGCAGTGAGGCTGCAGGGGCATGTTCTATACACCAAAACTGCTTCATTAAGCTAAAGTTGTTCAGGTGACTATAGTGTCCCTTTAAGGTCAGGTAGATCAAGAAAGATTTCAGCCACAACTGCCAGAAGAATCGTTAGGGATACAAAGAAAACCCTACAGGTAACCTCAGGAGAAATACAGGCTGCTCTGGAAAAAGACAATGTGGTTGTTTCAAGGAGCACAAAACGATGGTCGAGTTGCCAGAAAGAAGCGCGGTTACAATATGCCAGACAACAACGACCCTAGCAAAAATCTCCACACTTCCCTTCCAACCAAGGCTGGCCACACTTGGGCGGAAATTTTTCACACTATTGTCAATAAGCCCAACGCAAGTATGGTTGATGACACTGACATTTGTTGGGAAATTTTCTCTGGAAGCAGATCAATATATAAATAGGACATGAGTCTCAAAATGCATTCGATACCCTGAGTCAAGACTGTTTGGGGGTATGTAGTGGAAGACCGTTTCAGAAACTCTTGTTAGAAAAATAAAGAGACTTACATGTCAAACAGCTGGGAAAAAACAAAGAAAAATATTCCAAGTCCAACCTGAGACATGCAGGTGATACATAACAATAATTACTCCACGCCCCACCCCTCTGTCAGTCCCTACATTGGCTTCCTGTAAGATATAGGGCTTAATATAAAATTCTGGTTCTTGCTTTTAAATCTCTACATAATGCTGCTCCCACCTATCTATCCTCTCTGATACACAGTATGTCCCATCTAGGCGCCTACCCTCTGCCGAAGACTTACGTCTATCTTCTGTCCATACTCCCACCTCTGATGCTCCACTTTAAGACTTCTCGAGGACTGCACCGTTACTGTGGAACTCCTCCCTTTTCCATTAGACGCTCACCCAGTCTTCACTCCTAAAAAAAATTATTAAAAACTCACTTTTTCACAAAAACTTATCAATTAAACTGGTAATAGTTCCCAACTGATTCCTCTCCTGCAACTGTTATATTAAAAAAAAACAAAAAAAAACAAAACACTAAGTCTGCAGTGAGTACTATTCTACCAATCTACTTCCCTGACCTTTTGTGTCACTATGCCCCACTCCCTCTAGCATGTAATCTCATTGAGCAGGGCCCTCAACCCCTCTGTTCCTGTGCGTCAAACTTGTGTGGTTACAATTACAAGTTTGTTCACCCATTGTAAAGCGCTACAGAATTTGTTGGCGCTATATAAACAATAATTTTTGTGTGTGTATTATATAGACTTTTTACCAAAAATAGGAGCACTCACAGGGCTTTCCTTCAATAAATATAGTGCAAATATTTTATTAGATTTACCTATCCAGATGATTCCCTATACGTGTTGTCTTTCATATGTTAGATATAGTGCACCTCGATGATGCAAAAATACACGTTACCCATCACCATTGTAACCAGAGATGCATGTTTGTGATTAGAAAACGTTTTCATAAAAACCTATTCTAGTATATAATAAGGACATATATGAAACGCTGGATTAGTGCTACATTGTTTCACATACTTTTCGAGTACATTCCAGTTTTAAAGCGGCACTCTCATGCCAAACGTTCCTTTCTCCTATGGTTTCCTCTTCTACTCCTCTCAGAATCTGCTCTTCATTTCTGGTCTAGTTTTCTTTAAAACATTAAATAAAAGTAAGGACTACTTTGTCTTATATATTTTTCTCACACTTTACTTTCTTTGACCAAAGGAGGAGCTTAAGTCAGCTCCATTTCTTGTGTCAAAGACAGTTTTTCCACAATGCTCACCTCTCGGTGTTCTCTTGATGCCTTCATTCGCTGTGACCGAATTTCATCCGGACAGAATGTGCACAGTTTTTCCATTTAAGTTCGGATGAAATTCGGTTTGGATCTGATTCTTGCTGCGGCTGCATCTTGCAGCTGTTTAGTGGATAACCTCCTAATTCTCACAAGGATTTTATATCTTAGTATTAGTAACAGTGAGCAGCCAGTGACACTATGTCCCTCCACCCCCATTATTTTAATAGATGCCCCACAATAGAGGCATGGGCGACCTGTTCTAGGTCCACCTTTATTAGATGTGGTGGGGTGTTTTTTTTGTTTGTTTTTTTACGAAAGGCCATTGGCTGATCATTGTTTGGTAGGCATGCCCCTACTCAAGGCATTATCTCTATTATACTAATATGGGGGTCATATTAACCCCCACAGCTGCCTGCCACTTCTATTTTTACCTATTACATGGTGGGAGCCACAAGCCGGTAACTCTCGCCTTGTAATAAACTAAACAAACAAAAGACCAAATTGAAATTTGGTCTTTGTTCGTTCTTTGAAATTTCTATGCATTCATTTGTCTTTCTGATGAATGAACGAATAGCCGAAATTCCAGTCTGAATTTCAGACAATAGCGAATGCCCAAGTGTTCAACTGAGCATTCGTGGGGATTTCACAGACTATCTAGTTTGGGCAGATGATGTGTCCCACAGGGCCTTTATCTGCCCAGACTAAGATGGCTCTGCCTAGGACCTAGTTCCAGGCAAGATATAAACAGTGAGGGAATCTCAGGATCTCAGCACCACGCGGTATCGGCGAGCGGCCGCCTCGCCAGGCAGACGTGAACGCCGGGCTGTGGTGTATCACCAAATTAATATATTTATTACACAAGGTTCGTCTAGTAAAAGGTATTTATTAAAAGGCAACAACACAATACTATAAATGTATCACAAACACACAGCCCAGACCCACGGAGCAACAACCCTTTTAAATCTATCTATATAGTAATCCCCTTCCCCACATGTTTGATCTCACCCACGGTTAGGCCTTCACATCTAGTAATAGCTCACGGCTGCAAGTTCAACATCACATACACCAAAGAAGAAAAGGAAGCAACAGAGTGTAACATAGTTCACCAAGATAGCACATGGCGTCTGCACATCTGCTCTGCAGCACAGCCAAGAAGGAACAGAGAGGAATGGAGAAAGGGGGAAGTAGTTATCTCTTTCCTGACTTGTAAAGGCATTGAATTACCCAATTACCAATTACCAAGGGTAAAGCTTATCCCACTGTAAGAAAGGCAAACATGGGCTTGGTCACATGACCCCTGGTCACCATATTAGTTTGATGACAGAATGTCACCACACGGGCCTCATCCAGACCATCTGGGATTCCAGCCACAGAATGGCACCGATTGGCCCCGGTCAGCTTTAGGAATAGTTGTCTCGCTATTTGAGAGTGTTTGGGTGCACTAGTAGTCAAATCAATCGGTTGTATTGAGCGCACAGGCTTAGAGCTCTCATGAAACGCGTCTAGCCGCCATGCTGCTCAGGCTCAACCCCAGTCCATTTTAATTTTAGTCATCTGAATCTTTTTAGTTTTAGTCGACTAAATCTCCAGTAGATTTTAGTCGACACAAATAAAAAGAAAATCTAATGGGTTTAGTTAAAGCCTTTATCTGTCTCTTTTGCCCCTTTCCGGCTCTTTGCCCACTCCTCCTTGCCCCTGTGTGTCATTTCCCCCTAGCACCATGACTCTGTCTCACCCAGCCCCTCTATGTGGCTTTGTGTCCACCCTGCCCCTCCATGCATCTCATTTTGGGCCCATGTGTCTCAAATCCTCCACCCCCCCCCCTCCCCAGCACCTAAATGTGCTTATTTTAGCCCCCCAGTCCCTCTGTGACTTATTCCCCTACCCACATGTGTCTCATTCCCCCCCCAGCTCTCCCCCAATGTGTCTCATTCCCCTCCAGCCCTCCCCCAATGTGTCTCATTCCCCTCCATTGTTTCTCATTCCCCTCCAGCCTTCCCCCATGTGTCTCATTCCCCTCCAGCCCTCCTCCATGTGTCTCGTTTACTCTTCTCCCTCCCCCCATGTGTCTTACCCGCCAACGTTAACTTTTTCCGGCAAATTTCATTATCTTGGGTCTTTGTTTTAACATATGATGCAACTCTATATCACTTGTTTTCCATAGATCTCAGAGCTTGTGTAAGTTTTATAGGTTTGTTAGATATTTGTTCATGGCCAAAGTTAAAAGTTAGACAATCCACCCCTGGATTATTCAGGGCTTAGATACGGAGGTTTGAATTATATTACATGGAAAGGATCTATACCACATAACTTGTTTAGTAATTGGATGTAGATCGTAGATCATCTGGACTTTGAAAAGATCTCAGTCCATATACTAGCATCCACATTTAGTGGCTTTTTGCACTGGGAGTTTATTCTTTTAATACAGGTGCAGCCTCTGAGCTGGAATATGGTAAAAAGTAGATTCATTCTCATTCTCTTTAGTAACAAAGTTTAACCAATAACTCACACTGCATTTAGACGCTAGTGCCTTATAATTGTACTCAAATAGTATGTGAAGCAACATTGCAATAAACTTAGAACAGATGTAGCACTAGAAACTGAGCATTTCATATATATTCAATATGTACTAGAATTGGTTTTATATGAATACATGTTTTCTAATCCCAAAACACACATCACTAGTTACTATGGTGATGGGTAACATTTTTGTGTCATCAAAAGGCGCTGTATGGAAACATGGAGTAACATGTAGGGAATCACTTGGGTTAGTAAGTTAATTAGAATGTTTGCACTGTATACGCACCATGTTTTGATGTTTATATTTGATTTTGAGAAAGGCCTGTGGACGGGCTGAAACGTCGGTCACAAATCTAATTATCACAAGTTGATGTAAGTAAAATTAAAGTAGATTATCTATTGAAGAAAAGCCCTGCGAGTGATCTTATTTTTGGTAAAAAGTCTATATTAGTTATTTTAGTGGGATTTTTTTTCTGCATTTATTGACTAATGACAAATCATACTATAGAAAAACACCTTTGAACTTTTATGATAATTTCTGTGCCACCTTATTTGCTTTGCTTTTTTATGGTAGGTGTCTGTACAGTAGCCAGTAATTTTATTATATATATTGGTGGTGGTGATAAGTAGGTTGTGGTGTGCAGAAACCAACGTACGGATAGGCCTGTAAATAAAAGAGGGTAAAAGGTATCAGCGGAAAAAACACACTTTATTGCAGCAATTACAAACCTAAGCGTTTAAAAGTTTTCCTGAGTTCATTGTCCAGGCTGAGCGTTGTATCTGCTATAGACTGACTGAGGATTTCCATCTCCCTGTTTTCTTGGTGACATGCACTGAGGTGTCAACGCTCGAGGCTGCTGTTGCTGCCCCTATCCTGAACGAATGGATAGAAAAGGATGCTGGGTTACAGCCCAGTCTCAAGAGTAGAGTCCTAATATAAAATGTGAATTTGGAGCTAGTGAATAGACGTGAAGAGTAGAGGGGAATTTGGTGGATAGCTGTTAACTGTAGTGAGGTAGGCATCTAGTATTTTAACTGGGCACCAATTCTTGTCTGTGGGAAAAAGTGAGATCGTGGATGGATGGTTGGTTTAGTCGCTTGAAGGGTGAGTACATAGTAGTAGTTATGTTTAATAATATCAGATGTCTTGAGACTTCGGTTAACCTCTGACGAACGACTGAATTCTGTGGGCCTTAAGAATCAGTAGAGAGTGAAAGAGAGAGAGACAGACACACACTATAAACTCTTTCTTTAATCCTGTTGTGTTCTGAAAAGCCATATTATGAAACTCACCCAAATCCTAAGCCTTTTTTTGTTAATCTTGTTGATAAATAGTTCTCCATAAGACCTCAGTTAAGATTACTATCTAGTGCCGTAGATCTGTGAGTTCCCCATCACGTTCCTGGAGAAATAACTCAAGATTGAATGAGGTAACATTTTACCATTTGTGCCCTAGAACATTAGTGCTGACTAGACTTGCACTTGGCATCTTCACCAGCTTAGCTACATAGCAAATCGATTCTCTGACAGATGTTTCTTAGCAATGGTGTCCAAAGCAAGCTATGCAGACCATAATCCCAGCAGTTTAGATTTTCTTAAAACAAGTAAAATTAATTTGCTACATGCATTATTAAGCAATGATTAGATTGAGAGCCTAGAATTCTCCTGAGTTTGATACAGGCAGCTCTTTGTTATATTTACAAACTGTAGTAAAATTAGATTTACGGGTTACGGGCAAGTGACACCCGCATTGGTCCACAGATCCCTGTATTACTGGTAGAAATGTATGTATACCTACATTTACTATTTAGTCAACCTACAATCCCTGTCTTTCTCTATTATAATATTTGTAGATTGTGACGTTTGGTTTCTGCAATCTCATCCATAGTTCTATTTAATTCACTGCTTTAGGGTGTTTATTTTATACTTTGTAGCTATTTAAATGGATCTGAAGGGTATATTTACATGGCTGGTGTGTGCGTTCAACTTTTTTTTTAATTTTTTAAAATTGTGTGTGTGTTTCAATTCGGTGGGATTGAATGATTATTCATGGGCGAGTAGATACTTTTATTGTGTATAAAACTCCTTACGCTGTAGTTTTTGTACACTCCCCAAACGGACTTCTCTTAACATCGATAACGCAGTCTTAACACGGCTCTGACATAACTGAGATTTCAACACACATTACGGACTAAATTCCGCTCTGTTCCAACCCTACGTCTCTTAAAATTAGTGGATGCTTTCTAGAGAAATATGTCCGGTTAGAAACACAGCGGTATTCCCTTATTTCTCGTAATGGAAGTACTAACATGAATAATCTTTCTCCAATAAGAAAAGGCACTCCTGTATTACTAGTACCGCCCACTGTGCTCGCAATTTACAACATATAAAATTATAATTAATGCAGTGGTACTTAGTACGAACAGGTTTGTCCAAAATAGAACTAAAATATGGAGGTGGTTTTTAACCTCCCTCGTGCTCTGATTAGGTCAGTATTTTTTAATGTTGAAGTAGTACATTGTTTTGTATAGAAATTTGTTGATTCATATTGTAGGCTTGTAATTCTTAGGAATAACTCACTTAACCCCTTAAGGACCAAACTTCTGGAATAAAAGGGAATCATGACATGTCACACATGTCGTGTGTCCTTAAGGGGTTAAATGTGTCCAAACAAGAGTCTAGTAGACATCCCAAGTATGAAAGTTTGAAACACAAAATCATAAATTATAATTAAAAAAATATATATAATAAAAAGTAGTAGATATTGGTGCGGTGTAAGTGACAAGGACCTACACCTATAAGTGGAGCGCTCAAACACAGATAAATCTTACCAAAACGTAGTCTCATTCAATGGTAAAATATGGGGTACATGTCAACATAAAATACAGAAAATACAATATAGTGTAGACAGTACTAAAAAATGGCTTCACAGTGATTATAATAATATTGTGTTGAATATTACACTCACATTTCAAGGAGCCTGTATATAGAAAACACTGGCTCCGTATAAAGGCTTGTGTGCTGTTATGGTAGCACCACCCTCCTACTTCGGCTTGAAGAATTTCTCAGGAACACGAAAAAAAGAGAAGAAAGCAAACCAATGTGTAGACTTATGGTGATAGATGACACAGATATGTGTTCAATAAATGGGGTGCTCACCTGGTCCTGAGCCTACGAATCCCGGCTCTAGGTATGTGGATTTTGTGCCAGTTTGAATGGGGATGGCACTACCCCTGTGAGGATTCCTTGGAGGCTCCAAAAGGAACTTGGATGAGGTATTGAATAAAAATGGTGAATTTATTAGTTTAAAATAAACATAAAAACAAAGATGATAAAAGTCTCAAATAGAGCTTCTTCAGCAGCTGACTGAAGAAGCTCTATTTGAGAGTGAAACGCGTATTGGCCATTTTTAAAGGACTTTTATTTGAGGACTTTTATCATCTTTGTTTTTATGTTTATTTTAAACTAATAAATTCACCATTTTTATTCAATACCTCATCCAAGTTCCTTTTGGAGCCTCCAAGGAATCCTCACAGGGGTAGTGCCATCCCCATTCAAACTGGCACAAAATCCACATACCTAGAGCCGGGATTCGTAGGCTCAGGACCAGGTGAGCACCCCATTTATTGAACACATATCTCTGCCATCTATCACCATAAGTCTACACATTGGTTTGCTTTCTTCTCTTTTTTTCGTGTTCCTGAGAAATTCTTCAAGCCGAAGTAGGAGGGTGGTGCTACCATAACGGCACACAAGCCTTTATACGGAGCCAGTGTTTTCTATATACAGGCTCCTTGAAATTGAGCACTATATTGTGTTTTTTATTCTTTCTCACATACGGAGGAACTATCTTCACCTATATCCTATCAGTGGGGGACCAACGCCACTGAATGCCAATCACACTAGAGCAAGTTTGTGCTCTGAAATAGGTGAGTGTATTACCTCCCTATTATTCTCCTATACTCTCAGTTATCTACAGACCATCTACACTATTGGATTTTTTTTGTGTTCTCTTTCATGGTTTCCACTGAATCAAGACTCCATCTACTTTAGAAGATCCCGTCTTTTCACTCCTGTACCACTAACAGTAAGAGATGGACACCAAGTACTGAAATTTTCATCTATCCACTGGAACTTACTATAAGCACATCTAATATTTGGACTATTTATTATACTTATTAAATATTTTATATTTAATTGTTATAGCGCGACCTATATTCTGTTTTTGCCATTTCTTTTTTGAGGATTTTAGAGGGAACCTCATATTTATAGGTTGCTGCTACCCACTTGTTTCTAACCTTTTAGTATATCACGCAGCGCTGATCCATTTCCCTTTTTATATATATATATATATATATATATATATATATATATATAAAATAAAATATACACACTGTGTCTCATTAGGTCAAGGTTGTCCTGACCACATAAGATGGGGAAATTATAGCTATGTCTCTGGAACTATTTGTATTAGCAACAACGATGTATAAAGCACTTTCTCTACGTTTGACTTATCATTATGGTACATACTAATCTAGGCTCAAGAAAAGACTCAAGTTTGTTCAACCATTAACTGTTTTATGCTGTTGATCCAAGGAAAGTCAAAAACAAACAAACAATAATTGAAAGGAAGGCTAGGTGTGCTATAAAAAGGGGGGAGGGAAATCCTTCTTGACTCTATATAGAAATGAGATTTCTCCTTGGATCATTAACTTGTTCCCTTGCTTATTAATCATATCCTTGAATATTTTGTTGCTCCAAAAAAACATTCAGGCCTTTTACAAATTATCTACAGAGTCTGATAACAAAAATAAACTCTTTGGGTAGATAATTCCACATCTTTATTGTTCTTAATGTACAGAACCCTTTCCTCCGCTGTAAGTGGAAATGCCTTTCTTCCAATCTCAATGGATGACCTCTTGTCTGTTATATATTCCTATTAAGGAACTCAATTTAGTAGGGATGTGCATGGGCAAAACATTTGATCCGGTCTGGCACTTCCGAAAATCGGGACTTCGGCAATTCGGCACTTCTGAAAATCAGGACTTCGGCAATTCCCTAACCCTTACCCTTACCCCTACCCCTAACGCTATCCCCAACCATCACAGATTCCTGTCATCGTTCACGTAATTTTCCCTCCCTCTCTTGTATTGCCACCTTTCAGAAATCCGAAGCACTTCCGAAATTCGTCAATTCGGTTCGGCACTTCCGAACTTTTGCAATTCAGTACCTCAGCAATTCGGATCGGTACTTCGGACATTCATTCGAATTTACATTCGGAACTAAACGAATTACATGCGTCTACAATTTTTATTAATTCTTAAATTAACTGTATGAATAACTGTTGTTCTTATTTCTTCTTATGTATTAGAATATTTAAAGTCTTCAATGTGATTGAGCTATGGGAGTTTTTTCCCCCTCATATGTTCAATTTACAGGCCATTTTTGGGGATGTGTAAAGGATAATCAACATAACTGAATAGACGTCAGTTCCACAAAATCCCTTTACAATTAACACATCACAAATAAGTTATCCCATTTTGACCGTGTGGCTCTGGGCTCTCAATGAGAAATGTCTGCAAAACTTAAGTTTGTTCTCTTTTTTTCAAAACTTAAGTGACCAAATTCTTTTTCTTCGTTTGCACTGTGAATAGAGAAACTGAGTCAATGTCCTTAAAAAAGACAATAATATCGTTTTATTGCTTGAAATAAAGGTTCATGTAGTATGATGAGATTATCTTCTCAGAAACGCTATATAAAACAAAGGCTTTGTTTCAAGCATTACACCACTTGATTTATACAAAGAACAGAAGATCATATTCACAGCTGTGTGTCATGGCGCCTACTAAAGTCTGAGTTTTAATGTCATTCTCTCAGAGTTGAAATTTACAGCCTTTCAGTCTCGAGATATTGATTTCTGCATGTTTGTTTTCTTTTGCTAATATTTTAGTACGCTTTAAATTATATGTGATTTAGTGACATCTAAAATAGAAATCAAAAAACAACCCAAACATTGGAAAAGTATGTTGCCTGAATACAAATGAGTGTCTTGCCTTCTTTCTACATCTGTCTGTCTAATAATCTATATTAATAAGGCATAGTTATGTTTTGTGCAGTGTGGCAAATTAATCAACCACATATGCAACGACACATGCGATAGTCTACACTCTAGACTATAAACTGGGATTTATTCTTTGTGAGATGAAGAAGTGCCAAAAGATCATTGAGAACAATAAAGACCCCCCCCCTTTTAAAAAAAATTATAATTTGTAATGCTTTTGTTAATTTACATTTTAAATATTAATTTCAAGTTTCTTTCAACTGAGGCAGTGAAAAATCACTGCAGCTTTGGTTACATGGTGTGCACGTCATCATACAAAAAAAAAGTCCCACCTAATCTGAGAGATGTCTTCATTGCAACAGCTGCGTGTATAGCCACATCCAAAAACAAAACGCGAAGGGAGCTACTGGTAAGATGGCCGCCTAGAGTCACAGTTACGATCAACGTGGCCTGCGGTTTGCTCATGTCAACCGGCTGCTATCATCTTACCAATAGCTCTATACATGTCCTTTATTAATAAAAATGCAGCCGGGTTTTTAAACGACATATTCCTTAACCCCTTAAGGACCAAACTTCTGAAATAAAAGGATATCATGACATGTCACACATGTCATGTGTCCTTAAGGGGTTAAACAACTGCTGGGCTCATCTTTCCCATTGAAAATAATGGGAGTGATTGAATTGCTCATAAATAATTAGTTACTTCCTAATTTGGTCAGGTTGTTGTACTAGAGGCAAATCCTGTGAATTTTTGTGATTTTAATGCATTTAAACTGGAGAGTTGAGCTGGTTTGTCCTTAATGGATAAATGAATTCCCTTACCAGTTGTAAACATACAAGATTGAACACTTTTCTTTATAGATTTTGAAACCACAATATTAATCACTATTTTCCCTTGTCATAGTGAACCATTTGACTTCAGGGATTAAAACACAGCAGGAAACAAAGCAAAATATTGACAGACATGAGAAAGCAGCGGTGCAACTGTTCAGTGTAAAACCTCAGCTCCACAAGTAATAAACCGGACAAGACACGTGTATCCATATTAGTCAGATCATTTTGGTTAATCCAGTTAATATTTACATAACGTAATTTAATTGAAAGTAGCAAATTTTTCGGATAGTTGGAGTTCCTGGTGCATACAATAGTTAAATGTAGAACTGCTGGTTGCAAGTATTTTATAGGGGTGGGAGTATTTCATTCAAGACGGGAGTATATTATACTAGTGGGAGCATCTAGTGCAGGTTATTATTATCATTAATAATAAATTGCGAATATCTAGTACATGGTGATTATCTCTTACCGGAGGGGAGAAAATAACTGCTGGGTAGGAGAATCCTATGGGTGTGGGAATATATACTTATAGATTAGGAGTATGTGGCGCATCATGGGGATATATTATAGATGGGTGGGAGTATATTTGTGTTGGTTGGTGTCACGGGAGATGTGACTCCTCGTACGTGTTCCCTTAATTATACTTTGTTTCATCTAATGTTTCAGTGTATTCGAATAGAATTGTTCCCTTCTGTACAGTTATTTCTGTAACAGATTCTGTGGGGTCCCCTTGTTCGCATATCATGTTTAGGCTTGATTGGAAGATTGTGCTTGTCCCATTCGAAATATGATACAAACGAGGAGTATCAATCTGTGGATATGTATTAATGTCTTTTGGATAGGATATTGGAACACAAGTTCATATCAAAAGACTCCTTATCTAAGGGGGAATCAAGACATATGGCAAATGAGAGAGTTAGTTTATACTGAAACCTCTCCATTTTGCGAGATAATTGGATTAGCTTAATTGGAGCTCAATTATCTCTCAATCACAATGGCTTGTGGGGAGGAAACCCTTGTGATTTTGTATTAGAAACCCCATGCTAGGGGCACTGCATAAAAAGCAGAGTGTGGCCTAATAAAATTCAGATTGCTGCTTTTACCCAAAACAACTGGTTGTGTCCATTATATTGGAGAAACTCTACACAAAGGGAATACTTTCACTATATTCAGCACATCTGGAATTAGGACTAGTGGAGGATTGAAGGAATAACGGCAATAGACTCACGAACCCGTGACAGTTGGGAATATCTTATTTATGGATGAATGTATCAAGTGGAGAGGGGGAAGTATATATTTGTTGATTGGGAGTTCCTAATGGAGAGGAAAATTGAAAACCCCTGGTTGGGAGTGGTTTTTAAATGGGTGGGAGAATTTAGTGTAAATCAGATTGCAGGACAGGAGCATAGAACGTCTGGGTGGGAGTATATATTTGAATGTAATGGTTAAAAGGAAGTATAGAAAGGCTGGATGGAAGTACCTAGTGTTCGGTGGGACTATTTTATAGGTGTGATAGTATATTATTACTTGGTGGAAATACATACTAAAGTAGGATAAAAGTATCAAGGACGGTGGGAGTATATTTTTGATGTCTGGGAGTATCGTTACCCAAGGGGAAAAATAGCTGCTTGGGAGTATATATCTAATGTAGGATGGGAGTATACAGAGCATGATGGTAGTATATCTTACCAAAGGGGAGAAAAGAACTGCAGAATGAGTGTATCTGGTGCGGTTTGATAGTATGCAGTGCTAGTTTGGTGTATTTTATAGGTGGGTAGGAATATCTATTTCAAGGTGGCAGTATCTTATTGGAAGGAGTATTTGCTGGATTTAATGACCTAGTGTAGAATAGGAGTATCTAATTCAGGGTTAGGCAACCTTCGCACTACAGATGTTGTGGATACAATCGATCTTGATGCTTTGACATTATTTTGGTTGTAAGAGCATTAAGGCAAACGTAGTCAACAACTCCAGATCTAGTTCATGGTGTTAGAGTACACTAAATTATTTTTTAAAGTTTAAATTTGATTCCATTGCTGTAATATTCGCGATCTTGGTTGTAATATATATTCACATTGGCATACCCTGCATCCTTTTGGATTTTTTTTACTTTTAGCAACTTTTAGGGGTTTTGGAGGGAATCCCCTACCCTCAGATCCATCCCCTTTTTTCTACTCCATCTCTCTAGCACTGTTCCACTTCTATGTTCTGGTGTCTAGCTGTTTGAAAAGAAATTGCCTTGCTCACTTCTCCCCTAGAATGGCCAACCCCTTGCCTGCCCTCCTCCACTAAACTTAATATCTTAACTCCTGTTTCTGAAGAGAAAGTCTCTGCACTTCTCATTTCTTCCTACCCTACCACATGCTATCTTGAACAAATTCCCTCACAATTTACTCTCTCAAATCTGCAACAATCCCATCTGTGACTAAATGCTCTCTCTCTTTCTTCTAGCATTTTCCCCTCACCCTTCAAACACACAGTGATCACATTAAAAAAAAAAAAAAACACACACACACACAAAAACTTGTTCATACTCAACTTACGGACCATCTAAGCTCCAAGTTCTCGCTTCAAGTGCTACACTCCTTTGAGACAGACCTGACCAAAGTTACTAGTCACTTAGTGACAGCCATATCAAGAGGGCTACTATTCGTTACTTATTCCTTTTCTGTCTGCTTTTTTGACACTGTTGACAACCTGCTTCTCCTTCTCACCCTTGGCCTCAGTGAAGCTGCTCTTTCCTGGTTCACTTCCTACGTCTCTGACTGCTCCATCAATGTTTCCTTCTTTAGTTTCCTCCCCTTCTTAAATTCTCTCAGTTGGAATGCCTCTAAACTACAGTCTATTTACATTTCCTCTCTTGATATTCTTTATTGTATTTTTTATTTCTTCCATTATCACATGTGCGCTGATAATATCCAAATCTACCGCTCCTCGCCTGATCTTTCTCCCCGTATGCTGGATCGTGACAGTAACTACCTGGAAGTAGTAAGGAATCCCTTCTGGCTGTTTGATTGACAGTTCATTTATAAAGGGCTGATTTGTTAGAGAAATCAGCACTTTTATAAACTGCGGTTAAACTAGGGTACTCCTCATCCATAATGCACTCTAGCAAGCTGAAGTGCTTTTGGGGTGTGGAGTGGTCCTTTAAGATTCCTTTTGTTTCATATAGAACTCAGCTATTGGATGAAGGTTACAGAATTAATATTTGGGCATAAATAAGCAGTGACATCAAACTTTTCTGACAACATTGCTTACTAAATAACAAAATATAATTGGAAAATGTGGCTAAAATTACAACCTTCTATTACAAACAGGGTTATATTTGCATCTACCAAAGAATAATACATTTGACTTGCCAATAAAAAGCTCCACTACCCAAGGCAAACTACACCTACCAAGTAGTGAGACATTGATAAATAAGACAGACCTCACAGAAAAGAAATGCATATATACTCTTTATGCATTTATTAGCACATATTGCATATATTTTACAACAGTTTGTAAATCCATAGCTTTAAAAATATAGCTGAAAACACAACAGCCACTGTAATGTTGAATTTCTAAAATGATTGTTTGAGTGTTGGACATAAAGGAATCTGTTTATGCCGATTAGTAACTTCTGAGTACAGCTTTTCTGGCTTCTTCACAAAGAGGGTCTAGCTGTCCATCACCTCCTACAAAAAAAATTGAAAGAAAAAACAGTCAATAAAACAATATATAAATATCCAATACATCGCATACAGTTAACACAGTGCAGGTCTACACAAGGCCCATGGGCACAGAAGGTCAGGCTTCATCAGCATTGGTCGCATAAAAGCACCAATCGGTGCCCGCCAGCTGACATATACTGTAGTACCACTACAGGCGATTAATATGTGCTAAGTGCTCTGTTTGTGAGCTTCATGCCCAATTCCATAGGGAGCCCACCAGCCATGCGTCTGCCCAGTATGGCGGCCAAGCCCCACCCACCCCAGTTGGTATGCAGGGTCTGTGGAGCTACTGTGAAAATAATGAAAGTCAGGAACTTCAAGTCTTGCACATGGTGAAGCCTAGATCTGGTTTCTTACCAAAATTGAATATGTTATGGTGAATATACATGCATGGAGAATTACCATCCTTCCACACCCCCTGGTACCCTTCTGTTTAGTTTCTCATCTCTTTGTCAATTGCCCAGCACAGATTCCAATGAATTTGGCATTATAATGTAAAAGATAGAAAGCTGTCATACTGAAAATAACCAGTAGATGACAGCAACATACAAATCTGCTTTGCCTTAAAATTCCCTTTGTTAATATCAATACTGATATTAGCAAAAGAAAACCTTTTGTGATTAGGATTAAATTATGGTTAAAGATTAAGGATTAAGATTCGGTTTAATAATGGGTTTACATTTTAAATGAGTTTAGAATTAATTTCAGGATTGGAAATAGGTTTCAGATTAGGGTCTGGATTAGGATCAGGACTGGCAAGGGAATCCCTCTGCTAAAATCAGCAAGGGAATTTTCTGCTGACATAAGCAGACAGAAACCTTGTATCACTTTTTATAGGGTTAGGATTGTGATTAGGACTAATGTTACGATTAGGGTTAGACACAGAATTAGTGTATGGGTTAGGATTAATGTTAGGTTCATTATACGATTTAGGTTTAGATTTGGGATTAGTAATTGGTTTAGAATTAGGGAAAGGTTTTGGTTTAGGATAAAGAATTTAGACTTTAATTTTGATTAACATGAATGATTATTATTATGATGATTAATTATGAATTCTTGATATAAAATGTATCCTTACCAAAATCTAAATCTTTTATGTTACATTGAAAAACGGTTTCTCCATTTACTACAAGCTCTACAATGTCACGATCCAGTCCTTCTTCCAAGACAACTTGGTGTCCATCTGCAGCCAACACAGCTGACAAAATGTAACAAATGTAAATTAGCCAATTTAAATTTGTTCTTAATGTACACAAGAAATGATACACATATAGAAATTGCTTACATGGCATGTTTTAAAGGCATACTTTTGCTCTATAGTTCAATTATTTGATATTACACACTTTCATGTGACCATGTTTCCTTTTTTAGCAATAGCGAAACCAAACAGAAGACAGTCTTAACCAGTTGGTGTTCTTTAGGTGGACTGGAGATGTGGTCTTTATTACTGAATGGTTAAGAGGGAAAGGGCAGCAATTTCTGTTCCTCCAATGGCAGTGATTTCTCATTCTCTGCCTCCACAGGTGACTGAATGATTAGTAAGCCAAGACACACGGTCAATGCTACACCGTCCAAACTAAGCCCTCTAGAAAATTTTGGAAAACTATGAAGATGATGCTCTGACACATCTCGGACAGAACTTTAATTCAAAATGTACATTCAGAGTTGTTTGTGAAATACTCAAAATTGTTAATATCCACCAGTAATATTTTTTTCAAAGCCACGGCATCAGAGCTTCTGGGGTTTGTAATAACCCTGTATCCGAGTTACCACTACTATTTAATAAAGGTTTTAATCTGGTTTCTGAAAAAGAAGTTTAACTGTGTGTATATAAAGCAGACTGTGTATTTATATAAACTTCCATTCATAAGACAAGCTTCATGAGAGCACTTGGTGCACTGCTTTACTCCAGGCTGTTATGACTATTAGTAGAACAGTGTACCATGCTGTAATCCATTGTATGCCCCAGCAATGAAAAGCATGCAAGATGGACATGTAAGGGACAGGATAGTAAATGTTGGGTCAGTGAAGTAACGTGCATTATTTTTTATGTGATGGAGGTGGGCCCTCAAGGGGTAACTCTATGGTCACAGAAAGAGGCAACACTATGCCCACTATGTACAAAGTGCTCTTGTATGAGTAGAAAATACTGGTTTCATATTGGGCAACATAAGCATGTTTAATTACACACTTACACTTTGGTTTTTGTAGCCTTTTCTTTATAGGTTCCAAAAACACGACAACCCCCAAGACCCTCTGAGAATAAAGGATACATAAAGGAGAGGGTTCAATCACATTTGGCATTCCCTGGGTACAGATCCCACAGCAACCATGAGAAGGACCCCAAGGGAGCTCCTTCACTCAAAAAGATCTCCTCCACAGCTACCTCTCTTGAATGTGATTTAGCTACTTGGGGAGAAACAACAGAATTTGTTTTTAACCCCAATTGCAAATGTTCTGTTCATAAGCACTGTGGGCCTAAAATGGCTATAACTGTAAGACTAGAGAGGACACTTTTGTGAAGGGACATACATTTTCAACAAAAAAAGAATGGTAAAAATAAGTATTTTTAAAAAAATGTGGCAACCACCATAACCACTAAACTGCGATCGGATCAGTCAAGTACTGCTCACCTCGTTCACTGCAGCTGACAAAGAGCTGGAAGTTCTGCCTAAGCCTCAGCCAACAAGCTAGCACACTGTAGTGGTTACGACAGCCTCCTAATTGTCCCAAAAAGCATCTAATGATACACTCAGGGAACTAGGACCATGCAGGAAAGCCCTGAAGCATTGCTCCATACATTGGTAGGAGGCCTGGCAAGCATTCATACCAAGCTGACCTGCCATTAATTTTGGTGGAGTGTCCTCCATTCAGGATAGGCCCAATGCCCTCTTTGGGTAGTGCCAATGACGCAAATCACGTGATTAACCCGACACCTTTAAACCTTTCCTCTAGCCTCTCGAATCCCAGGACTCCAATGTTGGGACCTATGGCTGTGGTGCTTGGAGTGTTCTGATAACTCCTGAGAGGCTGGGCTGTGGAAACAGTGATGGTTTCAATAAAATACTTTGTGCCTAAAATGTTTCTGGTTACAGAAAGTACATCTATAACTGTCCATTGTGTGCACTTTTAAATGGTATGAAACTCCTGTTCCACAAGTATTCATTTATTAAACTTTCCTTAGCAGTAATGAAGACTTTCTAATGAAAACATTTCAGATTAGGCTAAATTAACCAAGGTATTTTGTACTCGTTTTTAATGTATTTTGTGTTCGGTCACAGAGGAACTTAATTAACAGGGAAAAATAAACAAATGTGCATATAAATTAGAAGGAAAGTGGGGAATTGAAAGTTCTGATATTTCGTTTTTTTAATTAGACATTTTAAATTAATAATGTCATCAGATCTAAAATTATACACAGTGTGAAGAATGGCAAATGCCTTGATCTGCCACAAACTGATATCTATATGATAGGGAATACTGATTGCATTGCAAAAAGTCATACAAGAAACCATCCAATTAAAATGCATTTGTTTTAATCTTATCTTGAACACTTCTTACAAGAACACTGATATCAAATAATAATAAAAACTTGAGCCCTCTATGTGCCACATTTGCCTGTGATTAGTTTCCTCCTATCCTACACAGATCTGAAATTTCCATAAATTTTCGTTATCCGTGCATTATACTGCAGGTCACTCTGGCAGTGAAAAATTTACAATATTTCTTAGCGTAAAAAACCTTTTAAACCCAAATTGAGGGAAGTAGAACGTTAAAAAAGACTGTCAAGTCAGATATGCAGTGATGTTAGCTACACCATGCTATCAAATGTATATACAAAAATGATTTAAAGCAAATCTTTCACAAAAAAAAGAACTTCATCTAATCTGCATCTATATAGCTCCCTGTGTTTGAATTTATTTTTTTTGAGAGCCAAGTTTCCTTATGTACAACAGTCAAGTTCACAAAAGATGACAATGGGCAGAACTTATAGCTCTGTAGTGTTTCAGTTGCCAATTAAATTCACCCACAATCCATCAATAAAATGAATCCCACAGAAGGGCACAGCAGAAATTATCGGCAGAGTTTCACGATTACTGTGTGACCCAACACGCAAAACTATATTAACACAAACAACGTATAGCGGACCTTAGAATGGCCGGACTTAACATAAAAGAGAATGGTCAAATAAGAAGCCAGGGTCAGGGATACAGAATGAGACAAATAGGAATAACTAGCCAAGGGTCAGGATACCAGAAGTAAGGAAAGTAAAAAACAATAGCCAAAGTCAATAACCAGAAAAATATACCAAGAACGCGCTCTATAACAACCAAGTGGAAACCATGACAGGGCACTGAGAAAAGACATTACAGGGTTTAAATATGCCTCTCAGTACTGTGATTGGTTAGTACATGACTTTTGACTGCAAAACGTGAGTGTGCATCGATAACATGACATCACACGCATGCTGGCGTCATGTTTAATGTAGGCAGTGCACCCTTTAACAGTAAGAACGGGACCACAGGGGCCAGCGTTCCTTAGAACGTCGCATCAGTTAGGACCCGTCCTCTTGAAGGATCGGGCGGCGGCCGCGATCCAGGTAAACGCTTTCCCTTTTTGGCGCGACCGCCCTGCTCATGTGTGGCCGCATAGATCAGGGACTTACTTTTATCTGAAGTATCAGCGCAGCCGCACTGATCAGAAGCGACCGCGTTGATACAGACCCCCTGTGCTGTGACAGTACCCCCCACTCGAAGACCGCCCACCGGGTGGGCTGAACCAAGTTTGAGAGGAAACTTGGCATGGAAAGATTGGAGCAGACGACCAGCATGAACCTCAGTCGCAGGAACCCAAGACCTTTCTTCGGGAACATAACCCCTCCAGTCAACCAAATATTGAAGAGAACCATGGGACAACCTGGAATCAACAACGGAACTGACTTAGTACTCCTCTTGACCGTCAAGAACCACAGGAGGAGGAGGAACCGAAGGAGTAGTGTACTTATTACAAACCAAAGGTTTAAGCAAGGAGACATGGAAGGTATTCAGAATATGAGGATTAGCAGCAAGTGCAAGAGAGTAAGAAACAGGGTTGAACTTGCGATGGACACGAAAAGTGCCTATGTATCTGGGTGCAAACTTCATAGAGTGTACCTTCAACCTGATATGTCGTGAAGAAAGTCAGAATCTGTAAGCCAGATTCTTGTGATCAGTGATGATCAAAAGTGGATCTTTAGAACCCTCCAAAAGATGTTGCCATTTTTTTAAGGCCAGGATAATGGCTAACAGTTCTCTGTTGCCTATTTCATAGTTTCTTTCTGCTGGCGAAAAACCCACAAGGGTGTAAAGGGGTGTCCTGTCTTTCCCTCTGAGATAGAACAGCACCTACCCCAGTTTCTGATGCATCTACCTCTAGTATAAAAGGTGTACAGGTATCAGGGTGCACTAGTATGGGAGCAGAAGCAAACAAGGTTTTGAGATAATCAAATACTTCTTTAGCTTCTTGTGACCATATGTGACAGTTTACACCCTTACGAGTTAGGTTAGTAATGGGGGCTATAACTGTAGAGAACCCCTTTATGAACCCACAATAATAATTGGCAAAGCCTATAAAATGCTGAATAGCTTTTAGTCCACTGGCTTTCAGGGGCCAGTGCAGAATCGACTCAAGTTTTCGTGGATCCATTTGGAAACCAGAAACAGAAATCACATAACCCAGGAACTGAATCTCTGTCTGACAAAATAGGCACTTTTCACGTTTACAGTATAATCCATTTTTAAGCAGTGTTAGTAAAACTTGTTTTACATGCCTGTGGTGAGTGGAGAGATCAGAAGAATATGAGAGTATATTGTCAAGATACACCAATACAAAGGTATAAATTAATTCTCCAAGTACATAGTTTATAAGATCCTGAAATACGGCTGGGGCATTACAAAAGGCATGACTAAATACTCGTAATGCCCATTTCCAGTATTGAAAGTCGTTTTCCACTCATGTCCCTCCTTTATCCTCACCAAATTATACGCACTCCTAAGGTCAAGTTTGGTGAAAAATCTGGCACCATGGAGTCTGGCAAATAATTTGGAAATGAGCGGTATAGGATAGGCATTTTTCACAGTGATCTTATTTAATGCCATATAGTCAATACAGGGACGTAGATCTCCTTCTTTTTTAGATGCAAAGAAGAAACCAGCACTGGCTGGAGAAGAAGATCTATGTATGTGACCTTTAGACAAGGACTTGTTTATGTATTCCTCCATGATTTTGCTTTCTTGAGGGAATAAGGTATATACACCACCCTTAGGAGGTATACTACCAGGGAGCAAATCAATGGAGCAATCGTTGTCACGGGTGGCGGTACGGAAACCGTGACCCCTTAGTGCCTGATGAGAAGATGGGAGTCTTCAGCGTGGTGGTGGACACGTACATCCTTGTGCAGGGTAACCGCACGCCCCCTGGTGATGAGCACCAGTGTTTGTGCGGCCACAAAACAAGACCCTGTAGCAGCTTAGTGGAAGCCAGAGCAGACATATGCTGAGATGTATCCAGTACTAGAAACAAGATAAGGCAAGGATAGACACCAAACAAGACAACAAGACAGAACTAATAGAACCCAGAACTGGAGAAGGATAGGAAGCTAAACCCAGAACATGTACACAATACATAAGGGAACATTAACAAAACAGGGGCAGGACAGGACTGTACATGGACTGGGATTACAAAATGAAACAAGACAAGATATAATAGGCAAAACAAGAGGAGACATAACTAAGCACTATATATGAAAAGTATGGGGATTTAGTCACATTATATGATCATACATTGCATAAGCCTGCCACAACGCCAATGTAACCCATATTCGGCAGGTCCTACTCTGCCTAATGTTCGCTAAAAGAACCATACTAAACCACAATAGCACTTACCTGCAAGAAAGGGCAGAAGCCTTGAGCAGCTGCCTGCAGGACACAAACAAAAAGGAATGATGGAAAACAAATGGGTGTGGCAAATAAAACAAACATTTAAATAAATCCAAGAGACTGGGAAATCCAGGGACGGAATATAAGAAAGAACCCAGAAACCCAGCATAAAGAAAACCAGACATAGAATAGAAAACCAAAAAACCAAGAAAAACTAAACAAAACTAAAAAGAGTACTGGATACCAGAAGCCAAGTCAGAATCAGAACAGAGCAGATACTGACAATTATAAGGCCTGTGTGGAGATAAAACTTTAGTGTGTACTTTGTTAAAAACTTCTTTAACCTCCAAATAGGGGACAGGAACCTCAGTAGAAAGAGAAGCAGTACTAGGTACATTAACCATGCCCAAGCTCTTAGATATGGGTTGAATACACTTAACCCCTTAAGGACAGATGACATGTGTGACATGTCATGATTCCCTTTTATTCCAGAAGTTTGGTCCTTAAGGGGTTAAGTCTACATTCACCACTCCATTCTATAATCTCACCCTTAACCCAATCAATACGCGGATTGAAACCAAGAAACCAAGTATTATGGGACAAGAAGGAGATGAAATAACTTGGAAGGTGATAAGTTCCTTGTGTAAAGACCCTACCGTTAAGGTAAGAGGTAAGGTTTCCTGTGTTTTCAAAGGTTGGGAACCAAAGGTGTGGTTCTTTCTTTGAGCGACACTACAAGCAGCAAAAACAGAATAGCTTAAACCTATTATGAGGCATACCAGGGGACATATATATCACACCTAAGTCCTTCGTTTCTCCTATATAGTTTTTCAGCCTCAGATAATCTCATCACCCCTAATTACATGGGTTCAGGTTCAGGAGGGTGAGATGGAGCAGGTAAAATAGGAGTGGAGAAACGGGGGGCAATAGACAAGTTGGAACGTCTAGTTTTATTTCTGGTTCTGTCTATCTCTTAGACGGTTATCAATATGCATCATGTAAATGGTGTACTCATTAAGTTTTTCTGGTAATTCTTTAGCAGCAGTCTCATCAAGTACTGCATCAGACAGACCTTCGGAAAAGGCAGTGATTAAACCGCTGTTAGTCCAGTCGACCTCTGAAGCAAAGGTCCGAAATTCAATGGTGTACTCTGCAACGGACCTGTGGGGGGCAGTTTCATTTTAGGGATACGAGGTGGGGCTGCTATGAGAAATTTTAGGTGACTTACAAATAATTTATACTACTGAAACGTAATTTAAAAGGAACAAAGCAATCTTATTTACACAGATTTACATGATTTCTAAACAAATTTATTGTAGTTTAAAGACACATTATTGTATTATTACTGTGGAGTTCTGTTATGCACTCACAAAAACAAACCACATGGAGATCTTAGAAAATAGGGACGTTAGGAAAAAGGAAGGACAGAGGGATTTAGACCCAAAATAGGGCTGTCCCTCTTAAATAGGGACAATTATGATGTGGCCTATCTCCTCCTCGGAAGCTGTAGTTCATGGCACCTTTCCTAGAGAGACCTCCTACAGAGTACCTTTAGTGACTGGAGTCTACATTGCGGTGACCTGTTAGAAAAAGAAGAAACCAGAACTTCAGCGAAAAGCATCATCGCAAATCCGTGGAAGATGTCTTAACCCTGCCTCCGGGAAGTAGTACAGGGTGCGTGAGCGATTTGTCTCTTTGGCTGCATCACAGAATGGACTATCTACATATTCTGATGGAAAGTGGAAATTGATGCGGGTAGCAGTCTTCATTTTATCTGTTGTTGCTGCTTATGTAAATGGATGCTTAACTTGAATAGTGCTCCTGTGGATTTGTTGTACCATCTGCCATTCTCAGCTTCTATGAAAGCTGCTTGGAGGAGTGATTATTAGTCAGTGATTTTTCTACCCTCACCCCTTTTTGTTCCCTGATTTACCTACCTATTCCACATTAGGTATGCACTCAAGTATCAGTGACATGTAAACGACCGCTGCTGGTAACCAGCAGGTTAAATACAAATTTTCTAAAAGATGGTCAGCCTCTGGAACAATTTTCATAAAGGGTAAAGAATAAAAATATAACTTTTATTAGCCAGTATGTTGACGTTTCAGTGTGAAATATAAACTTTCATCAGGAGAAACAAATATAGAACAATTACACACACACACACACACACAAATACATGTGTGTGTATATATACTGTGCATCGCTTACATAAGTTGCTATGGCAATTGAGATGCTCAGGTCACAGTGGATCCCAGCCTGAAAAAAATAAAACAACCAAACTTGCTTACAAATTCACACCGTAGGGGATTAACCCCATTAAGGACACAGCTTCAGAAGCTTGTCTGACGCTTAATGACACAAGCAATTTTTGCATTTTCTTGCTTTATGCGTACAACTGCAATTTGCATCTCTCTAGTTTATTGCACCGACACATATTATATACTGTTTTTTAAAGGACAGAAAGGGCTTTAATTTGATGTAACATATATATTTATATATATATATATATATATATATATATATATATATATATATATATAAAAATGCTTATTTATTATTAAAAAAATACAGAAAAAAATTGTGTTTTTTGTACAGTTTTTGCAATAATAATGTGTGCCTAATTAGTGCAGGTTAAAGAAAGTAATTAAAAATAAATTCATTTAGTTGTTCTGATTTACAGAATATATAATGTGTCTGGGATTTTAAGTTTTTTTGGTCGTTACAGGTCACAAAGCACAAGGAGTAAAATACATGTTTGTCTTGGAAGCTTAATAGCCATAAAAGAAAACAAAATTGCCACACAAAAGTATATATTTATATAAAGTAGACATCACAGGTTATTGTCCTAAGGTTGTTTTGACACTTTCTACGTAGCCATTTCACCGCCAATCTCTGCTAAATATTGGTGTAAAATTTAGTTTTTGGGGGTTTTTGGCACACAAACTTATAACAAAGAACTTCTCATGTGCATTTTGTAAAGCTGGTATGTGCTATTCCTGTACTCAGTTACATCTGCTGAGTACAACGATACCCCCATTGTATGTCTTTGGCACTATTTCGTGAAGCTACAGTGCCATATAGGATACCTGTCCTTTTCAGTATTCACAGTAGAATTTTGAGAGACGGATTTAATGAGCCTATGCTTCCATTTAGGGTATTATAGCAGTTTGACTGTTAAAAAAAAACCCACAAAGGCCTACCATTTGTAAAAGTAGACACTTCAGAGTATCTCATATGGTGCATATTGTGCCTTAAGATGCCCCCAATTTTTCACCAATATATGCCAAAGGATGTGGTAAAAAATAATTTTGGGCATTTTTTACATAAGGTTACATTTTTGCTGGGCATTTTGTACATTTCATATGTGCCACTAAGTTCAAACCCCCCAAATTATGCTCAGCCAAGTCTTCTGAGTAAAACAATATGCCCAATGTATGACCTAGACACTATTTTGTGAAGTTACACTGCTGACAAGTTAAGGTTTTTAAGTGTGAATTTCCATGGAGGCTTTTGATGCGTCCGCGTCCCACTTTGGAGCACTTGAGCAGGCTACATATTACAACTACACCATAAAGGCATACCATTTCTTAAAGAACACATCCC
The DNA here is from genome assembly GCA_933207985.1 of Pelobates cultripes. NCBI lineage: Eukaryota > Metazoa > Chordata > Amphibia > Anura > Pelobatidae > Pelobates > Pelobates cultripes. The sequence continues at coordinate 108,416,540 of OW240923.1, forward strand.
AGGGTATTTTAAAAGGCATATTTTGAACCTTAGCGTGGGATAATTTTTCCGCTAGCTTGTACCAAGTGTAGTGGTAATAAGCGTTTATTTGCCTTTTTGACACACAAAGTGAGTTTGCACAGTATATTTTGCAAATCGTATGTGTGCTACGACTGTATAATACTTCATTTGCTGCTCAGCTATGTCGGCTGAGTACAGCAATATCCCCGTATGTACCTTTGCCTGGTATATGTGGACATTGAAGGGGCACATTTGAGACACAGCCATTCCAGTTTTTTTCAAACTTTGAATTTTTACGCTGTGTCCATGTCCCATTTTAGAGTATTTTACAAGGCTATATAATCCAAATACACCATAAACGCATACCATTTCTTAAAAAAGACATCCTAGGGTAATTCAAAAGGCATATTTTGAACCTTAGCGTGGGATTATTTTTCCGCTAGCTTGTACCAAGTGTAGTGGTAATGAGCATTTTTTTATTGTATTTTTTTTACTTTGTAAAACCCGTTTTTAAACTTTTTTTCTTTTTTACTTATTAAATGTTTTACACTTTCTTAACCTTTTTTACACTTTTAATTTTTTTTCTAAACTTTTCTTTTACCGTTAACCCCTAACTAGCAGTAAGCAGCACTAACAGTAAATTCCCCCCTTCCCATAACTCCCGTCCACTCCAGCTAGCAAAATATATATAATTATAAAACATTTAAATTAATTAAATAAATTGAACCCCTGAGGGTTAAAAAAATAAATAAAAGTTAATCTTCAAGGGTTAAAATAAATTAGATTACAGTAGAATACTGTGATCTGTATTTTAATCACTGTAGGCAGTGATCAACTGGCAGGGAAGGGGTTAATTTTTATTTAGACTGGGTAAAGGGGGGTGGTATTTTTTTTTTTTTTACTTAAACATTACTAAAACATTTTTTTTACCTTTTTAAAGCTTATTTTAAAACTTTTTTTAATGTTAACCCCTAGTTAGCCTAACACCAAATTCCCCAATTCCCCACTAAATTCCACCCATCCCAGCTAGCTAAATATATAATTTTTAAATATTTAAATTAATTAATAAAATAAATTTAACCCCTGAGGGTTAAAAAAAATAAATTAACCCACAGGGGTTAAAAAATAAATAAAAAAATCAGATGACATTAAAATGTCAATTGATCACTGTATTCAGTGATCAATTGGCAGAGAAGGGGTTAATTTTATTAAAGCAGGGGAAAGAGGGGGTGGGATTTAACTTTATTTATTTTATTTTTTACACAGGGAGAAGAAGATCAGCAGCACTGATTCGTCTCCCTGCACTTCACACAGAACCCGGAAGTGCAGGGAGGCGGAAGGTGAGTATATGGAGCACATGTGCTTGCTCTGACAGCTTGTCAGAGCGAGCACTGCTGCAGGGGCAGCCCGATCGGGTGCTCCCAGTCTGCCTCTAATACAGAGGCAGACCGGAGCACCGTTAACCCCGTGATCACTGTGATCTGGGGTTAACTTTAGTAAATTTAGTAAATTTTCTGTCATCGGTCCTTAACTGAAGGACAAGGTTGACGGAAAGTTTCCGTCTGCGGTCGGGAAGGGGTTAATACACACAATATTCTATGTGTTTTACTACTATTGCTGCAGTGGCTGCCAAACCAGCTGATCACAGTAAGAATCCTGCAAGCTGCCAGTAATGCCGGAACAATGAAGTTTGCATTCTGCGATTTCTCAATCAAATAAAGAAACAACTAGCAGATTATATTTAGCAGAACAAAAATGAGCTATTGGTTCTAGGTGCATATCACATTATATAACATATCTCATTAAACAATGTTCCACTAATCTACTTATATCATATTATGAACCTAAGTTACCCATTCCTACTGTTTATAATGAGGCTGAATAAAAAAAAAAAATCCCTCTATAGTCATTACAATCCAGATCTGTATTCAAGAAAGACTACTACTGACTCAAAGTGCTCAGAGATTTAATAGAAGTGATGCATCTGGAATATGTCGAGTTTCGCCTATAGGTGGCGAGGTTGTGCAATTGTGAAAAACAGAAATTTACTGAAGCATGATATTTTGCGACATAGTTGCATTTTAAACTTAAACTTAAAGGACCTCTCTAGGCACCCAGACCACTTCAGCTTAATGAAGTGGTCTGGGTGCCAGGTCCAGCTAGGATTAACCCATTTTTTTTATAAACATAACAGTTTCAGAGAAACCCTTCCTCCAATTCCTCTAGCGGCTGTCTCATTATAAATGCTTTCCTATGCGACCGGCTGAATGCGCGCGCAGCTCTTGCCGCGCGTGCGCATTCAGCCGAATGGGAGGAACGGAGGAGGAGAGCTCCCCGCCCAGAGCTGGAAAAAGGTAAGTTTTTACCCCTTTCCTCTCCCCAGAACCGGGCGGGAGGGGGACCCTGAGGGTGGGGGCACCCTCAGGGCACTATAGTGCCAGGAAAATGAGTATGTTTTCCTGGCACTATAGTGGTCCTTTAAACTTCCTCGTGATGGGCAGATTTGTTAAAAGCCTTCTTCAATGAACATTGTTCATTGTCACATGTAAACACCTGGAACCAATAGCCCCATTTTTTTTTGCTAAATATGATCTGCTAGTTGTTTCTTTAGTCCAGCATTTATTGAGAAATCTCAGGATGCAAACTTCATTGTTCTGGCATTACAGGCAGTGTGGGATCCTTACTGCGATCAGCTGGTACGGCAGCAATACTGCTAAAACGCACAGAACATTGTGTGTATTAATCTTCTGCGGTGTTTATGTATAAGCAAGTTTGGTTGTTTTTATTTTTCCAGACTGGGATCCAATTTAACCTGAGCATCTCAATTGCTAGAGCAACGGATGTAACCAAGGTGCAGGTGCATGCGGTCCCGGTGAGAACAAGATTGGGGGCACACTTTGCACGCACCCTTGATTTTATCCCGCTCCTAAACCACACAAGTGTGACCACCTGTATGAAACCCAAAGTTTTAGCAATTTGCTTGTCTGGAGCATTCAGGTCTGTGTTAACTTAATGCCAAGGAGGAAAGACATCAGCAATGATCTCCGAGAAGCAATTTTTGCTACCCATCAAACTCGGAAGGGAATAATCTTTCTTACTCTAGTGAGAAAGATTATTACAGGTGGAAAACATTCAAATCAGTTCCAATTTTCCCAGGAGTGGGATTCCCAGCAAATTCACTCCCAAGGGCAGACCGTGCAATTCTCAGAGAAATTAAAAAAAAAAAAAAAAAAAGACTGAACAAGTATAGTCTGCTTGGTTGCCAGGAGAAAGTCTCTTATCAAAACATTGCAGCATGGGTTAGGTTTGCAAAGTTGCATCTGAATAAGCTACAAGACAGATGAGACCAAAGTGGAGATGTTTGGCCATAATGAACAGAGACACGTTTGTCGAAAACCAAACTCAGCATATCAGCACAAATACCTCATACCAACTGTCAAGCATGGTGGTGGAGGGGTGATAATTTGGGCTTGTTATGCAGCCACATGACCTGAGAAGCTTGCAGTCACTGAGATGACCGTGAACTCCTCTGGATATTAAAGTATTCCAGAGGCACATATGAGGCCATCTGTCCGACAGTTAGAGCTTGGCCCGAAATTGGGTCATGCAACAGAACAATGATCTCAAGCACATCAGCAAATCTACAACAGTATTCGTGAAGAGTAAAATAATCAAGGTGTTGCAATGGTCTAGTCAATTCCATACTTCAACATGAAGTGGGCCAAAATTCCACAATCTTCCACAACAATGTGAGAGACTGACAAAGTCCTACATAAAACAATTGCTTCAAGTTATTGCTGCTGAAGGCGGTTCTCCAAGATATTGAATCACAAGGTGTACTTGTTATAAGGTGTGTTATTCACATATGGCTTCTCCATTTTGGCTTTACTTTTGTTAAAATCTTCATTATCTAAAGAGTTATTTTCTAAAGAGGTACATGAACATCATTATAGGGTGCTGCTAATTTTGACATATACACATTTCACATTTCTAAATAAATACGTAAATAAAAATAGTGCCATTTGTTAACTTATTACACTTTATCACTGTATAGCAGTACAAAAATAGCAAAAAAATTCTAAGCAAGTCTCAAAATTTAAAGTCCTATGTTACAAGGCAGGCCAAACATTACTCGCCACTGCAAGCCTTGGGGGCCAGAGCACACTCAGAATGTGTGGACTTCTACTTGTATTTGGAGCCCAGTAGTGTCAGGAAAGTGACAGGGATCCAATACGCAGAGTGCGCACAGAATGAGGTACGTATACCGGACCTTAGAATGGCCGGACTAACGTAAGGACAAAGCAAGAATAGTCAAAAGGTAAGCCGAGGTCAAGGGAGCCGGAGGACAGGTAAGCGAGATACAAGCCGAGTCAAAGGAGAGGAGAGGACAACAGGACAAAAGACAAGCAAGGGTCAAAACCGGAAACACAAGATAAAGAACGCGCTGAGTGACTAGCAAGCTAGAACCACGACAGGGCAATGAGCAGTAGTAAAGGTTTCCTTTAAATACCCTGTTACCTAAATAGAGACCACGCCCCCAAAAGGTCCGGAATAGCGGTTCCCGGCACTTTATGCAAATGCCGACGTCATGACGTCGACGCTAGCCGTCGCGTCATAAAAGGGGGAGGAGCTAGCGAGGCCGGCGCGAAAACGGCCGGAATATGCCGAAATGCTAGGGGCAGGGAGGCCCTAAGCAGAGAGGATGTCCTCCCTGGATACATCACCAACAGGTACCCTGACAAGTAGTAAGTACAGTGAAATCATAGTTCTATAATAAAATATATTTAAAAATTGCTATAACAATCTGTATGAATCTTAAAGATGCTAATGCAATGCTGACATTTATTCCTCCCCTTCTCTGATTATAGGAATGGTATGACCCATTAAAATGTCCTTTACTCCTTGAAAGGAGTTGTGGAGCTGAGATTTTCAGCACATTTGCATTAATGGAATCAGTTCTGGAAGAGGAAGTTGACCCATTACAGTCTGGTATGCATTCCTGGAGTAAAAATGAAGTTGATTGATGTTTCATAGACTCAATTTTGTTTTGCTAATTAAATGGAAGTAAAAGCAAGTATATACAATTTTGCGAGCGAAGGGCAAAAGGTACAACAGAATGCTGAAGTGTGAGTACTTGTCACTATTATAGGATTGCCTGCAATCCAATTCAGATTTAGTGAACAGAATCATTGTTGCTTATGTCCCTTGTTTGTTTTTCCACTTATTGTATTCTTTCCCATTTACTGTATATATTGTCCTCTGGCTTTCTAGTGCTCATGCTGGACATCTGCACACTAAAGAGTTTTAGGCTGCCACAACTCGTAAAGAGTTTCCCTTTAAGGCTTCCTGGCTCAGTGCTGCACAGTATGCCGTTCAGCGTCTCCACGCTCTGCATGGGGACGCTGAATTTTCCTCATAGAGATGCATTGATTCAATGCATCTCTATGAGGAGGTGTTGATTGGCCAAAATGGTGTTTGGCCCCGCCCCATTGCCGATTTTAGCCAATCCAATGCTTACCCTATGGGAAAGCATTGGAATTGCTACAAATCGGCATATCTGATGATGTCACCAAGGGGGTGGTGCCAGCATCGGCGGACCCACTTGGTGCTGGAAATAAGGTGAGTTTAAATACCTTTTAAGGGGGCTAAGGTGGGCAAGCCACCTAAATGGTGGGTTTAGCCCTATAGGGTCAGGAATACATGTTTGTGTTCCTGACTCTATAGTGTTCCTTTAACTAATTGGAGTTACGATAGTGTAAAGCTTGATTCCACCCATGGCCATTCTTAAAAGGCATTAATAGGCTCCATAAAATGTTAATTTGCTTCATATTAATTTCTAGGTCTCCTCAACTGTTTACTCACAACTTAAAGTGTCATTTTACTCTTGGGTGACCTCAGCTAAGATTCTGTTATGTAGCAGGGACTAGAAAATGAATTTAGACTTTTGTTTCAGAATTTGTTTTTCCTTTTTTTTGGCCGACAAAGTACAATTGATCTTGCTGTTCCCTTCGGCTGAAATTTGTAAATGACGATGAGGGCCATCTAGCCAACCAGAAAAGCAGGGAAAAAAGGGTAATATGACAGTACTGACATACAAAAACGATTACAATATTGCCCGGCAAAACGGCAACTATTTGCAATTCCAAACTAACAATATTAGATTATTATATATCTGGATTAAAAAAAATAAATGTGCCACGCCACCCACCGGGTCCGCACCTGCCAGAAAGCGGGGGTGTCTCGTCACAGCGGCATTCCCACATGCAAGGGGAATGCCGCCGAATACTTACCTTGTTTCAAGGCGCCCACTCAGTCCGCTCCTGCCCGGAAGCGGACTGGGACCCGGTGGGCGCATCTCATTACGGCAGCATTCCCACGTGGTAATGGGAATGCCGCAGATCACTCACCTCCTCCTACGACGTCTGCTGTCCTCACTGACAGGCATTCCTCCCCTCACATAGCGGCCGGGTCTGTAATCATTAGAGACGCTGGCCACTGCAAGTAAGAACCTTTTAAGGTTCTTAATTAACCCTTTGATTGCCTAACTAATGGGAATGTGTGTGTGATGTCACACACACACACGTTCACTGTCACATGCTCCCCTGCAGCCAATCAAGGAGCACCTTAGGCTATTTAACCCTTTTTACTTCATTTTTCCGTGTCCTGTTGTGGTTTCCATTCTGGTTATATGAGAGTGCATTTCTGGTATTGTTTTGTGTGTATTTTGACCTTGGCTTTCTTCCTGACTATTTTGATCTTTGTATCCCTTGAACTTTAGCTTGGCTCCTGACTATTCTGATTTCTATATTCCTTGGCCTTTGGCTTACATACCGTTTACGTAATATCTATATTCTTGACCTCAGCCTGTCTAAAGCCCGGTAATATGCCTTAGGGTTTTCTTTATTTTTACTTAAGTTCTGCATGTTGGGCATATTTGGGTATCCTAACAAAATGAAGTGGAATAATGACTGATCTTTTTTCTTTTGCAATTTTTTTTATTCTAAAAAATAGGAAGCTGGAGTAATTTTAAGGTCAAAATAGGGGATTTATCAAATAATGGAAGAAAAACAAAATCAGAGGGTAACTGACCACCCCTTCCATCCTAACAAGAACAGAGATTTCCAACACATCCAGCCTATAGCGTCAGTGGCCATACTTCGTTGTGGAAAAAACAAATTCCCCATTAGCTTCTCACAACTGCATCTGTGGAAGGAGCAGGGGAACCCCCTGTTTTTTTTTTTTTAAGGAATAGGTGAGTGGCCAGTCAAATCTCAACAGATGATGATGGTTCTGAAGTTCTGAAGTTCCTGCAGTTCCTCTCTGCTCCCCCCCCTCGTTGTCTGTAGTGATGCCAGGGCCAGAGTGACATCATATTGTAGATCCCGGCATCACTAAACAGCATGAGAGGGAGCAGAGAGGAACTGCAGTAAGATTACTGCTCCCTCGCGTGCAGCATCCTTGCCTCAACCGGACAGGATTTGTCTAGCCCTGACTTGTGGTGAGTGTACAACATATGCATAAAATAAAGGACTGCTGCCTCTGCTCTCCAGATTCTCCTCCTCTAATTCCTCTGTATCATAGTCAATTTTCTCCTGGGACAGACTTAAATAAATGACAAGAGTGTGGGGAGGGGGGTTAAGAGTGATAACATCATCACTAGATTCCTTACCACCAGCACCAAGACCAAGCTTTGCAGGCACAACTCTAGCTCTTCAGTAAAGAGTGGAACTGATAAAACAGCTCTGTTGTGCTCTCCCTTGGTTGCTTTGTGGAGACAAGAAACAGGGGTAACACAGGCAATAGCAACAAGTTCATTGGTTTCACTGATCCCTTGCTCCAAAACAAAGAAGCTGTAATGCTTGAACTAGCTGTGCTAGTATGAGATGCTGTTCCAGTGGAAGCAGCACCAGAAGTTATCGAAACCTCAAAAGGCTGAGAAATATGCAATTGCCTCCAGGGAGGTGGACTTAATGGATAAGCTGCTAATTCCACGATCCTGAGGCTGGATACTACTTATAGTGGTGGGGGCAGTGGAGGAGGAGTCAGCAGTCCTCATGTCCAATGAAGAGGTGTTTCAACTCTCAGAGGCCACGGCACAACAGCTGATGGTGGATTGGCGGACACAACTTTAAATGCAAGCTCCATTTCCTTTGTAAAGCTAACAAAGGATGAAGCACACTTTAAGCTCCACACTTTGTCAAGATTGCCGAATGCAGAAAAAAATACATCAGACATACAAAATAGTCCCTACTTTGTCTTATGTTCATAAACATAGTAAATATAAATATAGGACCTTGTGGTAATACAGTTATGCTAAAATAATCCCTACATCGACATGTGAATAACTAAAATTGCCGCGATTTTTAAAACCAATACATATATATAACGCATTTGGATATTAAATTGAATATGTTTTAAAAACACTCGACAGTGTTACTCCTGCCCTATACTGGCAACAACTAGATCTTCATCTGTAGTATTACAAATGCTATGTCGTTTATATGAATTTGCTGAATACCTCTTTTTTTCCCTATGCATACTGTGTAACAGGTGTTGTAATGTATTGACAGGATATTACATGGGTTCTGACATTAAAGGAACACTATAGCCTTAGGAATACAAATGTGTATTCCTAATGCTATTATGTTCTAATGATTGTTTAGGTGTTTGGAGCCCACTGTAAGAAGTGTAATACACATTTACCTTTTCTCCCATTGATGGAAAATGAATTGTTTTACCTATGCAACGCTTAGTGATTATATTCCCCAAGACATACAGAGCTATATACAGTATCTCACAAAAGTGAGTACACCCCTCACATTTTTGTAAATATTTTATTATATCTTTTCATGTGACAACACTGAAGAAATGAAACTCTGCTACAATGTAAAGTAGTAAGTGAACAGCAATTAATGTCTAAACTGTTGGCAACAAAAATGAGTACAGCCCTAAGTGGAAATGTCCAAATTGGGCCCAATTAGTCATTTTCCCTCCCCAGTGTCATGTGACTCGTTAATGTTACAAGGTCTCAGGTGTGGATGGGGAGCAGTTGTGTTAAATTTGGAGTTATCACTCTCACACTCTCTCATACTGGTCATTGAAAGTTCAACATGGCACCTCATGGCAAAGAACTCTCTGAGGATCTGAAAAAAAAAATTGTTGCTCTACATAAAGATGGCCTAGGCTATAAGAAGATTACCAAGACCCTGAAACTGAGCTACAGCATGGTGGGCAAGACCATACAGCGATTTCACAGGACAGGTTCCACTCAGAACAGGCCTCGCATTGGTCAACCAAAGAAGTTGAGTGCACGTGCTCAGCGTCATATCCAGAGGCTGTCTTTGGGAAATAGATGTATAAGTGCTGCCAGCATTGCTGCAGAGGTTGAAGGGGTGGGGGGGTCAGCCTGTCAGTGCTCAGACCATACGCCGCACCCTGCATCAAATTGGTCTGCATGGCTGTTGTCCCAGAAGGAAGCCTCTTCTAAAGATGATGCACAAGAAAGCCCACAAACCGTTTGCTGAAGACAAGCAGACTAAGGACATGGAGTACTGGAACCATGTACTGTGGTCCGATGAGACCAAGATTAACTTATTTGGTTCAGATGGTGTCAAGCATGTGTGGCGGCAACCAGGTGAGGAGTACAAAGACAAGTGTGTCTTGCCTACAGTCAAGCATGTTGGTGGGAGTGTCATGGTCTGGGCCTGCATGAGTGCTGCCGGCACTGGGGAGCTACAGTTGAGGGAACAATAAATGCCAACATGTACTGGGACATACTGAAGCAGAGACTGGGCCGCAGGGCAGTATTCCAACATGATAACAACCCCAAACACATCTCCAAGACAACCACAGCCTTGCTACAGAAGCGGAAGGTAAAGGTGATGGACTGGCCAAGCATGTCTCCAGACCTAAACCCTATTGAGCATCTGTGGGGAATCCTCAAACAGAAGGTGGGGGAGTGCAAGGTCTCTAACATCCACCAGCTCCGTGATGTCGTCATGGAGGAGTGAAGAGAACTCCAGTGGCAACCTGGGAAGCTCTGGTGAACTACATGCCCACGAGGGTTAAGGCAGTGCTGGAGAATAATGGTGGCCATATAAAATATTGACACTTTGGGAAGAATTTGGACATTTCCACTTAGGGGTGTACTCATTTTCGTTGCCAACGGTTTAGACATTAATGGCTGTATGTTGAGAGTTATTTTGAGGGGAAAGCAAATTTACACTGTCATACAGGCTGTACACTTACTACTTTACATTGTAGCAGAGTGTAATTTCTTCAGTGTTGTCACCAGGGCTGGACTGGGGATTCCAAAGCAGCCCTGGAAAAAAAAAAAAAATCTATGCCAGCCCCATAAGTCATTGCGCCATATATTGTCGCATGTAATATGTTAAGCTATGTCTTGCCACTCTAGATGATTGATTGATATATAGATAGATATATATATATATATATTTTGCTTTTTCCAATTTAAAATATTGGTCCTTTCAGAGTAAAATTTTTAATTATACAGTAAGCATACTCACATGCAGACACAGACAATCTCACTGACACAAGCTGATTGATACACAGCCTCATAGACAAACAATCTCACGGATATACATAAGGTCATTGACATAAAAAACACAAGCTCACTCAGTAGCAGGCACACACACACACACACAAGCAAGCCCACTCACTAGCATGCGCGCGCACACACACAGCTTAATGTAGTGGCTCTGGTGTCTATAGCCTGTCCCTGCAGCCTTTTCAATGTAAACACTGACTTTTTAGAGAAAATGCAGTGTTTACATTGTTCCCTAGTGACAGACACTCAGACGGTCACTAGAGGTGCTTCCTGTGTGAGTGCGGATTGGCTGAGATCATCAAGCTTGATAATCTCAGCCGTAGAGGCAGGGCCAGTCGAGGGGAGACCAGCACGACGTGGGGGGGGGAAGGTGAGTAAAAACACACATACACATACCATGACAGACACACACCATGACACAGACAGACCGTTACACAGACACACACCGTGACACAAAGACACACACCATGACAGAAACATACCTTAAAAAAGACACACACACAATAACACAGACAGACCGTGACACAGACACACACACACACACCGTGACACAGACACACATACACACACCATGACACATACGCACACACACCATGACAGACAGAGACACACACACACACCATGACACAGACAGACACACACAATGACACAGACAGACACACACACAATGACACAGACAGACACACACCATGACAGACACACACACAAATGACACAGACACACACACATACACTCGCAGTGACATAATTTCTACATGTGTGCTGGCATGGGGAGTTCTGATGGCGGACGCAGGGTTTGCTCGCTGACGTCATATTCCGGCCCCGGTCTCATTAAGCGGCGGGCAGGGGAGGGTGAGCAGAGACAGAACAGCCAGCTCCCCCTGCGGCCTCCAGAACAGCCAGCAAACCCTGCGGCCGCCAAAAGAGCTCCCTCTGTGGCCGCAGGTGAGCCGGCTGCCTACCCGGCCCCAGTTGCCGACGGCCCACCGGAAATTTTCCGGTATCCCGGTGGGTCAGTCCGGCCCTGGTTGTCACACATACACACACACACATACATATTTTAACCTATGGATGTATTGCAAAATGAGACATAGATTTAATAACGCATATTATCCTGTAACCCACAGATATCTGAACTTTGGTGAGATGGCAAGGGAATTGAGGTGAAGATCTAATTAAAGTCCCACAGGTATACCTGGATATACCTTTCCTAGAACTCTCACCTGTGTCATCAGAAGAGGGGAATTGTCATAGATAAAAGTTAATAAAGGGTTGAAACCTTTGCCCTAGTTAGGTACTTCCACGTCTGCAGGGGTTAAAAGCTAAATTCTTTACTCCTGCTTCTGTCTGCAGTTTTTTGCAGCACATTTATGAAATGTTACTTTTGCTTTAACCTTGTAGATAATACTTTCTCAGGTAAGTCATTGTTTTCATGTGCTCATGCGCAATAGACTAATGTCATTTTATATATATACGATGTACAACTCATTAAACCTTTGAATGCTTATTGATAATCCATCTGAACTGGTGTGACGTCTTTGAATATTCCCAGCAGCTGATTTTACACAGAGACAAGGAAAGCAGAATTGCATTAATGCATAATGGCAGAGTAAGGGTTTATGAGACCCTGTGGTGAATTTTCAGCAGCCTAACACCCATGCCGCTGTGCTCTCTCTGCCGCTTGTCCCGCCTCTATGGCCCAGATTAATGATCTCAGCCAATCCAATGTTTTCCATTGGAAATCACTGGGATGCTAGTATGAATCTGCATTAAAATGTTGTGCTGTGCCAATATGATGGTCCCTGTGAGTCCCCACTTCTGGTGGCTGTCAGAGTAATAGCCCAAAGGCATTTTAACCCTGCAATGTTAACACTGTCCCTTTAACACTGTTCTTCATATATAATGATTGTCGACTAAGTAATCCATAAAACAATCTACAATAAATGTATCTATTCTTTGCAATTGTGTTCACCAACAATCCGGTCAAATTTTTTATCATGGGTCTGATTGCTTTCTATGCTGTATCAAGGACTCAAAAATATTCTCTGATAAATGATGTTTTCATGCAAATATGGCCTTAAATGGTGATAATATAATATATTATTATTATTATTCTTACATCGCACTGATTATAAATTAAACCATAAATATTGTACTAAATAAAGTTTTACAAATGTACCCAAAAGAAC